>CM072820.1:57688968-58138968 GCA_036937905.1 Salvia rosmarinus | reverse complement strand
TATCGAAGCAATCTCTTGCATGCCTTCCACTGAGATTCAGTAGGTGCCTGCATGAACTGACTTAACTTGTTCACCATAAACGAAATATCAGGTCTGGTGATAGCTAAGTATTGCAATGCACCAATGATGCTCCTAAAAAATGTAGGATCAGCAAAAGCAGGACTATCTGACCTGTGAAGTTTGAAATCAGAGTCATACGGAGAAGATTGAGCTTTGCTGTCTAAGGGATTAGTTCTGTGGAGAAGATCTCGGATATACTTGGTCTGTGACAAGTGATATGAAGTACCACGCTTAACCATATGCCAAGAAAAAAATTAACTCCTCCTAGAGTTTTAAGAGCAAACTCATCAGAGAGAGTTTGAATGAACTGAGTAGCCATAGATGAATCTTCTCCTGTTATTAAAATGTCATCCACATAAACTAACACCAGTAGCAACTTCCCTTTGTGCCTCATGTGAAAAAATGAATGATCAGATGCAGAATATTTAAAGCCATACTTGAGAAAATGAGTTTTTAAACGATCATACCAAGCACGGAGAGCCTGCTTCAAGCCATAGAGAGATTTCTTCAACTTAGACACCCAATCTGGATGTGTGGAGTCCTCAAACCCAGGAGGTTGCTGCATATATACTGGTCTGTCGAGGAAACCATTAAGAAACGATTTATTGATGTCAATATGTTGAATATCCCACCTGTATGTAGCGGCTAGAGCAAATAAAAGGCGCACAAAAACTGGTTCTACAACTGGACTGAAGGTTTCCAGAAAGTCCAGACCAGCTAGTTGTTGAAAACCTTTTGCTACTAACCGAGCCTTGAGCTTATCAATGGTGTCATCAGCATTAAGTTTGACTCGATAAACCCATTTGCACCCAATGGGATTCATGTCTGCAGTAGGTGGAATAACATCCCAGGTTTCCTTGAGCTTAATAGCATCAATTTCAGCAGTCATAGCCATGAACCAAAAAGGATTGTTCAAGGCCTCTTCATCAGAAAGTGGTTCATATATCCTTTGAGACTTACTGGTGCCAGAATATGTGGGTTGGAGAATTATGTAGGGAAAAAGAGAGGAGAAGGCTAGGTAGACTTTAGGTTTGAATATGCCACATTTTGATCGAGTTGACATATGATGAGTATTTGAAGTAGGTGGAATAGTAGTTGAGGCAGATGAGGAGGTATTTTGGGAGTGATGCTGATTTGAGCTGGTATTTTGAGAGTGAAAGTTGGTTGTGTTGGGACTATGTGATGAGGAATGTGGATGATAATGATTGGAGTTTGAGGAGATAGGTGTAGTAGGGTTGTTGTTAGACACACTGGTTGTTCGAAGTTGGAGAAGGGCATGAGGTATTGGAATTGGAGTTGGGATTGAAATGTGACTGGATGAAGGTGGTGATGCTTCTGTGACAGATGGTGTGAAGAGCTCAGTATAAGGAAACTCTTCCTCATTGAATATGACTGTTCTAGCAATGTATATGTGACCAGATGGATGGAGACATCTATAACCTTTATGCATGGGGCTATACCCAAGGAATAGACATTTTGAGGATCTATATTGTAGCGTTGATGTATTATAAGGACCAAGATAAGGAAAACAGTTGCAGCCAAAAGTTCTAAGGAAGGAATAGTCAGGAAGAGTTTTAAACAGAGCTTGATAAGGAGATATGTGATTGAGATATGGTGCAGGCAACCTGTTTGTGAGATAAACTGCAGTATGAAAAGCATCCCACCAATATTTTTGAGAGACAGAAGCATTAGCAAGTAAAGTTAAACCAAGTTCAACAATGTGTCTATGTTTTCTCTCTGATTTCCCATTTTGTGGGGGTGTGTGTGGGCATGGATGTCTGAACTGAATTCCTAATGACTCAAGAAAACCTTTAAGAGGTATGTACTCCTCCCACAGTCAGATTGAATAGCTTTGACCTTAGTGGAGAATTGTCTTTCAACAAACACAAGAAATTTTTGAAACACAGATGACACTTCAGATTTTAAGGCTAAGGGAAAGATCCATGTGAATCTAATGTAGTCATCTACAAAATGGACATGGTATTTGAAGTCTTCGGATGATATTATGGGACTTGGACCCCAGACATCAATGTGAATCAGCTGAAAAAGAGCTGTGGTTTTTATTTCAACAGAAGGAAATTATATAGAGTGAATCTTGCCTAAGGCACAAGCATTACAGAAATGTGTGTCAGAACCAGATGAAGGCAGATTCATAGCCTTGAAAGCATAAACAAGAAAACTTTTACATGGATGACCAAACCTATTGTGCCAAAGATTGACATCACTTGTGCTATGCACAGCTAAACATTTAAGAGGTGTAGACTTTTGAGAAGAGATGACACCTGATGCAGAAATCTTGGAGAGATCCAGATGGTAGAGACCTTGGTTAGGTTTTCCCTCCAGCAGAGTTTGCTTTGTAGTTTTTTCCTTAACAAAACAAGCATCAGAGTGAAATTCCAAAAACACATTGTTATCCTCAATGAACTTTGAAATGCTAAGTAGACTCTTGGTAATATTTGGTACAAACATAATATTTTGTAGAATGAGAGGTTTAGATGGGTTATAGCATGGTAGAGAAGTAGCACCAACATGAGTGATAGGTAATTGAGAGCCATTACCTACAGTGAGAGTTTCATTACCATTGTATGGAGCTTGAATATGAAGATTTCCTAGCTCAGCAGTCACATGTGCAGAAGCACCAGAGTCGAGATACCAGTCAGAGGCAGAGGTTGCTTGATTATGAGATGAATCTGGTGACATAGAGTATGTAAGAGATGGAGGTATCTGTGGAGTAGGAAGAAAGCTCGAGGAAGAGTTAGTATGAGTAGAATGAGATATAGTGTGACTGAAGGAGGGGGAGGGGATTGTGACACCAGATCTGGACCAGTAAAGCTCATGTCAAACCGCTTATAGCATTTCAAGGCTGTATGATTTGTGTTACCACAAAGTTGATAGATAATTTTATTTCCAGATGAAGAGTATCTACCACATCCACGGCCACGATTTCCTGAGCCACGGCTAAACCGACCCCGACCTCGATTGTTACCATATGACTGCTGATAGACAACATTTGCTTGAGGATGAAGAGATGGATGCGTGGCATTGAAATTTGTAGCTTGATTTTGTAGGCGGAGTTCATGTGTTTGAAGCGCAAATTGCACCTCATGCAGCGACAACTCCTCACATTTAGATGCTAGTAGCACACATATACTTTCAAACTCAGCTCCGAGACCTTGAAGTATGTATGAAATCAAATCAAATTCAGAAATTTCATGTCCAATATTGAACAATTGATCAGAAATCTCCCTGTATTTGAGGATATAGTCATCAATCGACAGATCTCCTTTCTTCGTTGACTGGAGTTGACTGTGCAGCTGCATAGCTCTGGCCTTTGATTGCGAATGGAATAGCATTTCAAATGCTTTCCAAATTTGAGCTATTGTCGTGCATCTGCCGATGTAGCTTAACATTTGCGGCGAAATCGACGCCAGTAACCAGCTAAAGAGGAATTGATCCCGTTTTAGCCACAAAAGATACTCGGATTCACCTGAGAATCAGTTGAACCAGATGAGGATGCCAAAAATTGCATCGGATGAGCTGTTTGAAGAAGAATATCTTCAAATCTATAGGCTCTCGTAGTTGCTAAGATCTGGATTTTCCAGAAATTGTAATTGGATCGATCCAATTTCAATGCAATCGGATGCATATTTGGGAGATTTTGATTAGTAGGAGTAGATTCCATGATGAAAAACACAGATGGAAGGGAAGATCGAAGAAGAACAGAGAAAAAAAAACAGCGCGGAAGCAAGATGATTTAGCTATGGATCGAAGAAGTTGAACTCAGCTCTGATACCATGTTAGATATGAGCTAAACCATATGAAAAATGAGGAAAATATTAGTTTATTTCTTCCCTTCAATCATGTTTATATAGAGGATTACAAGAGCCCGCATAGGCTTAACTTACGCTAACAGCCTAAGAAACTATTGCCACATCAGTAGCTAAACAAATTGCTTCTAACTAATCCTGTTATATTCAATAAGTATGATGAATAATATTTTAATTTTCTTAATTTTAATTTCATTGTTTAGTAATAGAACTGCATTATTGTGATATAAAAGGGATAAGATTTAAAATGTAAAATCAATTTTGAGAGAAACAACGCATAAAGAAAATGAGTATTCAATTTAGTTCGATGTGGTAAAAGCAAACCGAGGCTCAAGTTGAACCGATTTCTCAAATGATTTAAGGATTTTTCTGCCTTGTTGGATGGATAAATACTTTATATTTGAGTGAGTTTGGATGGATAAGTACCAATACGCCTTTACAAGTATACAAAACAAAAGTCTTTTCTAGGAACTTGTTTGGCATATTGAGAAATGAGAATGGAAGGGCTTCTTCAAATTGGTCCCAACTCAATGGATATTTCTTGGAAATGTTGGGTTTAGAATGGGCCCAATGCATCTTGAACTTGGATCATGTGGGGTAATAGTAATACCCATCTTTTGTAAATTAATCTGCAAATAAATACCAATCTTGAGTAAAGTTAGTGCCTCCAAGAATCTTGAGTGGTGCACCTACGCTTATTATTGTGTGACAGGCTGAGATTCAGATTCTATTATTATGAAAAAACCAACAAAAATATAAATATGTTATAATCATATATGACTTTAGAGGGGTACGATGTCACAGTTGTTCAAACAAGTTTTTGTGTAGTCTTCAATTTGTTTCAATTAGCTTGCAAAATATATATGGACTTGATTCTCTTTCAGTATTTTCTCTCTAGCAAGCTCTGGAGCTTTATCTATTTTGTCCGAAATGAACGTACTATAAAGAATCGTATATAAGTAACAACATCGAATAATTTAGTATTGTTTCTATTATTTCCAACACTTGGAATGTCAATACTCAATCTTGTTTACTATAAATAAGATTGATAATCCAAACATTTTGATCGAATAATTGATACTTATAATGTAGTCTTATTCGAAAGAGAAGACCAAAATCAAGAATGCAAGGAAATAATTAAGGCCAATCCGTCTACATCTAGTTGAGTTTCAGTCTTCTATAATGAGTGCCTCACTTTGTATCTTACTTTCAATTTTTAATTTTATGTTTTTCATCTTCAATCTCAATTTTGTATGCTTTAGTTCAATTTTATAATTATTAACTAGGATTTAGTCCACCCAATTACAGTATATTTTATACTCCCTCTATCCTCAAAATTTGTTCATAGTTTTCATTTTTGGTACGTCACCCAAATTTTTTCCTTTCCATTTATGAAAACTACCCTACAAAATACTTTTCACTTATTACACTCAACAACACCATTTATTTATACTACTTTTTACCACTCATGATCTACCACTATCTACAACTAATTAAGTTAATACTACACTAATGTGAGACCCTTACTTCACTAACAAAACACTCCACAACTTTTACTAAAACTCACACCGAAGTTTGTCAGGAACAATTTTTGGGAACGGATGGAGTATTATTTTTCACTTTTATTAGTTAATAATTCATTATTATGATTGATAAATCTAAAGTTAGAATATAATATAATTTTTTAAAATTTTGAAATTTTGAAATAAAAATTAAGTGTGATTCACTACAATATTTTTTTTTATAAAATATTATTAAAATAATAATTATAATGATGTGAAACGATGACAGATACAAAATTGTAGGACATTGGATTCCATGCCGTCGAACCATGCAACACCTATCAAACTATCAAATGTGTAACATAATTTTAATGCTACCTATTAAGTGGGAGAGGCATTTATTAATTATTTTCATTGCCAAAATTAAATGGCAGAAATTTACCGATAGTTAGGTAGGATTTTTTTGTTTAAAATATTTATATTTATCAAATAAAAAGCAATTCGCACGTCAAGTTTGCACATTTGCAACAACATTTTCGTGACACTCAAAGTTGATGTGATGTCGTTAAGAAAGAGTACTACAACTGTGTGGTTGAATTTTATTTAGGTGGGCAACAGTTTTCGTAGGTTTCTCCCAAGTATTGCGATAATTATGTTAATTCAAACGTCTGCTAATGAAACCTAAAACGTGTAGTTTGCAATTACGCTAACATCCATATCAATGCTTTGACAGGCCTTATGTCTTCTTTTAATTACGAATTCGTCATAAACGTTACGGCATTTCAATATAAAAGTATTAGTAAAATCCAAAATTATAATCATTTAGTTACAAATTCGTCATTTGACCGCATTTGCTACAAGAATCTTGATCGATATGATAAACTATAATAATCATTTTATTTATGTAGTGAAAAACTATAGTTATGTATACAACGAAACTTGGTAATACTGGGACCCAAAAAAACTTTATTGATTAATGGATTTATCTATTTTGTCATTTTTTAAACTAAGCTGGGGCGATTAAAGAAAAATAACTATAAATTAATAATTTCCCCGACTATAATAATGTAAAGTAAAAGAAATATTAATTTATTTTTAGACTCTTCACTTCACATAATAATTCATTCTTTCAAAATGACGAACAAAAGAAAATTAATCATATCACAAACTCATATTCACGCATAATATCTTATTTCATTTGCACAACAAAAAACCAATCAACTAAATTCGAGCAAATGCACAATCATAATTCTATAAATCAAAACAAGATAACTTCACCACAAATTCACTCGATCAAAGCATATAAATAAATATATATTTATATATATAAGAATAATAATCGTGGAAAATCCCATTATCTTGACCTAAGCCTGCAATTCCCAACTGCAAACCAAGATTTTTGCCCTCTTCATTGGCAAAATGAATAAAGAATCATCTACTTCTATAATTGCAAACACTTAGTGAAAAATCATCACCAAAAGTTTGCAAAACTTTTTTTCAATCAATTAAATTTAATCAAACTAAAAGCTCCCAATATCAATAACCTAGCAGGAAACAAGAACACCACAAGAAGATGCATATGCTGAGAAGCAACTAACCGACCAAACCGTTTCAACGACTCCCGCCCCGTCTGAACCACGCCGGCAAAGTTCACCTGCCCCTGCCCCTGCCCGACCATGCTGCCCGGCCTCGTCATGATGATACCGGCGTTGATCCCGCCCCATGCCATGAGCGGCCGCCAAGCCTTCCTCCGACGCTCCCTCCTTGCTTTCCTGATGCGTTTGAGCTCGAGCTGGATGACGTTTCGAACGGACTTGTAGTAGGAGTTCATGTCGTGGTCTCGTTGGATGGAGCCACCGAAGCCGTATGCAGAACGGTCGCTCAGGATCTCGAGAGGGTGTGGCGAGTTCAGGAATTCCATCTGCGCGGCTTGGATCCGCTTCTCGGCCTCGTCAGCGTCTGCTTCCCGACAAGTCAGCAGATAGAGGCCACTGCCCATGGGGAGGAGGTCGTGGCTCGGAGAGAATTTGTCGTCCGGTTGGAGAATCAAGAAATCCCCCATTGGAGTGTATAAAAGCTTCTGTTTGATGGGAAAATGTTAAGAAAAAGTTAGCTGTATGTATCAAAATGCATCAATAGCTAAATGTTCCGAAAAACAAGAAAAACACACGAAATTGTCTACCCAGTTAGTCACTATGTGATTATGTCAAGCCAGGGATTTTTCACCATACTTTTTGGATACAATTACAGGGAATAAGGGGAGCATTTATATACCGGGAAAAATAGCCCTAAACCAGCCCTGATTAGGATTCTGCCGAAACTAACTAAAACGCCCTTACTAACAATACAGACCCAACACGAAAGTGATCCCCGATTGCAACATCGTTAGTCGCATCATAACAAATATTGCACTAATGTTAAAAGATTTCACCACTTATCAAGAAAACACAATATGGTTGTATATTATACACCATATTCTTCGTGTATCTATACCTGTTTGTTAAGGCATGGAAGATTGCGGAAGTTCCCGTTCACAGCCTTGAGAAATTCAGCAACATGGTTGGGATAGTTGCACGAGAAGGCTCGTGGCACGATGTCCCGGTGCATCGTGATTGACTTGACATGGTGTCCAGGCAACCCCAGATTGCGCAGCAGGCGATCCCCACCACACATGATTGATGGCGACCCAAAAGTTATCACAGGGAGTAAAGAGGAACGAGGCGCCTCGCCCCTTATCAGCAACATGAGATTTACGAGCAATGAGAGACTTCCACCAAGTGAGTGCCCCGTGAAACGGAACCTAGCACGTTCACCGTGAGATTTGAGATGCTCCCGAATTTCAGGCAGCATTTGCTCGTAAATCCCTTTTGCAGCCTCGTATATACCTCTGTGCACGAGCACATCCAGACCCTATATCGACGAGATGCATCAGATTATAAGTTTATAACTAAAGGTTTACTATAAAGCTATCTCTCATACATCATATACATTTAAAGGGTAACAACTTGCATTAATATGAAGGAAAACAAAATTTAAAAATATGGTTAGTTTATGGATAATTACCTCAAACTGAATGGGCTCAAATAATAGATTGGCTTGCCATGAAGCCAGTGACTCCGATCCCTAAAAAACAACAGGTTTAGAGAATTCATGTTAGTAACATTTAACGTTTAATAACAAGCTAGTCGCAGTGTGGATAAACTGACAGCATCACACTACCTGTATGACAAAGAATCGTGTGGCGTTTTGATCATCATCGCAAACAAACCACTCACACGGTGAAGATTTAGTCGAGTTCAGGTCATCTGCAACAGCCTGCTTTACTTCCTCCTTTGCAGCAACGACTGCAGTCACCGAGTCTGTGGTTGCCATCAACGAGGCCACATCCTCATTCATGTGGCCCTCGACTTCTTTAGTCAAGTCCTCATCATCCAACATTGATTTGGATGATTTCAGCCGGAGAATGCTTCTGGTGTGCGAATGCAGATAGGAAGCCGCAGTAGCTGCAATTTGATAAGCAGCAGATGGTCTGATTCCATCAGATTTCACCTCACCAACCTCTTCATCCTCTGCTCCTCGGCATTCATCATCGTGAGCTTCAGCTGCAGTTTTCACTTCTCGTTGCGCCTCTTCAGCTGTGATCCTCTCTTTCTCGACCCTCAAAGCTTGTTCCTTCTTCTCCAAGGATGAAGTCACGAGGCGTAATCCATGGTGCCTCAGCAGATGCCCTGGCTGCAACACCATTCAACAGAAACCAACCAGCAGAAATTTACTAGGAAATCCAGCTATGAATCAAGAACTAAAACAATTTACTTCATACTAATTATTACTAGGGTTTGTAAATAAAGCTAGAATTCAATCTATCATCATAATTTTCAAGAATAAAAAATACAAAGTTCCAAAATTTTCAGAAATTTCCACAATTAAAAACATCAGCCAGGAAATGACATGAACAACTGAATCACAAAAGCTATCAAATTCACCCTAAATTCTACTACAGAAATCCTCAACAATCAACATAAGTCCAAAATTCCCAAATCTGCTGCTTCCTAAAATAATCATCTCCTTCAAGATCATAGAAAACATATGACCATTCTTACATTGAAAGAGATATAAGAATTAAGCAAAAAATATATACCTTAATTTGCGATATTGAATAAGCCAAACTCCCCAAATAAGACATCTGCGAATAAAACCTAGCTTCTGCGAGAGGCACCTTTCGCAGCAATTTCGAGAACGATTCTCTATCAAATTCAATCCTCTCATCATCGTCATAGTCGCAAACATCGCAACCTTCTCTCTCTCCACCGCAATTTTTCCCGTCTTCTTCCAATTTCATTCCCAGCTCCTCCACCAGATCGTCGTGTTTCCCCCCCTCTTTCCACAGAGATCTCACATGCAAAATCTTAAAAACCCAATTCCCATTCCGCCCCTCCTCTTCACTATCCCTGACCTCATCCCTATCATCCGCCAAAACGGCGTCGTCGACCGAGATCGCCGGTTCGTACCGGTTTCTTCCGCGGGTCCACAGAGATCTGATGGGGTGCCGGAAAGTGAAACCCCACGGCGAGTTCTTCGGCTGCGACGCCGAGACAGACGGCCTATCGCTCAGGCGGACCTCCCCATTTCCAGAGGCGGCGGCGATCGGCGCCGCCGCCATGGCGTGGATCCCCGCCTTAAACCACAAAGCATCCATTGTCGAAAAAACGTAGAATCTGTCTTTTCCGTTTGATCTTCTAAATAAATCTTGCTGTGTTTATACTACAAGATTGATTACGGTGTCTGTGTATATATTTATTTATATATAGGTGATATGTAGAGCGAGGCGGAGATGATAACGTCAGCCACAATCTTTGAATGTCTTGTTCGTCTTCAGCAGGTTAGAGGAAGTGATTTCTTTTCTTCTCGAATAACTTTTTTATTCAGTTTAGAGCTTAAAAAAGAAAACAGACGACCAAACTTCCTAAAACCTCTTTTTGCCTGTCCTCCTCCCCCCACCCGTTCTCTCTGTAAAATATGATTTTTATAATGCCAGGCTGCAACTAGAAAACCTCCTCTTTTCGTGGAAAAGGGCATAAACTAAAATAATTAATATCCGGAAACTAGCAAACAAACGACGTCGTGGGCGCCTCTGGATATACAATCATTTTATTTTGATCTACTTTTGCCGGTCGTCGGTACTTGTAACATTTTTTGGTTACACTCCTTTTAGAATTTTCCTGCGTTCTATTTTCATAATATTATCACTTTTATTTATAACAAAAAATATTTGTATTTACAATTATTAAATTATTTGGAATATTTTTAATTTTATTTAAAATAATTATCATTTTTATTCATAAAAATTATCATCTTTTTCTAAGAGTACGACGAAAGATTATTCATACAATTTTTTTTCCAGATAGTTGTGATTAATTTTTCATTATTGGTATGGAACTAATTAATACATTTTCCGTTCTTAATATATTATTGGAGATTAACTTGTTATAAATTACTGTCACTCGAAGTTAGGTATATAAAAATGACATAACAAATTTAGTTAACTTTTTTTCTCAAAGTAATTTGGATTATATTTGAGAGGCTAGAGTCGGAAATATATATATATATACCTCTTTTTCTTTCTTACTATCTAATATATTCATATATTAATAAAATTTAAATTGGCTTTCTATAATCAAATTTTCTCAAGATAAAGTTTGGGGAAAAAGTTGTTTACTACAAAAGAGTCATTATAACTTTAAGATCAAAGTAATAATCATACCTATCATGATAAAATATATTATTTTTAAAATTTATAATTAAAATTACTAAAACGTATCTCGAAAAAAATTCAGTTAACACGAAAAGTAGAACAATATATTTTATAGCTATGAGTTCGTTGGATTATAATAAAAACCTATTTTTTCGTAAAAACATAAAAAATCAATGCATTTTATGTACAAAGTTAATGTATTTTACATATAAAATTGATGTACTTTTGAGTTCTGGTAAAAGATAAGATTATTAATCAATATTTTATAGTGAAGTAATTTTGTATATAAAGTACATTAACTTTATATAGGGCTGCTCAATCGGTTGTCGGGTATCGGGTATAACCGAAACCGAATAGATTCAATCGTCGGTTATCGGTTACCCGATACCCGATATTTCCAATTTCGGATCGATTATTATCGGTATATTTTTTTTTATTTCGATTATCGATTAACCCGATAATGGAACGGTTATATCCGAACTAACCGATAACTCATATATATATGTATATTATTGTAATTTATAGAGATGAAGTGAAAAAGAAGAAGAACACCAAATCCATAGAGAAGGGGAGTTTGTGTGAGGGCTTGCGGCGCCTCCCTTCCCCATTCCTTCGCTGCCGACGTCTTCTGATCTGGATCCGGAAAGAAGGGGTAGAGATTTGTGTGAGGGCTTGCGGTGGCGGAGAGATCGGGAAGAGGGGCGGTCAATCTTGATCTAAATCGATAGAGAGAGACAGAGAGATAGATGGTGAAGGCCAGTGGCCGGAGTGGAGGGACGGCGGTGGTGGTGGTGGATGGATCTGAGATGGCGTGTGCTGCATCTCCATATATTATTATATTTCCATTGCATTCTAAGATTTATGTGAAGTGTGGGTATGTGATGAGCAAGGGGTTGGCGATATGAGGGAGGATGAGATTTGAAGAGCTTCTTGAGCTTCTTGTGTTTCAATTATGCAAAGAAATGGGTTTGTAGAGAGAAATGGGTTGAGAGAGAGAGAGAGGGTGTTTGCAGAGAGAGAGAAGGGTGTTTGACTGTTTGAGTTACCGTTCTCTTCTTCTTTTTTTCCTTTTTTTTTCTTTTTTTTTTTAATTTTGATGGTCCGGTTACCCGACTAACCGACCTGATTAACCGACTCGATTATCGGGTAATCGAATACCCGATCGGGTTCAATTTCGGTTATAAAATTTTGAGATTTTCGATTTCGATTAACCGAAAAATCGGGTTCGGTTAACCGAAACCGACTCGATTCTCAGCCCTAACTTTATATGTAAAATGTATTGATTTAGGTTTTTTACGCAAATTTGATTTTTATTTGATATTTTCCATATATATATAATATCATTTTTTCGACATCACATAATATGAATTAAATTAACGATACTCTAACTGCGATTCTCGTATGCTAACAAAATATATCTACAAGTTGTAAACACTCATCTACAAAAACGTATATTGGCAAAATCACCTGATTCACAGAGTGCCAGATATATAAATAATCGGACCTCAACAAGAATCTTGGATTCGCTTATCTGACGTAGCAAGAGATTGTGGGATTTATCCAATGCGCACCTAAAGTAGTGACTGCGGGTTCCCCATGATATCAAAAAAAAAAAAAAAAATAGGACCCGCATTAGTCATCACTCAGAAGGGTTGTGATTTTATTTGCCACGTCATTATGCTGCGGATGAACTATTAAAGGCCGCGTTACGTGTCGGTAAAGTGTTGTTTGCGCTATATTTGTCGCGTTAGGTTGCCGGTAATTATATTCTCTATCAATGCTAAAGACAACTGCAGTGCACGTGGCTCTGTTCTTAATTTATGTCATTTTAATATGCTTGTAAGCCTTGTATATATTTGTGAATGAATTTTCAAATTATTCCATGTATATGAAAATCTAAATTACTGAATGATTATTGGTATTGGTATGACGAAAAATTGAAACCGAAATCGAATCATTTTAAATTTTCGGTTAATTGAAAAATCGAATTAAAATTAATTAATAATTAAAAAACTTAAATTTATTAAAAATGAATAAAATGTTTAACAAATAATTAAAAATTGATTTTTAGATTTTTAATTAATTAAAATAATAATTAAAAATTAAAAACGATTTTTGATTCTGAACCATTCGATTTTATCGGTTAACTGATAACTGATTTTTTTTAACTATGGAACCGATAATCGAATTTTAGATTTTTGATTAATCGAAATAGGTTGGTTCCAGATTTCCGTTTCTAACTCATGAGAATCGAAAATCGTTTGGACACCCTTACATTCAAGCATGAAATAACTTGTGATGAAAAAATAAACCTAAACCTATAAGGCTAGAATATGATTTTTTTCATTTTGTAAATTTTCCCAATTTTCTTTTTTGTACAAAAATGTAAAATATAATTAGACTATCATCGTAGAAGTTAGGAAAACTGACAAATTATTCATCATACAAAAATAAACCATTCATAATCATATGACATCAACTCATCAAGTAAGGGGAAAACCCACACGCAATTAAATGAAAAGTACTAATACAAAATCGGAGATATATTTTGTGAGTGTCTATTTTTCAAATCAACCGAGAAATACTTTTCATGACAAAGCCGATGGGCCATGAGATAATAGCAATTATTTGGCACAGGGGGTTGAAGACTATCCATTTCCTTTATTTAATAATTATGTAATTTTTTAGCTTTTTTTTAATATTAGAATGAGGCTGGTAAGTGCAATTTGTATCGTTTTTTTATGCGAAAAAAGAATACTATAATTAAAAACATAAACATAATAGGTAGCACGAGAAAAAATAAATAGAAAGTGAGCACACAATGCATGAGATCAGACTCAAATTTTAAATTAAACATCGACGTATCAGTCGCTCTCTTTGTATGAAAAAACGAAAAATAAATTATTCTATGGCCGTTTTACCATATTAAATTGAAAGCGTAAAAAATGTGAACATCATTTTTTTTTGAAGTAACATCATTACCTCGTACACTGTACTAAAGTAGTACTGATTGCTTTGATATGGATTATAATTAATTATAATTCAATTCCTTAACCTCTCACAATTACATCAAATAAATGAGACTACTAAGTTAATAAATAATATATAATTATTCCATTACTGATTGTATCTAGTTTTTGGACGGAGCCGGGGCTTCAAGAAATTAACTGCCGCTGCCCTAAATTCATAAAAACAAAACCATAGTTTTTTCGTAATATATATTTTACGTAAAATCATCATATTACAAATATAGAATCTTTGAAATGAAGCACAACTACTTTTCATTAATATATTCGACGCAAATTAATTATATTTAACACCTATATAAATCAAAATGAGTGATGCTATTCGGCCATAATGTGGTCGGCCATAATAGGCTTTATTGAATGAAAAAATAGCTTATTTAATATTTGATATATTAAAAAATTAGTTTTACATTAAAAAATAGGTGGAAAATGGTATTTATATAAAAATAATTAACACATTAATTTAATATTATTATTTTGTTAATTAATTATATTGATAATTACTGAAATATTATTGTGTGGCCAGTCATAATGTGGTGCGTATTTTATTGAATCAAAATTTATGATCACGGACTCGATTTAGGATTATAATAACATTTTCCTTTTCCATGAGAAATATACTTTTCTTTTAAAGCAACCAAATTTTGATAACTCGTTAGAAAAAGACGGTTTGAATGGCTAAAGATTGTGTAGCGCACATGCACCTAACATTTTTATAATTAATTAGTATTATAATAAATATAATATATTAAAAAAGACAATAGATTAGAATTAAATGTTATTTTAGTATATAGTTTTGCAATTAAAATGACAATGTATATTTTGATATGATTACATTTGATTATTATTATTATTATTATTATTATTATTACTACTACTCGACGTTGGCATATTGAAACTAAGCAAAGATGGATTGGTTGTTCATTAATCACATCGACATATATAAAATACAAAATATATCATTTAATTGCCACGTACTATTAGATCTCACAGATTTCTACAAGCAAAAAAAAAAAAAAAATAGGCCCCCATCTACCTAATAGTTTAGTACACGCTAATATGTTATTTATTTGTTCAGCATTAAATTTCATCCATGAATTATTTAGGCTTGTTTTAATAGGGCAGGTTTTTATTATTTTTTTATTTCATGAAGGTGAATATCAATAGGGCAGGTAGGTTTTTCTGTAAGGGGTTGGTATTGGACATTCAATTCGAGTCTCCGAAAATTTTCAGTTATTAGTACTATCTACATCTAACTTTTCATATTTATTTATTCTATTAATTTTAATGAAATTACTAAATGAATGATATATTAGAATTTGATAAGTAATTGTTTCTAAAGAATTTATTAATAATCATTAAAAAAATCAATAAAATACGCTTTGAGTCTATAATTTAATTATCTACCAAATTCCACATTAAATTCTAGGCCCCATAATATTTTCTTTAAATTTCGTATTAACAAATCTAATTTCTATGATCGATCCAAATCGTTTTACTGAAGTCCAAGAATTCGAAGCCCAATAGTATAAATAATAATGTCCAATCATTGCACTCGTCATTTAAAATTTAAACACCAGCTACCTTCGATGCGACGGTGGAAATTATTATCGGCGGCAGAAAACGAAAACCGTACACTTTCTACTTTCTAAAATTGTAAGAGCTTCTTTTGATTTTTTGACTTGATCAGACAACTTTATTTCCATCAAGATTCTAATTATATTCTTAATTTCCATGTTATTATTACTCTCTCATCCATCAAAAGTGAGTCGCTTGGTGGACGATATAAATTTAAATAAAATGTTTGGTATAATTATTTGAATGAAAAAAATGGTCTCATTAGGTAAGAAATGAGTAATTAAGGTTGAATTATAAGAATTAAGTGTGAGTCTATGCTGAATTTTTTTATAAATAATAAGCGATTGTCAAGTTAAATTATAAAGATTGCGTGTCTCAAACAAAAAAGTAACATACTTTTTATGAACACATTGTGCATACACTCTTAACGGCGAAGAGTGTATTATTTATTTGGTGTGCGCATATGATATAACACGTGGGTGGTAAAAAATTGTGGGTGCACAACACGGGGCCGTTGGGCTTCTAACGTAGGCCTCATATAAATGCGTCGACAAGAGGAACAAAGCCGCTTCTGAGCTGAACTCGGCGTCATCTCCATCAAGTTGGATTTGATCGTCAACGCGACATCGTATGGTGAGAATTATACAGTCATTTTCAACTAATTAAGTGATTAATATTTATGAATGATTAATTGAATTGAGCAAGGTTTGAAAAACCTTGTCCCAAAAGGGGAAGCTCCGTAGGAGTCCAGTGCTCTAGTCCCATGAGAATATAAGAGGATAAATCATTAATTATAACTCAACGATTAAGTAGTTATGAGGAATTTTGCATAGTGAGAATCCTTTCGTGAAGTGTAGGGGCATTGGAATGTGCAGTGTTGATCACGCACTTGTATTAGTATTTTCTGCATGCTCTATTATCTTCAGTATCAAGATTAGGTACGACTCTGCATGTATATATGAAATTATGAACCACACTCCCCATTGCTCTCACACTAATGTCCTTCAAAACACTCAACATTAAAAAATAATACTTTGAACTAATAGGTGCATTCAACCTCAGAAAAAATTATTGAAATTACCATAATCAGCGAAGGGCGATTTTTGCATGTGCAAACGCCATCCAGACATGATGGACAAGCATTACTGCATCTAGTTTTGCAGTCCTCACGAGACGTACATTTTGCTTCTGACATTTTTACTGTAACTATCGATCTAAAAAAGAAAAATATGAAATACGTTAATAGTTTGGCCAAATAGTGCTTTTAGCTGAAAAGCATACACAACTAGAGGAAGATATATCGATGCTATCATTAGCAGAAAAATGAGGGTGAGAATCAACTTTTAAGAAGCCATGTTGTGATAGGATACGGCCCAACTACCAGGCCCAAGCATCAGGCCCAATACAAGTAAACCTGACATCAAGCTCGGCCTGGACAAGTTCGGCCCATGAAGACTCCTAAAGTCAGTGGGAACGCAGAAAGCTCAGCCATATCTAAAAGAATCCTAATTCAAGAAGGGATAGGATCTCGAATCCTAGTTAGAGAAGACTTCAGATTCGAGATCTAGGTCAAATACATTGTGTATAAATAGAGGCTAGATTAGATGACATAGATTCATTCACTCTCTTTGTAATCACTTCTTATACTCTCAATACACATACAAGCTCTCTCTTGCCCCGTGGACGTAGATCTTATTCACAGATCGAACCACGTAAATCTTTGGTGTTCTTGCGCATTTATTTCCCTTACGAAATTAAGATCGATCACTGGCGCCGTCTGTGGGAAACAAAATATTGTGTTTTCGATCAACCATCGTTTACAGGGAAATAATCATGACCAGTACACGGAAGCCGTCATCCAGGACCGTCGCCGGCAACAACAACGGCGGCGGCGAAGGGAACGCCGAGCTCAACTCGGGAAGAGCCCAATCGGAGAAGAAACCCCGAGGGCATATCCAAAGTCTCGACGAGCACGGACACCCGCCTGCGGGCGGCAGTTACCATAGCGAAGGCAATCGTAGCAATAATCCAGGGGAACCTCCGGCTCCGCAAGTAAACCTTGACGACGTCGTCAAGGGATTTCTCGAGAAAAATAAGGAGAGCTTTCTCCAGTTCCTCAGCGAAGCACAGGGTCGGCCACGTCCTGAAGAACGGTACACCGAAGCCTCATCTAGATACGAGGCATCACAACGAGAGGTCGGGGCCCAAACCGACCGCACAAGGAACGAGCAACGCGGGAGAGGACGTCGTGATCGCCGCGAAGCCGGCCTCGATCGCCAGAATAAATCCATCCAGCGAACTCCTCCCCGATCTCCAGGGGACGAGCAGCGCAGGAAAAGGCATCAGGGCCGCCGCGAAGTCGGTCCGAGTCACCTAAACGAGTTCGATCATCGAACTCCGTCCCGATCTCGGAGGGCGGCTTGATGGATACGGAAGATAGCCACCCGTTCTCAAATAGAATACTCAACACTTCTCTCCGGATAAGTACCGGTACAAGCATCGCCTCACGACGGTGAGGGATCCACGAACTTCCTCTCGCGGTTCAATACAACATGATCAACCAGCGTCTCACCGGTCCATATGTAAACTCTTCCGGAGTTACTGTCGACAACGCCCGCGGTGGTTCGACGGTCTACCCTACGGAAGCATCGGCTCTATCGCGACCGATGGTGCGCTTCCACGAAGGTTCTTCCAAAGCGGAATCAAAACGTCATCCGACACCTCCTCACCATAAGACAAAGCCGTAATGAGTCCATCGACTTCATGACAAGGTTTAACAAGGAGTGTTTGAAGGTCGAAGGCGTGAGCGACTGTTAGTCATCTCGCCTTCCAAAACGGCATCTTGCGGGGCTTTATCTGAGAGATCGTCAATCACGAACCCGTCTTCGCAGTAGTGGCGCGATAGCCAACCGGTTCGCCAAAGCGGGCGGGCGACAAGAGAAAGCGCGGCGCATAAGCGGGACCCCGGAAAAAGGAAGAAGAGGCGAAGGAAGGAAGATCGGAACCAAGGCGGCGAAGTGCCTGGACGAGATTACATCGCCCGATAAAGTCGAGGCTCGGTCGCGCGACGCCTCGAGCGACCTCGGTACACCCCATTGGCGGCCGAGGCGTAAATCTCACGCTCCATATGAACTCGTTAGAAGCCTCGGCCGATGGCGGGAGGAAGAGGTGCCGACCTATGGATAAATCTTGCTCATTCCATGATGATTACGGGCACGACATCGAAGAGTGCAAAGAGCTCATGGGTGAAATAGAGTGCTAGTTCGGGCGGATCCACGAAGAAATACCGAGGGCAGTCGCCAAGCCGACCAAAGTCGAAAGAAGAAAAAGAGGAAGAGGAAATTGTGCCCCTACAAAAACAAAGCGCAAAGACCGACGAGGAATGAGATGAGCCCCAATATGACGGGTGGTCTCCACAATTACGGGCTCCCAGTGGAGTCACGAGTCCTCCAGCGCGATGCAGAAGTCCTGAACCGCGAACCTACCAATAAGAGGTTCGAGAAAGGACGGCGATCACCTTCTCCGAGGGCGACCCGTACTGCTGACGATACCTCACCGGGATGCGTTGGTGATCGGTAGTAGTCGCAAATAAGTTGGTAAACAGCGTTTACATTGACAATGGCGTCGGTGAGCATCTCTTCAAGGAATGCTTTGACAAGCTAGGAGTAGAAGAAGCACACCTCGCACAGCACCGCTGCCACTCAAGCTTCGTCCGGAAGAGACGCGCCCGAAGGAATAATCGAGCTACACGTCACGGTGGGAAAGCACCAACGACCTCGACCAAGGTGGTGCGGTTCTTCGTAGTGAAGGCCAACTCGCCGTATAACATCATACTAGGCGAGATTGGTGAACATTTATGGGCGGTATGCTCAACGTACCACTGACGATAAAAATACCCACTACGAGGGGAACAGCCGTGATCCGAGGCGATCGTAAGCAAGCCGAGGTGTATGCAAGTTGCCTTACGAGTGCCGGACCTCGGTCCAATACCCAGGCATAGCAATTAAAGAAACCCGAAGAGTTGGAGTCAGAAGTACATCGCCACTCACACGCGGTCGGTGGAAGAGGTCGCATTGTATAAAGATGAGCCATTGAAGGTCGTCCGGGTTGGTTTCACCACGACACACGAAGTGAAGGATCGGATCATCCAACTCTAAGGGAATTCGGGACGTGTTTGCTTGGTCTCCCTCGACATGACCGAGTCTCGCCGAGTATCATCACTCACCGCTCAACATCGACCGAACATAAAGCCGGTTCGACGAAGAAAGAATCTTCGCGACGAGCGGAACCAAGTCATTCATGACGAGGTGAACCAACTATTAAAAGCACGCATCTTGTTCGAGGTCAAATATCCGACACGGATAGCCAACCGGTGATGGTGAAGAAAGGAGGAGGGATGGCGAATGTGTATTGACTACACCGACCTCAACAAGCATTGCCCAAAGGATTGCTATCCCTTCCCAACATTGACAAGAAGGTCGACGCGTTGGTCGGATCTGAAGTCTTGGTTTCTTGGACTTATACAAAGGGTATCACCAAGTCACGATGGACGACGAAGACGCGGCCAAGACAACCTTCATTACCGACTTGGGGTCTTCGCATATAAAAGATGCCATTCGCCTTAAAATGCGAGGGCTACCTATCAAGGATGGTGGACAAAATATTTCACCTACATAGGTCGAATGTGGAGGTATCGTGAGCGACATCGTCGTCAAAAGCAAGGAAGAAGCCGCATGTGCGGCCGACCTCGGATCGTCCTCGGCCTTGGAAAATCAACCAAAAGTCAATCCCAATGCGTTTGCGATCCGATGCGGAAAGTTCTTAGGGTGTTGGGTTTCACAAGAAGGGCTAAAAGCAAACCCGACCAAGGTCCAAACCATTTTGGAAATGAAGATGCGAAGACCATCCATGACGTACACTGGTGGACAGTGCATAGCCGCACTAAGCCGCTTTCTTTCAAAAGCAGCGGATAGCGCCTACCCTTCTTCAAGATACTCAAAAAGCCCGAAATTCTCATGGGATGAGGTGCAGTCCGTCCCGAAGACCTCAAGAGCTACCTCGCCGAGCTCCCACTCTATCCGTCCCGAAAGAGGAGAGGTCCTTTTCTCTACCTCGCCACCTCGGACGAATCCATAAGTCTTGATCTTGGTGCGAGAAGAAGGACGTCGGCTCGGTGTATTTCATCGGCCGAGCACTAAAGGCCGGAAGCGAGTGTCGACCCGGAGAAGCTTGCCTTAGCATTGGTAAATGCCGCGAGGAGACTACGTCCGTACTTCCATGCACATCGCATACAAGTCCTCATGATTACCCACTGCAAGTATTGTGAAGCCCAAGCTATCGGGAGAATCGCGAAATGGGCAATCGAATGGGCGAGCACGATATATCCTTCGCCCGCCAGCCATCAAAGGTCAAGCCTAGCGGATTTTCTTGCCGAGGCTAACTTGCCGAAAACCGAAGCCGCGAGTCCGTGTCGACGATGCCAAAGCCGAACCCGTGGTTGAAACACCGAGTCTTGGCGACTCTACGTTGACGGGCTTCGGGAAAAGCGAGCGGGGCGGTATCTTACTCTGGCCCGGACAACCAAGAGATCGCCTACTCACTTCGTTCACATTCAAAATACGAACAACGAAGTGGAGTACGAGGCATCGATCGCGAGGACTTCGCCTCGCTCAAAGTCTCGGATCGAGCCGTGCAAGTTCACAACGATTCTCAAGTCGTCGTAAGCCAAATGTTGGGAAAATACGAGGCGGCGATGAATGAAGAAGTATCTTGAAAAAGCAAAAAGCTGCAACGGACTTTCTCACACTTCGGATAGTTCGCATCGAGGGAGCAAAATAGCCGGCGGACATCTTAAGTAAATTGGCCTCGTCATCAACGAGCCCGCCAAGATGAGGAAGTTCAAAGCGGGAGCATAAGCGATGCGAAGATGGAGCCGAGGTCAGCGTAGTCTCGGATGAAGAACCCAATTGGATGACTCCCATTCGAGTACTTGGAGAAGGCGAACCGCCCCACGACAAGTTTGGAGGCTAGGAGGATCTGAACAAATCTGCGATATACAATTGAGCGGGGAATCCTATCTGAAAGTCATATCTCCAACCTCTCTTAAGGTGCTTGGGGCGAACCGAGCTAATTACGTTCTCACGAGAAATACACGAAGGTTCGTGCGGAAGCCACATCGGACCCCGAGCCTTGTCAAAGAAAGTCATGCGATGGGGATACTATTGGCCAACAATGTTCCAAGACTCAATGGACCTCGTAAAAAAGTGTCCGAAGTGTCAAATCCATGGGAATGTACCAAGGCTACCCCAGACCGACCTCACCTCCGTACAGAGCCCTTGGCCGTTCATGCAATGGGGATCGACATTGTGGGCCCTTTTGTAAAGCACCGGGACAGCCCAATTTTAATTATTGCGATCGACTACTTCACGAAGTGGGTGGAAGCGAGCCCTTGGCGAAAATCACAAGCAAACGCCCTCAACTTCGTATGGAAGAACATAGTGTGTCGCTCAAACATCCCCATATCCTCCTTTCGGATAGCGGAACACAATTCACGGATAAGACATTCAAAGATTGGTGTCGAGAGCTTGGATCCAACAAAGTTCACCTCGGTGGCCCATCCTCAAGCAAATGGTCGGACCGAAGTTACCAGCAGACCATCGTAAAGGTCTAAAACTCGTCTCGACCGAGCTAAAGGCCTCGGGTGGAAAATTTACCACAGTCTTATGGTCGTGCGAACAACGCCTGGGACCTCGAGCGGAGAAACACCATACGTTTGGTGTATGGAACCAAGCGATGATCCCCGAGATCGGATGCGAGTCCTCGTACCATCGACTTCCTGCAAGCAAATGGGGAAAATCTACGGTGATCTAGACTTACTCGAAGAAGAGAGACCTCGCCACATCGAGGAAGCTCGGTACAAGCAACAAGTAGGTCGGTATTACAACCAGCGTTAAAACCCGACAATTCCAAGTGGGCGACCTCGTACTCGAAATAATGAAGTCGACAAAAGCGCAGCTCGGCAAGTTGGAAGCCACATGGGAAGGACACTACCGGTCGACGAAGTCCTCGGCAAGGGGCTATAAGCTCGCTCAATTGTCCGGTGAGCAATTACCCAACGCATGGCACATCATCCATCCGAAGAAATATTATGCATAAGTGTCGAGGTCGGGTCTTGTTCGGTCATATTTTTAAAGTCTGTTTAGAGTCCGAGTCTTATTTGGTGGTCGCGATCGTCTTTTATCAATAAAATTTTATTTTACGAGTTCTACTTGTCACTAATGCATAATTAATCTTCACATTATTTTCCCTCTACGGAGGACAAATTCCCTCGACGGAGGTCGTTACATTCGTTTCATACGAATGTAAATCTAAACGCCGCATGCTACATACGAGATCGAGACTACCTTCGTTTATTTGAGCGTTCTCTCTATGTGAGCGAAGGGACCACCCTCCGATGACCTCGGCAAAAGCAGAACCATTCCTACATACGAGATCGGACTACCTTCGTTTATTTGAGCGTTCTCTATGTGAGCGAAGGGACCACCCTCCCGACGACCTCGGCAAAAAAACAGAACCATTCCTACATACGAGATCGGACTACCTTCGTTTATTTGAGCGTTCTCTCTATGTGAGCGAAGGGACCACCCTCCCGACGACCTCGGCAAAAAACGAGAACCCTACCTTCGTGCGAGAACGATTTCTTTCGAGCGGAATTCTCTCGAGGACGAACTACTTCGCATATTACTCTTGTTCAAATACAAAGTCAACAAGAAACCATTCTTATTAAATAAAAGATGTACGGTTTACATTTTACGAGGGCGGAGCGGATCGGGAAAAGGCGAGCGATCCACAGAAAATCGAATTCATCACTCGTCTATGCTAATCCTACCTCTACCTCGTCCTCGGTCATATTACGGGCCGGCGGTGCGACCTCGGTCACTTGACGATGCAGCTCTGCGAGCCGGCCTCGACCACTTGATGGCGCGGTCTCGGCCTGGAGGGTCCACGGCGTTCAAGGGCAATAGCACCTCTCTTGTGCGCGCCACTCGGATCGTCATAATTTGGTTCATTTATTCTAGGCGAAGCTCCGTGAGAAGAAGAGCCTCGCATCCGTCGAAGTATTTCGTCGGTGTGGTTGTCGGCGATGACGATTTTATATATGCTCGAGCCTTTTAATTCAACGTCTTGCTCGTGAATTGCGGGAGGTGCGACCATATTCGCGCTTTGTACTTGAACAACGGGCGGACCTCGACAACCTCGCTTCAACTTCCGGATCGTCATCCCACCATTTCGGTGGATAACCTCCTCGTACTCGGCATGCTCCTCGGCTATCACCTTGGCCTTCCTCATGGCGACCTCGAGCGCCTCCTCCAATTCAAAAGGCGAGCACGGGCTCGTCACGGCTCTCTGGCTCTCTATACTGACATCGGACTCCGCGCATGCGTGGCCAAGCCGCCTTTATATGGAGGAGTTCGACCTCTTTCAACTCAAGAGCCCGCGATAGGTCTTGATTCGGTTCAACCAGGAGAAGCATCAAGCATTCGAGACAATCGAATAAAAAGATAAGTTTCTTAACATAAACTTGTCATTTTATTAACATGCCCTTAGTAAAAATCAATGTACATTTACATTCAAAAAAAAAAAAGGTAAAAGATGGGGATCAACCGACCCTCCGGAAGCTTCGACCACGTCCACATTCGCCGCCTCTTCCGCCTGGTCTCGCCCGTCTGACTTGGCCTCTTGGGAACCACCGAGTCTCGGCCTGAAGCATCATTGCACCCCACCCCTTTGCATAATCGGATAGTAAAGCTTGGTCGGGATCCCGATCCACGGACAAAGGCGAGCGGACTCCGCGGACAAAAGAACCGAGGAGGAGGCAGGTTACGCAGACGGGAAGCTCCTTCAGCGCGGACGATCACATCAAAATAGGCCCGTCTCGGGACATTGTCCTCGATGCCTCGTACCCATACTTGGCTTTGTCCGGTGCAGGTAGTCCTCGGCGACATCTTGATTGCATCCGAGATGGCGGCGCTTATTAACACTTCGGCGCGTCGAGACCATCCGGGCTTCGCCGACATGAACGACCTCTCCGCAAAGGCACGTCTCTCCTGCGAGCTCGCCATGTCCGCCTCCCGACGGCGAACTGTTCCACCTCGGCCTTCATCAAGCAACCTCGGACTTCGCCGCCTCGGCCGCCCTCCTCCGCCATACAGTGCCTCCGCCAACCCACCCCGCCGCCTCAATGGCCGTCGCGTCAGCCGCTTCTGTTTGGACCTTAGCCTCGGCCTCGGATATTTCTTTAGTAAGGAGGTATTCTCGCCTCACCTCCCGAGCATACCGGGCCACCCGTCAAAGCTGCATGTGGCGCCCTTCAAGTAATCCGATATAAGATCGAGATTTTTGACACCTCGGCCGCCACGTCCTCGACCCCATACATTATATACATCGGTCGAAAAACACGGTTTTATACTACAACACAAAGTATAAGGACATGTACAAAACCTCGGGAAAGAGGCAGTGACTTGGAACCAACGATCTACTTTTCGGCCTCGGCGAGCACCGAGGACTCGGGATTACATCCTTCCGCCTCTTCAAGCGCTTGAGTGGGCTGCGGCGAAGGGATCTCGAGGCCCCACGGTCATTTCGGGCATGTCCTCGAAATCCTTCAAGGTCGGAGACCTCGGCTCGCCACGAGATCGGTTCGCCACGTAGATCGGCTCCTTCCTTTCTTCTTTCTTTCCTTCAGCAGTTCACTACCAAGAAATACATAGGTCGGCATCAACACGTATAATCATGCGATAAAGAAAAAAGTAGGGGCCTCCCTTCACCGACTCCACCCCTGGAGGTAGGATCGGAAGAGGCTAAGCCCGCCTCTGCAAGCTCGGCCTCGGAGAAGACCTCGTCAACAAGGCCAATTTTGTCCAGCGTCTCCTCCAGTCACCGTCCTTGTCAGCGAACACATCGGCGATCTTATCGGATCGCCATGGGAACTCCATATGTCCTCAAACCGGCGAAGAAGAACTTACGCGGTTGAAGATCTTCGACTTAATCTTGGCTTTGAATTTCCTACGGGGTGATAGATAATACCACCCCGAGCCGCCTTCGATTCTGGCGAAGAATGACCCAAGGTCAAAGGAAAATTATGCCTATAGGCATAGACACCTAGGCGATCATATGCGGAATGAGTTCGGCGAGAGTTGGGCGAGAGATAGGCCAACATCTCTTGGAACTCAAAGTATACGTAAGGGAAAGGAAGGCGAAGACCAGCGCGAGGCTGTCCTCGTGCACGTAATAAAACCATCCGGAGGGCACAGCCCTATCCTCCGGACGGGGCAACGAACTCAATACTAGAGGAATACTATATTGAAAACATATATCCCTAATATCGAAATACCTAGGATTGAAGAAAAGAAGACACTTTGCCGCAATCCCCCACCGAGGAAAACGCAGACTACACTCGAAAGAGGCATATGAATACGGGTAAAAGCAGTGAGACACTAAACCGGGCAGAGCAGACATGATTTGGCCTTCGACGACTCGTTAATGGAAGAGGTAGCCATTACTTACTTTTGGTTATCGATGAAGAAGGCGAAGCTTCAGTCGTCGATGGCGCGAGAATAAAGTGTTTCTCGCGGAAGCGAGAGGTTTTTGAAATTGAGAGAAATGTAGAAAGCGAGTGATAAGAGATATTGCGTATCGAGGAAGACATTCCCTAATATGCACTTTATCGGGAATCAAAACGCCGCCAATTAAATGCGCGTTAAATGCGTATCCGCGTCGATGCTCGACAGCGGCGAGAAAATCCCATCTTGACCTCGGCATAGCGCCTCGTCGGTGAAGCCGATGAAGACCTCGCCTAACGCCTCGACGGTGAAGCCGTTCACAAGACCTCGACTTAACGCCTCGGCGGTCGAAGCCGTCCCAAAGACATCAACTTAACGCCTCGTCGGTAAAGCGGGTCGGAAGACCTCGGCATAAGGCCTCGTCGGGTGAAGCGGTCGAAGACCTCGGCATAACGCCTCGTCGGTGAAGCGGTCGAAGACCTCGGCATAAGGCCTCGTCGGGTGAAGCGGTCGAAGACCTCGGCATAACGCCTCGTCGGGTGAAGCGGTCAGAGACTTGACAACGCCTCGTTAGGTGAAGCCGGTCATAAGACCTCGGCATAACGCTCGTTAGGTGAAGCCGGTCATAAGACCTCGGCATGGCGCCGGTGCAAAAGCCGGACACCTCGCCGAGATACAAACAACAAAAAGACCTCGGCGAGCCTAAGAAACCTTGCATACGATATCTGACGTCGAAGCATTGAGTCGACAATGAAAAGTATGTAAGATCGTCCAAACCCCGCTTCGTCACAACAACCCCAATCCGGCATGACCTCGTTTTACTGCGTCTTTTGGGGGTTGTGATAGATCTGACCCAACTACTGGGCCCAACATCGGGCCCAATCTGACAAACGACATCATCAAGCTCGGCTGGACAAGTTCGACCCATGAAGACTCTAAAGTCGGTGGGAGCAGAAAGCTCGGTATATCTAAAGAATCCTAATTCGAGAGGGATAGGATCTCGAATCCTAGTTAGAAGACTTGATTCGAGATCTGGGTCAAATACATTGTGTATAAATAGAGGCTAGATTAGATGACATAGATTCATTCACTCTCTTTGTAATCACTTCTTATACTCTCAATACACATACAAGCTCTCTCTTGCCCGTGGACGTAGATCTTATTCACGATCGAACCACGTAAATCTTTAGTGTTCTTGCATGTTTATTTCCTTACGAAATTAAGATCGATCACTAAATACTTGTGATTGTTTGCCCCAATATTATATTTTCATTCATTTTTCACATCATGTTTATATATATGCTTTAAATACGAATCCGCGCCATATTATTATTATTTTTTATTTTTATTTTTTTTGGGTGAATAGCCGCGCCATATTATTGACTATTGGTTGAAAGACAATACATATCGATTCATTCTATTTATAACCGTGCATCTTTATATGAATTTTGAAATATGGTCATAATTTGATTAATCTGTTCGCGAGTTAAGGTTACATTATAATCATGCAACGTTAAGTGTCGCAACCCAAAACGTTTTAAACTCCTCCAGAAAATATTGATTTGTTGATTATTTTATATGGTGAAGTATTTTTTAAATAATAATGATACGTACGTATATATTTTAATATTTTTAATTAGTCCACAACTTCTGGACTCCGCACAAATATGACATTATTATTTTAATGTTAATCTCCAAATTTAGTGTTAGACGGAAATTCTCAGCAAATTTCAGAGTGTATGTTGGTTGAGCCAGCGAAGGGGTCTCCTTCCCGCATAAAGCTTTAGGTATAAAATTGAAAGAGAGGAAGACACTGCGCCGTGGATGGAATGAGTGCCCTGAAAATGAATTTCCGGCAAGCATCGAGTACAAGTCTAAAAAATGGGTTCGTCCTCAAGCAAAATTCTTGATTTTGTACGATAATATTTATTATTTTTGGCCCAATTTGCAATTGGAACAATATTTTCAAAGTGTAACAAACATATATACAATTTATTGATGTTTTGCACAAACCAAAAGATTTTAATAATCAAGTGTATTTCTGCAACTCCCATAAACTTGCTCAAACTCGTCTAGGACCAACATTGATAATTTGGCCATTAGAGTGGCCAACGAGTGTTCTCATGACTAAAAAGTAATGGTTATGGATTTCTAAAGATTTGTATTTATTACCAAAAATGATGATTTGGTCATCAATTTTCTCGATATTACAATTGACAAACACTTGTGTGCGCGCGCGCGTACGCGACGCGCACAAGTGTTTGTTATTTTTTTTTTTTATATTTTGTTTATTAATTTATAATTAGTGTTTATTAATTCATAATTAGGGTTTATTAATTCAAAATTAGGGTTTATTAATTCAAAATTAGGGTTTATTATTCAAAATTAGGGTTTATTAATTCATAATTAGGGTTTATTAATTAACAAGTAGGGTTTATTAATTCAAAGTTAGGGTTTATTAATTCATAATTAGGGTTTATTAATTCAAAATTAGGGTTTATTATTCAAAATTAGGGTTTATTAATTAACAAGTAGGGTTTATTAATTCAAAGTTAGGGTTTATTAATTCATAATTAGGGTTTATTAATTCAAAATTAAGGTTTATTATTCAAAATTAAGGTTTATTAATTCATAATTAGGGTTTATTAATTAACAATTAGGGTTTATTAATTCAAAGTTAGGGTTTATTAATTCATAATTAGGATTTATTAATTCATAATTAGGGTTTATTATTCAAAATTAGGGTTTATTATTTTCAATTAGGGTTTATTAATTCAAAATTAGGGTTTATTAATTTCAAATAGGGTTTATTAATTCAAATTAGGGTTTATTAATTCAAAATTAGGGTTTATTAATTTATAATTAGACTTTATTATTCAAAATTAGAATTTATTAATTCAAAATTAAGATATATTAATTTAAAATTATATTTATTACTTTAAAATTTAAGTTTATTAAATTAATTAATTTTAATTAGATTTAATTAATTAATTAAGATTAATTAACTACTTAATTAAGATATTAACTACTTAATTAAATAAAGTGGTCTCACTGTGTGCGCCCGCGCACAGGAGACCACCTCATTACAATTTTGTTGGTCCAGGTCCAGGTCGATCGATCCATGAGTTGTCATACACGTAACTATGTAAGTAACAGTTGTTCTTAATAAAAGTAACAATTATTATTAATAAAAGTTAGAGCTGGCAAAATGGACCCGCCGGGTACCCGAGGTTAGGGTTGAGTTGGGCTCAAAAATTATAGGCCCGGAAAAAATTGAGCCTAAAAAACCCATCCAGATGGCCTGTCGGGCCAACCGGGTTTCCGGGCTAAAAAGCCCGCCCATATAGTACACTTAATATGACACTTTTAAGTGTCTCCATTTTAAAAATCCAATATTATTTACTTAATTAGTACACTTAATAGGACATTTTTAAGTGTCTCCGTTTTAAAATCCATTGTTGTTCCCTTAATAGGACACTTTTAAGTGTCCTAAACAGTAAATATGTTAAATGTTATATTAAAGCTACTAAAATGACAAAAAAGTGTTAGATGGTTCTTGAATTATCACATAATAGCGCAGCGAGAATAAATGCTTCAAGAACGGATCTAGATCTATAATTAATATACGAAAAGCCATATTACACGATGGATAGAAAACTTACATGTTTGTAACACTTCCAATGGATTAGTAAAGCTTCCAAGCTTCTAATGTATCATTCGAGATCGTTTTCACAACTATGGTATCCACGTGTCTTTAATCAGGTGCAGGAACAATTCCTCGATGTCCAAAATTCAACGAGAGAAGCCAAGAATCCTCTATTGAATTTTGCAGTATGTTTTCTCAAATGTGTGTTCTCTGTATAATCTTCTCTCGTTAATCACAATGATTAACTTCCCTTATAAAAGATAACCACCCACTACCTAGTTTGTATGGGCTTTTGGTTTAATTAATTAATGTCCAACAATTAATTAATTAGGCCCATAATCTAATATCTAGTCCATTTAACTTTCAATCTCCCACTTGGACTAGCATTAGACAACATACCGTGCACCATGCATATATCATTGAATTGATTAACAATACACTTGATAGTGTGACTCAATAGGCCCCCATTACCGACGATGATCTAATCAAAGTCTGCACAAAACTCTTGGACTGCGTTGTGCAGCGAACTCGATATATGACGGACGTTTACGTGGAAAACAGTAAACTAACCTTTACATGAAGTTTATGTAATATCATTTCATTCATGACACACTCGATTGAGCTGAGATTTTGCTATGTGTCTATCCCAATAGCTCAACCATTTTCTCATCTTTATTATAAGACTCGTATGATCATATTCAATTACTTTAATTGAATATATCTCTTCGATCGCCAATGACTTTATGGTCGAATAATATAGAGAAAATAAGTGCTCACTCGAAAATCTAATCGAGGAATGAATCTCATTCTTGGCTCAACTACCATTTTTATTTGTCTCATGATGCACCCAATTCAAGCCGTGTCTTGCCACTTGCAAGCATTGCCTTGGTCAAAGTATAGCACTCAACAAACAAAATTTGTAATGACCTCAAGTCTAAGGACTATTACATACTCCACACACTAAGAAATCGTAGACATCTAACAAACGATTTAATAGCAGGGTAAACCAATACTCTCCAAAGTATTCATGTGTCCATCACGGCTATCAAATATCTCGTAGTTGTGAGAACCACTACATTCTCTAAGAATGTGATGCAGACCACATGCTAACCTATAACATATCATCAATATCTCATTCTTGATGATCATTGGTTAGGGCTATTTAAGAATTATACTATATCATTGATGTATCACAACAAAAATGACAGTGATAATTCAAGGGAACAAATAAGAGAATAACGACAAACATCAAAATAATCATTCCATTAAATGCACAAAACCCATAGATAAAACATTTTCTTCGATTGTGATCAAAAGAAAGTATGTCTCAACAAAGGAGTTTCTAAAACATACAAACTATAAACTCCCACTGAATCAGAGCCAATTTCCCACATGTCTAATACCCAAGCTCTCAAAATATTTGTTGTGTTTTTCTATACACAACGGCTTGGTAAAATGATCAGCTAAGTTATCGTCAGTGGGTACTCTTTCTAATTTTACATGTCTCATTTCTATTATTTCTCTAATCAGATGATATCGTCTTGGAACATGCTTGTTTCTGTTTGTGGCTCTTGGTTCATTTGCTTGCGCGACCGCACCAGTATTGTCACATAACAATGGTATCGGACCGCTTGCACTTGGAACAACATCCAATTCTTTCACAAACTCGAACAGGGCAACCGCCTCTTTAGCAGCTTCAGATGCAACAATATACTCGGCTTCGGTGGTGGAGTCGGCAGTAGTAGTCTGTTTGGAATTGTTCCAACTCACTGCTCCACCATTGAGGATGAAAACATATCCAAACTGAGACTTATAGTCGTCATGGTCTGTTTGGAAGCTAGCATCGATGTGCCCAATCACCGATAGCTCTGGCTGCCCACCATAGACTAAGAAGTATTCTTTAGTCCTTCTAAGTTACTTAAGAATAGTCTTAACAGTTTTCCAATGTTCCTCACCTGGATTTTGCTGAAATCTACCTGTCATGCTAAGCGCATAGGCCACATCTGGCCTAGTGCATATCATGGCATACATGATTGATCCTATAGCAGAAACATATGGGATCATTTTCATGCAAGCAACTTCTTTGTCATTAGAATGACAATCCTTCTTAGACAACTTGATGCCATGTCCCATAGGAAGAAATCCTTTCTTAGAATTTTCCATTGAGAAACGCCGTAGCGATTTGTCTATGTAAGTGGATTGTGACAGCCCCAACAATCTATTAGGTCTATCCCGATAGATCTTGATCCCAAGGATGTAGGAGGCCTCACCAAGATCCTTCATCATAAAGGATTTAGACGACCGATCTTTCATAGATTGCATCATGGATCGGTCGCCCCCATAATCAGAATGTCATCGACATATATTACAAGGTAGACAACGTTTCCATTCTCGCGCTTACTATAAACGCAAGGATCCTCTTTGCTTCTGACAAAGTCAAACAATTTGATAGCTCTGTCAAAACAAATGTTCCAACTCCTCGATGCTTGCTTAAGTCCATAAATGGACTTCTTTAGCCTACATACTGCATCCGGCCTCTCTTTGGACACAAAACCTTCAGGCTGAGTCATGTAGACATCACTTTCTAGTTCTCCATTGAGAAACGCGGTTTTGACATCCATTTACCAAATGTCAAAGTTGTAGTATGCAACTATTGCAAGTAAGATCCTAATGGACTTGATTTTTGCAACTGGTGGAAAGGTCTCTTCATAGTCAATGCCTTCATGTTGACTATAACCCTTTGCCACCAACCTAGCCTTGTAGGTTTGTATCTTACCATCTGCATCTCTCTTCTTTTTGAAGATCCATTTGCAGCCTATGGGGTAAACCCCATCTGGTAAGTAATCAACTAGTTCCCAGACTAGATTGAAATACATCGAGTCCATTTCAGCTATTAAGGCTTCTAGCCACATCTTTAAATCGGTGTCAGACACCGCTTCATTATAGGTCTTAGGTTCATCATCATCCGATTCGACTTCATCATCTTGCTTCTCAACCATTAGATTCAATCTTTCGGATGCACAACGAGTCCTCTGTGGCCTATTGAGTCGGGTTGTTTGCGCAGGTTCATGCTGTTCATTTTGAACGTGAGTAGGAGGCTCCTCCGTGTTGACTTCATCAACATTTTGGAGATTCTCAAGAACTTCCTCATGAATTTCTTGAGGTGGAGGTGGCACAACTATTGTGTCATCAGATGGCATAACTGTTGTGTCATCTTGTATTTGATGAGTCTCATTGTCGTGAGGTGGCCCTCTAAGAGTCATTTTCCCTCCCAATAGATCGTCAAATACTCCCACTGAATTCTTGTTCACACCATTGAACAATCTTTCGTCCTCTGTGTTGTTTTGTGGTTCTCGAATTTCTTCAAGATCTACCTCGTTGTGACCTTGTTCCTTGAAACATATGATTCTTCAAGAACGTCACATTCCTAGAAATGATCACCTTGTGATCTCCGGTGAGTAGAATTCATATCCTCTAGTTTCCTTAGGATATCCCACAAGATAACACTTTTTTGGATTCCAACTTGTCGATCATTTTCTTAACAAAAGCGGGACAACCCAGTCCGCATATAGTTAAGATTTGCTCTTTTCCCATACCATATCTCATATGGTGTTTTCTCAACTGACTTAGAAGGAACCCTATTTAAAATATGAGCAGCGGTAAGTAAGGCATGGCCCCAAAGGAATAAAGGGAGACTAGCGAAACTCATCATGGATCGAACCATGTCTAATAAGGTTCGATTTCTTCTCTGGATACACCATTCGGTTGTGGTGTTCCGGAGGAGTCGATCGACCGGATTCCATGTGATTTCAAGTAATCAAGAAATTATCGGCTTAAGTATTCCCCTCCTCGATCTGATCGAAGATTCTTGATACTTTTACCGAGTTGTTTCTCTACTTCTAACTTAAAATCCTTAAATTTATCAAGCGCTTCAGATTTGTGTTTCATCAGATACACATACCCAAACCTTGAATAATCATCAGTAAAAGTTATGAGTACGAATATCCACCTTTTGCTTGAGTTGGAAACGGTCTACACACATCTGAGTGGATCAACTCTAACAATTCTTTGGCACGTAACCCTTTCCCAGAAAATGGTTTCTTAGTCATTTTCCCTTTGAGACATGATTCACAAGCACCATATGATTCGAAATCAAATGGTGTGAGATAATCTAATTTTCTCAATCTTGCTATCCTTTTCTCATTGATATGACCAAGTCTACAATGCCAAAGATAAGTAGCATTATTCAGACATTTAGCTTAGGTCGTTTGTTTTGCACATTGAGAATATCTCGTTCACATTCAAGTATATATAAACCATTCGAAGAAAGGCATTTCCATAAAACACTCCATTAAGAGAAAACGAGCATCTCTCGTTTCTAAAATGAAAGGAAAACCTTCAATGTCTAACATAGGAATGAAAATAATATTCTTTGAAATAGCGAGAACGAAATAACAATTATGTAAATCTAGTCTATAACCCGAAGGAAGATCCAATCTATAAGTCATCACGCGTTCGTGACAACTCTTGCTCCATTTTCCACGCGTGAGGTCGATCTCCCAGATTCACCTTCCTCATCACTTAGCCCTTCACATTATTACAAATGTGAGCCACACCGGTATCTAATACCCAAGAATGTGAATTATTTATGACATATTTATCTCAACGACAAACACACCTGAGCTACCACCCATTGCACCTTGTGCCTTGAATTTGGGGCAGTCTCTCTTCCAGTGCTCCTTCTCATGAAACGTGCACTTGAAGGGACCTCGGAGTATCTCATACTCCAAGGTTTGTGCCTGTGAGGCAAACAAACTCTTCAAGTGATAAATCATTTAATATGGTAGCATGCATTCATGTTGCCTTTGGAGTTCCAAACTCATAGAAGTCAACATAATGCTATGAGCCGATATAGCGTCCTCAACGTGCTTCTTATGAGCAACACTGTCAAACGAGGCATACTCAGAAGAACGCTCATCGGGGATGATACTGATTGGTTTGTTCAAGACATACTCAATCTTATCCGTGCTTAATTCCATGCGCAGACAACGTAGCCAATCCGGATAGTTTGACCCAGTCGACAAATTTGTTTCCACCAAACATTTATATAACATAGTCGACATCGTAACTGAACGAAAAATAAACAAAAATTAGAACAAAGTAAACACATATCACAATCGTATCACTAATCAAACAAGGGTTTATAGTATTGATTAGCTCCCACTAATTTTAACATATATTGTACCCCCAAATACAAAATACGGATTTATAATAAATATAAATCTTAGTAGTCCAAGATCCAAGTCAATATTATTGTAGTCTCTGCGAGGGCTGATGACTACAAATAATACCACTCGATGAACCTCAAAGCCAATTGCGGCGACGGTTTGCATCGATTAAGTTCAAGATCGTTGCGGCTCTGCGGTGATGACCACAATAATGACACTTGGTCGGTTTTGAATCCGAATGCAACAACATCCTCAACTCTTGGTTTATTAATCCAATTAATAGTGTCCACTAATTATTTTGATCGCTTTGGTCGTTTCAAAATAATTAAGCAAGTCAACCCCATCACACGATGCTAACCATACATCTATGGTGAGCCTGGCTTGTAGTTTTGGGAGTAAATACGGGTGTAAAACTCTTGGGCGAAAAGGTTATTGACTCAAACAATTATGATGGACGACACGTTTTGTTTAAAAAAACAAGACTTGTATTTAGTGGGGATAAAACATGTGATACTAATTGTTTATTTAATATCCAATATTAAATTCAAAACAATTACTGGGTGCCGCCTACCCAGACATAAAATGCGGACCACATATATTGGGCGCCGCCTACCCAAACATAGTAACAAGGACTATAAGTATTGGGCGCTGCCTACCCAAATCATAAAAGCGGTCTCTAACTACTATAGTTAAAATATAAGCATAAAATCAAATAGCATGCTTATCACAAAAAACATCAAATAGGGCTCAACGAATAAATTCATTAATCTAATTAATAATTTAATTCTCTAATTAAAAGAGGATTTAGGCATTTATATTAATTCCAAATTAATAGAAATATTCATTTAGCATTATTATTTCTAAAATAATAATCTAATAAGATTTATTAATCTAATTAATAAATCAATTCTTAAATTATGAACATTAGTAAATCATATTAATTCTAAATTAATACAAAATCAAACTTTATACTATTATTTCAAAATAATAATAAAGTTAAAATTTATTAATCTAATTAATAAATTAATGTCCAAAATAGTTATTAGATTTATTAATTCTAAATTAATAAAATTAATCCATGTACATTAGTAGATTATATTAATTCTAAATTAATATAAAATCAAACTTTATACTATTATTTCAAAATAATAATAAAGTTAAAATTTAGTAATCTAATTAATAAATTAATTTCAAAATTGTGATTAAATTTATTAATTCTAAACTAATAAATTAAATTCATGTACATTAGTATATTGTATTAATTCTAAATTAATACAAAATCGAAATTAATGTTATTATTTCAAAAATAATAATATTAAAACAAAACTTATTAATCCAATTAATAAATTAATTTGTGTAATTGAAAATTAAATTTTATTAATTCTAAATTAATAAAAATATTTTTTTTTAAAAAAAACTTGCAACAGCCCAAAGTGGGCTGCCACACAAAATTAACCAAACGGCCCAATTTGTCGCCCAGAAGACTCGCGGCCCAGAGCATACGTCCAGAGGCCCGCACACGGAAGCCCAGTTCGCGCGGAGGCGGCCCATCCGCCCAAGGCCCGCGCAACTTTCCCGCCCAGCATCAGCGTGAGGCCCAACGCATGCCTCGGCCCAACGAGGCGCTGAAGCCCAGCGCGCGACGGGGAAACGTGTTAGGGTTTCGGCACGTCGCACCGCCGCCTCTGCGTTCCGCCGTGCCGCCTGATTTCGTCGACGCCGATGCTCGCCCGGACACCAAACGCACGAAAATCCAACCTCGGGACACGCCCGCGCCTAGCGCGACGGAAGGGCGCCAGCCCTCCGCTCCAGCCGGCGCTCTGCAAAGATCCTCCCACGACGGCGGCGAACGCGCTAGCGCGCGCGCCGTCGCCTCTTCTCGTGTTTCCGACGGAGTTTACAGAGACGCACGCCAAGCGTGCGGAAGAGGCGAAGCGGTATTCCGGCGAAGTGGACGGTTGATGGCGGTGATTTCAATTTCCAAAAACACAATTTCCAGATTTCAGATTTCGATTTTTCAAAATCAGTTTTTCAAAATATCAAAATCCACAATTAAATAGAACATGAATTAATTAATTATAGATCGAGCCCTGGGCTCTGATACCACTGTTAGATGGTTCTTGAATTATCACATAATAGCGCAGCGGAATAAATGCTTCAAGAACGGATCTAGATCTATAATTAATATACAAAAAGCCCTATTACACGATGGATAGAAAACTTACAAGTTTGTAACGCTTCCAATGGATTAGTAAAGCTTCCAAGCTTCTAATGTATCCTTCGAGATCGTTTCCACAACTATGGTATCCACATGTCTTTAATCAGGCGCAGGAACAATTCCTCGATGTCCAAAATTCAAAGAGAGAAGCCAAGAATCCCCTATTGAATTTTGCAGTATGTTTTCTCAAGTGTGTGTTCTCTGTATAATCTTCTCTCGTTAATCACAATGATTAACTTCCCTTATAAAAGATAACCACCCACTACCTAGTTTGTATGGGCTTTAGGTTTAATTAATTAATGTCCAACAATTAATTAATAAGGCTCATAATCTAATATCTAGTCCATTTAACTTTCAAAAAGAGTGTCCTATTTTTATTCGGCGGGTTTTGCCCGAAAGTCCGGTGGTCCAGACGTGGCTGGACTGAGCTTTGATTTTTTCTGCACGGTATATTTTTGAACGGCCTGGCATGGCCCGCACATAGGGGTGAGTATTCGGATTTCGGTTCGAATTTTTGCCTAATCCGAACCGATCCGAAAATCAGAATTTTAAAAGAAAAACAATCCGATCCGAACCGAAAATCCGAAAATCCGAAATCCAAAAATCCGAAAATTTTATAAAAATATCCGAACCGAACCGAAAAATCCGAAATTATGAAAAATCCGAAAATCCTAAACCATTTTTTATTAATTCTTATATATTTATATTAGATTTACAAAAATATTTAAATAAAATATTATTATTATATATAAATTATATATAATTGGATTTTCGATTTTTTGGATTAAAAATCAATCGATCCGATCCGAAAATCCGAAATTTTGAAAATATCAATCCGATCCGAACCGAAAATCCGAAAATCCGAACGAATTTTAAGTTTCGATTTGGTTCGGATCGGATATTCGGATTTCGGATATTTTGCTCACCCCTACCCGCACAGTACCCAAAGCCCGATGGGCCCAGATCAGGCTAGCCCGGCCCGCTACTTTTGACACCTCTAATAAAAGTAAACATTCTTTTGAATAAAAGTTACAATGTTTATGATATAAGTGACACTTATTAATAAAAATTATAGTTCTTATTAATAAAAGTGATAGATGTTCTAAATTTTTTTATCAAACATTCTTACCAATTATCAAATATATAAGTGATAGTTGTCATGAATCATGATAAAAATTACAGTTGTTATGAATAAAAATGACAATTATGATTAAAAAATATATTTTTATGTTTTACTAGAAAACATAATTTAAAGATGACAATACTAATGAATAAAAAGTCACATTTTAAGTGTGTGTGTGTTGGCCTAGTGGTAGAGTGGTTAATGCCCGAGGCCAAAGGTCTCGGGTTCGAGTCCACCGTGACGCAGCCTTTAAAATTTCTGTATTAATTACCAAAAAAAAAAGAAAAGTCACATTTTATGAGTAAAAGTGCTCTAAATAAAATGTGTTCTAAAAAACTATTTTGATTGCTCGGTGATTTGGCTTAGCCGATAGAATGACCAACGGGCGATCTCATGAGTCATGAGTAATGACTAAGAGTTAATGGTTATGGATTTCTAAATAATTTTTGTATAACAAAAAATGATGATTTGGTCATCAGTTTTCTCCATATTACTATTTTGTTCAAATTGTAGATCCTTTGTCAAGAGATCCAACACCCAAAAATTAGGACACCTACACTTTCTTTCTTTCTTTTTGACAAGTTTCACTGATTACGACCCAAGAATTACGTTATTTATCAATTCTTGAATGAAACTAACATTCAGTTAATCATCTTTCTCGGTCCTTTTTGTTTGATATATTATTTTTTAATAATCTATTATAATTTAATAAAGAATTTATTAGAAGTAATTAAAATATTTGGAATATGATGTAATTATAAATTGATAGCTTCAAACTTCCAAATCCTGAATTGGATAGTCTATATTTTGGTTCGATTAAACTTATTTTAATTGTTTAGGTCCGATTCTACTCCATAATTTTGATATTATCTAAAATATAATATTGACATATTGAATTAATTAACATTTTCTTATTCTAATAAATATTGGATTTACATACAATAGCTAGTTTGATTCTTGTGTTCCAACTTCCAACTAGATAATTAGTGAAACAGAAAGTGCTACAAGAAATTAAATTGGTAGGAAAACTAACTTCATTCAATATAGATAAGACTGTATTGGTACTGGTTACTTATATATTTCAAGATAAATATTTGAATTAATAATAGCTTTTTTATTTTTATTTTTACGAGGTTAATGTATTTACTATTAATAATTTTCATGACCAAATTATGTACTAACATCGGCGCCCTTCCCAATTCAATAATTTCTTATAAACATATAGACGCAAAAAATAATCTCTTATTAATTCAACTATTGTTAAATGTCGCATTTCTAAAAAATTATCTTTCATTTTATTATCGCAATATTACTCTTCCAATCAAATTAGCATTTAGGAAACCGATCGACATTGATATTGTGTTTGCGAGATGTGGCGTGCGAGAATAATCTAACTCAAAATAGATAGGGAAAACTGAAAAGAATAAAGTCACCACATGTTAATTTTAGACAAAAATTTGGGTGAGCTTTTAACCTTTTTTTATTAAAATAATTATATATTAATTATGGTAAGTAATGATAATTAAATTTTATTAATTTTAATTAAATTTATTAATTTTTAATTATAGTTTATTAATTCATAATTAAGGTTGATGAATTCATAATAAAAGTTTATAAATACAAAATTATGGTTTATTATTCAAAATTAGGATTTATTAATTCACAATCAGGATTTATTAATTCAAAATTAAGATTTATTAATATATAATTAGGGTTTATTAATTCCAATTACAGTTTATTAATTCAAAATTAAGATTTATTAAATTAATTAATTTTAATTGGTATTAATTTAATATTAATTAATTAATTAATTAGAAAATTAATTAGGGGTCTCACTGTGCGAGCGGCGTGCATAGGAGACCACCCCTCAATTTTATAATTTGCGTGAATTTTGGATCGACAGTATTCAACATTGGAAACATTTTGTAAAACAACAAAAAGTTTTTTTGTGTGTGTGTGTTGGCCTAGTGGTAGAGTGGTTAATGTCCGAAGCCAAAGGTCTCGGGTTCGAGTCCACCGTGACGCAGCCTTTAAAATTTCTGTATCAAATTACCAAAAAAAAAAAGGAAACATGTTTAATGGTTCAACATGAAAACATTCCTTTCGGATCAGTTTTCGATAGGCAATGGGAGAAGTAGTATTGATTAGTGCAAATTATATCTTTAAATTTAACTTATAGGGAATAATTTAAACTTCGACGAATAAATACACACATCAAAATCTGATTATGCGACTGCGAAATCCATCTACGAAATAGGAAGTGATACACCTATCAATAAGCAATGTAGGTTTGCCAATGGTCAACCTCAGATGATTTTGACTTACCAAATATTCTCTCTCTCAACACAATTATGATTAGGTTCAAGGTTTTATTAGGCTCAAGGTTTTTTTAACCGAACCAACTGAATGCTCTCTCTATAAAAGAAGTATATGAAATGCTCTCTCTAGAAAAGTTGTTTGTAATAGAAAAGGTCCAAATGAACGACCAAATGTAGAAGTCGAAAATATTCAAGTTTTCAATAACAGCTATGTGTTCATCACCTACTTGGAAATAATATCAAAACCTAAGTATGATGAAGAAAGTATCAGAATGGTTACATCCTTCTATCTTCACAAAGGATCTCTATAATTTTAACAAAATTGTGAAGAGTATTTTATAATAGACGGTCAACAGCTACGAATCTGTAAAACTCAAACCGTGCTACAGTATAAATGTTATAGCTAGGCTAGTATCTCCTTGATCTTTCTCTTCTGCTCATCCGTCAATGAGGTCGGGAAAACAACCTCAAACGCCACGTATAGATCGCCCTTCTTGTTATTGAAATGTAACGGCATGCCTTCACCTTTAAACTTCCTCACTTGCTTCGGTTTTGTGATGCCCTGTTTGAAAAATGAGAAACTTAGATACATGATCTTCCATTATTTTCCCCCCTTGAAAATCAAAGCGCAACAACAGATAATCTTAGACGAAGCAATGCCTAAGTATGGAGTTGCAGTTAAGAATGTTCATTCACCTTGGAGCTGATGTCCACTAAATGCTCGTCCAGGTGTTTAACGGTCTTCTCAAAACCAACAAGAGCTTGAAGCTGAGAGAGAGACACACACACACACAGATTTTTATTTGGCATCATCATTAACCTTTGACACGGACAAATCTTACATAACGAGTTCAGGATTGTCCAGAAAGAAAAATTTACCAAAGTAATAGTGACTGTTGTATGCAGATCATTGCCTTCCCTTCTGAAGCGGTCATGAGGTGCAGTGCGTACACGAAACTACACAACATATAAGATCCATTCCATTAAAAGTGAATACCAATAAATGAGAAAAAGTTAAGGGCACTGCTACATTTGCCGCAATTAAACATAATCAAAGGATATGGATCAAACCTTAAGATCCCCAGCTTCACCATCAATTATTGGCTCACCTTCTTCATAAAACAGCACTTCCTGTAAACAAAGAACAGTGCAGACAATGAGATCTCTCTTACTCTAAGTTGACATACTCAGCAAAAATCATTATTCAAAGATCCTGATCGTTATTACTAAAGAAACATTTTAAGGGAAAGCACAAGTTTGTTTTCTGAGCATATTGACTACCAGCAAAACTTAAGCCAGGTTACCCAGCACAGTTAGACTCTATACAGGCATCAAAACATTTAGGAGATCGTGCCTAAAGAAAGTAGGAAAAAAGATGAATAATTCGAAATGAAAGCGAGAAAGGTAAAAACCAGTCAGTAAGTGACATAGGGAGTTTTTCCATTTGCAGAAGCCATGTGACTTCATTTGAAATGGGGGGACAGGAATAAGAAGAAGAAAGAAAGATAGCTTACTTGCCCATCCTGCATCCCTTTCTCGATATCCACGGTGATAAAATCTCCCTCCCTTTCATACTTTACATTTGGGCACTGTTCGCATACCTGGAAAAGCAACAAAACACAACCTTGGCTGAGTGACAACTTGTGCTTCAAGATGTAGTTGCATTTGCACATTGCAAAATATATACCTGCTCTGTCATCTGCTGAAACATCCCAGGACCAATTTGCTTGTGGTAAACCTCATTTCTACAGTTGCAGCGCCTCTTCCCTGGAGCTGGTTTTATTACGTTTTTCACCCTCCAGACCTGATGGATTACACATCCCAAATATACAATTATGGGCAGCTATTCAAATGTTATGAAAGTCCAAATTTGTATATAGTGTTTTATGAGAGAGTTTTTGATTTAATATAACCACGTCCTGAATCAAATATCAAACATGTAAAAGGCATATTCAGACTATAGACACTTCAAAAAAAAAACATACATCTATTTCTTTTTATATATACTTAAGCACTGTCCAACCGTAGCAATAAGCAAACTTTCATCTCCATAACTCAAATATGATCAGAAAGGGGAAGATACAGCAACCAATTGAGCTGTAAAATATTCTATTTTGCAGATTTATAGACATCACATTCATTATTTCTTCATAAATTGCAATATATATATATATATATATATATATATATATGTACAGAGGTGTATGTATATATTGTTGTTTCCACATTCAGTACCTTCAAAGTACCCCCCATATACAGGTCTTCAAGTGTGGCATCCAAATCAACAATTACATCATCACCTTTGACAACCCTCTCTTCTTCTTCCGTGGGACCTCCACCGAAGAAACTGAAAGTTGTTTCTTTATCAGAAAGTTATCTCATGGAATCAGGAACAAAATTTCAAAACAAGGCAAAAGGTTGAACTTACGTGGAAAATTATCAATCCAAACAGAAAGCATGACACTACGACATATTAGCTTAGTGGAAAAGTATCAGCCTTTTTCATTTGAGTAACTCTTCATGGTGAACATAAAAGAATACAGAACCAAGGACTTACCGTAATATTAACTAAGATGAAAAACAGAGTATCACACAAATTGACTATTAACCTAAACCCACAGCACTGTGTGATAGATGGAGTTCACTGATATTGAGACTTTCAATCCAAAGATATCATTGATAGTGCACGGCCTAGCTAACGCGCCCCTTATTGAAAATTCAAAGAAAGCCTTGATATCAATAGCTAGATAATTAACTTTCAAACTAGCAAGACTGATAAAACGGTAGACCATTGAGAAAGCTTCATATATCTGACGGTATTAGCACCTATTTCAATTAATTAGTTAAGGTTTAAGTTTTTGCAAGTCCTTTGGTGCTTCTCTTACCAAATTCACAGGCACAAAGACACACGCATGGGCACAAATCTGTATAGAATGTATAGGTTTCCTTAAGTAAGTTTTTCGACGTTTTCTTATATCAATAATAGTCAAGCTGGCAGCAAATCTACGTCGTCTTAAACTTAATCTAAACAAGAAAAACAAATGTGCTAACTTTCAATTTGTCGGGCAACCTGTAATGCTGAACTCAAGCAATAGGGAGTACAATGTATACCAAACTTAAGCTGTAAAAATTCCCCTCGGTTTCAAATTGAGAATATTAAGATCAATCAGCTACAATTGATAGAATAAACACAAACATAAAGTTCAAAACAAAAGGTAAAATTAACATTAAGATGTAAGCACTTACGAGCTAAAAATATCTTGAATATTCATACCGCCACCTCCTCCTCTCCCACCACTAGCCGCATGCTGCTTGAGACCTTCCTCGCCATATCTATCATATATACCTCTCTTTTCGCTATCCGACAAAACTTCATAAGCTACAGAACCGGGCAATTCAAGACGATCATAATCCTCCTAATAATTCATCAATGCCGAATACTGGTAGCACTATTTTCCTAACTTATTCAATTAATAAACTATTCAAATAACAAAGAAATCATGACAAAAAAAAGTGGAATACCATTATTAATTTCCGCGAATCTCTTGTTGGCCTCCTCGTTTCCTTGATTTTTATCCGGATGATACTTCAATGCGAGCTTCCGATACGCACGCTTTATTTGCTCATCCGATGCGCCTTTCGGAACTTGGAGAACATCGTAATAACTCTTCCTGTTAGATGTGCAAAATCAGTCAAATCAATCGAAATCCGAACTCGCAATCTATTCACAACAGAATCGAAAATCCTAACACTTACGCTGCAATGGCGATCAGGAAGTATGACGCGAAGCAAAAAAAGGGGAGTAACTTTGATCTCCGATGCGCCATGACAACAGACACCTGAAATCAAAATTACGAAGACGGAAAAGATAGGGCTTCCAAACGGGTCGTCACGCCAGCAAAACGAACAGCTTGCAGAAATTATCGAAATTCTGGAAACAGTACTCGACTACCTACGAATGCATATATACGGAAGAAATCGAACACTGCCGAGAGATTTCTCTCTATGCGATTAAGAGAGAGAAGCTGAAACGCGGAAGAGTACGATTTTTTCATATTTGCAGAGGAAAAGTGCCGAGTGGTCGAGTCGAGGAAGGTTTCAGTATGCAACGTGGTCTTGGGAGAGCTAGCCAATCAGAGCACGCTTCCACTTATTTGAGCCAATAAGAACACGCCACGTGTAGATTAGTTTCTCTTGACTTCCTTTCGTGCAGTTTGCTCGAACCGTTAACGCCATATTTCCACAGCCGACCGAGTGGAATCTGTTAATAAACCGGTTTGTCACTTATTTAATTTTGTTCTCTTTTGGATTACTACTTTAACCATTACTAGCATTTTTATGTCATGCTATGTGAGTATAATCCATATCAGTAAAATAATAAGTTGCTTTTATATTTGTTATATATATATATATAGGATAAATATAACTTTAAACTCTAAATTATACATATTTTATCAAAAATATCCTGAATTTTAAAGATATACTATTAAAATTTTATCAAAAAAATCATAAACTTTGAGAAGTATCACTTTAAATCTCAAACTATTAAGTTTTTTTTTTCAATAATACTCTACATCAATTTTTAAGCTCCTGAAATTGGACGAGAAATATCTTCTTCTCGTTCGATGAGCTATATCAAAATTTCAAAGGCAATAAATGAACACTGGATATATCCGATTAGCCAATCAGAAGATATTTCTCGTCTAATTTCGGGGCTAAAAATTGATATATGGTATTTTTGATAAAAAAATTAACAGTTTGAGGTTTAAAGTGATACTTCTCAAAGTTTAGAATTTTTTTGATAAAATGTTAATAGTTTGGGGTTTAAAATGATATTTTTAAAGTTCATAATATTTTTGATATAATGGGCATAGTTTGGGGTTTAAAGTGATATTTATCCGTATATATATATATATATATATATATATATATATATATATATATATATATATATATATATATATATATATTTGTCAAGTTTTATAAATGGATAGAACGAGTATTATTCATCAGTTTATAACAGTGTCTCTTTCTTTTCATTTTAATTCTTTTCGCTAAAATAAAATATGTAACTTGCATTTAACTTGTTTTAGTTCAATTCATATGTATCATGTGTATTATCAATCCGACATGAGTTAAAAGTACAAAAAAATATTTTCATTTTGTAAAATTAAAATATATATGAACGTAGATAAATATGAATAAACTTGTGTGTGATACTAAATGAAACATTTTCAATTGAAATAGACTTGCATTCGTGTGTAATTTTGTTATTATTTGTCATAGTGAATCATGAAGTATATAAGATTTTAAATCTTTTGAAATCATTATAGTATATTTTTTATATTCTATATTTATTTGTAATATCCATTTATATATTTAGTTTAATTTGTGAGATATATTTATTTGGAGCAAAACTTAAATACTCATTTTTGTCAAAGTATGTACAATCTATAACCAATTCTAAAATCTACTATATTCCATACCCATTTTATTAATTTAATATATATTTGAGTGAAATATGATGTGATTTTCGACATCATTGTGTGTTTTAATTAAAATCAGTGCATTTGAAGTTTGAAATGAAAAATCAAGTCTCTGATCGATCGAAGATAGTGTAATGATCAATCGGAGACTTCAAAAATATTAGAACTATAGAAAAAAACTTGATATTCCAGTGAAAAACCTTATTTTCGGTCATGAAAACCTTATTTTCGATCGTGAAATTATTGTATCCGATCGACTGAAAACAACAATTTCACTACTAGATCAAAGGTTTTCACGACCGGAAACAAAGTTTTCACGATCGAAAACAAGGTTTTCCACTGAAATCTCAAGTTTATTCAATAATTCTAATATTTTTTAAGTCTCTGGTCGATAATACAATGTTTTCGATCGATCATTACATTGTCTTTGGTCTACCGGAGAGATTCTTCAGTTTTTTTACTTAAAATAATAAAATGAGTATGAAGTATAACAAAATTTTAAAATAGATATAAAGGATACACACTTTTGGAAAAATGTGTATTTCTATATAATTCATCTATTTATTTTATTTTTATATTTTTATGAAATTAATAATTAAATTAAATTTCATACTTAAAGTGAAATATATCACACACATATAATAAGTCAATATCATAATTTATAGAACTAATAATAGATGTGGGTTGTTCAAACAACTATATTTATATTTGTACAACCTATGTCTATCAATAATCTGAAATTGATATTTAGATTGTCTAGACTAAATCTATTCTTGGTACTTTTTTTATAAGTATGATGTTTGTTATATATAATACATAAAATTACTCTCTCCATCTCATCCAAAATGACCTGTATTTTTTTTTTTTGGGTCGTCCTACCCAAGATGACCTGTTTCATTTTTTAAATATAATTATCTCTTCAAAAGTTTTGGGACCTACCTACTTTTTATCACTCTAATCACTTTATACCCTTCTTCAAACAATCGTGCCGAAAAATAGACCGTACTGGATGAGACGGGGGATTATTTTTTAAAGCAATAAAGCTAGTATTTGAGCATACAAATACACAAAGTTACAATATAAAGGTAAATAAGAACTAGCACCTTGATTTGAAATATAATCCGAGAGACTTAAAGTGTGTCTAATGATTTAGTCGGTTCGTATCTAAAAATTCATTAAATCTAATGTTTTTAAATGGATGTTCAACTTTAAAATAAAATTTCAATTGACTTCATTTTGTGCAATTTCATAAACTTTAAATGAATTTAATGTAAAATCTATGAATAATTTATGATATTAAAAGATCAAATATTACATTAATATAACTTTAATAATCTAAGATATATTATGTAAATTATTTCAACAAATAGTATATTTTTTAGTATTTAGAATTAATTATATTTTTAATGGAAGAAAAAGAAGTTGTTAAAAGATACTAAATATAAATATGAGAAGTTTAAATGGAAAAACATATTTGAAAATGATTGAACTTTAATATATATATATATATATATATATATATATAGAGAGAGAGAGAGAGAGTTGGATTCCCGTAGTACTCGATCATCAGATAGTATGTAGTCCCAATTTAGACCACACATTTTGAACATATGGCCGCATCACAAGCTGACATGTGGCAAATATTTTCCCCCATTTTTTTCCGCAATGGGCACAATGGGAAGAAATCAAATCATCATTCTTCTTCTTCTTCTTGACGGCGGTGGAACAGTAGCGGACGGCAGCAGCAGCAATATACACGAACAACAACAAACAACAGTTTTGAAAGAAAGAAAAAAAAGAAGAAAAATGAGAACAAAATTGATGGATTTTGAGAAAAAAAAATAGAAGATGAATTTGATAGAGGAAGAAGAATCGAGAGAGATGGTGGATATGACGGTAGTTTACGATAAAATTAATCGATAATCAGAAAAAGAGACGACGGAATTGACGGAGAATGATGGATGAGAGATTTGCTATCAAATACCATAAAACTGCATTTAATAAAACATAAAACTACATGTTGACATGAAATACAAAACATGTTGGCCAACGGACGCTAAGGGACGCGCATGCTTCAAACCTACATGCATTATTGTGTTCAACTGCATGCATTTTTATGTTCATTTGAATGTATAAATCAGTTTAACTAAATACATGGTTTATTTTTCGTATCACACAACAAATCAAATTACTAATCTATCATTATTGTAGTGAAATCAGCGAAATTAAGCTTGAAAATCCGAAAAATTCTTCCACCATAGTATCTATGAGATGAGTGGATGAGATTGAGTACTACATACTACCTATGAGATGAGTTTATGAGATTGAGTACTACATACTACCTCAGACTTAGATACTATTTGATCTCTGCTATATATATATATATATATTGAAAAGTAATATTATTTATCTTTAACTATCACGAAATTTGGATGATTGTACCATTACAATACCTTTTGAGTTTTCTATAGCTGAAAATTTCAAAAAAGAATATAAAATTGAAAAATAAAATGATTTCATTTACTGCCATTTCAATTATAATATTAATTTATGCCGACGCCCAAATGCAAAAGTATTCCCAAATATAATACTTTAACATAACATGGTTTTCACACAATTGTAAAATCTGTATCCGTCGGATGTTTTGAAATTTGAGTCACTTTGATGCTATCTTAGCCCGATAAAAACAGTACTTCAACTAAAAACCTAGTCGTAGATTACAGTAGTTAGAATTAAAATTCAACGAATGAGGTAGAAGTGCGATTAGAGCTGTAAATGAGTTAAATTACTTAAATTTTGATTAAAAAAATAAGAAGAAGAAAAGAAACAAACTTATTTGAGCTATCTAACAAGATTTGTTAATATAAATCTGTCGAACTTGAGACTAACTACTTGACTTGTTAATTTGTGAATCAAATTTTGTTAAATAAGTTAGTTTCAAATATAATATAAAATTATTAGCTTGACTATTATTTGTAAACGTATTTACAAGTATCCCTTGAAAAAAAACTTAGTTACAATTTACAAGTATATTAACCATCTAACTAAAACGAGTGACTTGCAGTTCGCTGCCCTTCCTAAGAACATCTGATAAAAACGTACTGATTACAAGTAAACAAATAAATTATATTTGAAATGAAATTATCAATATTAAAGAAATTTCTATTAGAACGAAAAAAGTATATATTGATGGCCCAATTAATTTAGCCCAATAAGTTTAAGCACCTGAACAGGCCCAATTCATGAATGCGGGTCGAGAATTACCCAAAAATTAGATTCGGATAGTTTTATTTTCACTATTTTCAGACCCGGTTGCTAAACCCACCACAGCGCGGCGGTGACGTCTTCCTGCGCACGGCGGCGCTCTTCCTACAACAAAGATGAAGTCGAGATTAGCAGCTTCCGTTTATTTGCTATCAGCTAGTAAAGGTGCTTCCAATATCCTATTGTTGGACTTTTTCTACTTGTCACCTCTCCCAACGCACAAATTCGTGTTATTCTTCTTCTTTTCGCAGGCAAATGGTGGGTAAATACACGCAGCAAGGTTCCATCGAGATCGATTTTCGCCATATTCGACCGCGGCCATGGCCAAATTGACAGCAGGTGAAGTGTGATAGTTTAACATATGGAGCTTCGCAACTGACGAAATGTCTGTTTCAGTTATGTGGATTATTCAAACATATGTCCAATCAATCGCTCATAATATGAACTGCACACTGCCAATGATTAGTCACAGACTCACAGTTTTATGTGAAAAAAATATATATTTTAGTATGTTCATATGTTGTTGAGATGGATTTGGTTTTATGGCATCGAACTTTAAAATGTGATGTTTGTAATTTCTTGCTGAATTTTGGTAAACGTCTCCTTCAGATTACATAAACAATATATTTAGCTGTTTACAAAATGAGATGAGATTGATGGCTAAATATCATATATTTAGCCATTATGAAATTTTAGAAATTATACCAATAAGTAATGGCTGCTGTAGCTGTAAAAATGCAACCAGTTGAAATTTATAGCTAATAGCTTGCATCTTTCGGCTGGCCAGCTTCCATGCCCGAGGATTTGAGAGCTCGAACAGGGCTGTTCATTCTTCCGCCCTCGACGAGGATGATTTCTCAGAATTGGGTCCGGGAGTATCAGAATGCTCTACAAAGAAAATTGAATTAGTTACCAAGAAACTTGATGATTTCATGGTAGGGTATCTGATAACTGTATTGGCGTTTCCTCTTAGTTTATGCATTACGTTACTGATCTTTTGTATTTTGTATGAAGGATGATGAAGTTTCCTTAGAAATGGATCCAGGAATATCAGAATGGTCAGACCAGGAAATTGAGTTGGTTACTGAGAAATCTGATGCTTTTTTGGTATGGTTTATAGGTGCCTCGATTGGTGTTTCCTCTTATTTATGCAATTATGTCATAATCTTGTATGTATCGTTTCTGACTTGAGCTGTTCGTTCTTCTGCTGTTGAGGATGATGACACCTTCTCAGAATTGGGACCGGAAAGATCAGAAGTCTCTGCTAAGAAACTGAATTTGGTTACTGAGAAACGTGATCATTTTCTGGTATTTACTTACTATTGTCCTTACATATGCTTCTGCTTAAGATTCGTTTGTATTGATCTTGTTTGTCTCCTTTCCCAATCACATTGTGGCATTATGAAGCTTTTGGGCTTACTTCAGGCACTAGTCATCATTTACTCCGTCTATTTTTATAATAATGAAGTTCTCTAAAGTTTAATTTTGTGTTTTTATTTTCGTTTACAGAGAACCCATTCCCATAAAAGGGAATTGCCAAGCAGGCCCCTTTCTTCAGATTACAAGGATCTGGTCAAAGTCATCGCCAGATCTTCTACTACTTCATCTACCAAGTCTCGTGCCCGTATTAATGCGCTAGCACCTACTGATAACAAGGAGTCAGGTAGCAAGTCCCTTTCTTCAGATTACAGGCCCAACGTGAAGGAGGGTTTTGAAGCCATTGCCAAATCTTCTACTGCTTCATCTCCCAAGCCTTATGCCTCCGATCATGCACCAACATCTACTGATGACAAAAGAAAGATTTCTGAAACGAAAGATCCACTATCTGTCTCCATTAAGAATATACCTTCTGAAGTTGGTCTCCCTGAGCTTCTAGAAGCTATTTCAGTATTCGGAAAGGTTTCTGGTGCTTCTTTCGTTACCGCATCCGATAAATTCAAGTGTTGTTACATCGAGTTTGAGGTAAATGTTGGCTAGGCATAAGGTTTTGTGTTTTTTACTTACATTTTTGGATACTAAAGTCTCTCATCCGTTGTTTCTAAAGGATGCAGACTCGAGCAGGAGAGCAGCTTCGGCTGGTAAAGTTGAAGTGGGAAGTCACGTATTTCTAGTTAACCCTCTTGATGCTGTAGATCTGGTTGCAGTCAGGATCATCAACATAAACGGAAGGACTACTGATTCTGCAGTACACTCGATATGCAAGTCAGCTGGTGAATTAGTGGGACTGACTAGGACAAGCAGGAACTGCGTAGATGCTTTCTTTAATGTCCGGAATCACTTGTGCCATCTGGACATTGTTAAAAAGTAAGAATTCCTTCACAGAATGTCACCATGTCCCTATCTGCACGAAGAGACTAATGTGATACACAATTACTTGCTACTCTCATAGTCAGAGAACTACTGTCAATATCTCTAGGGATTGCTTACTTTACATGATTAGGCTGAATATATAATATTAATCCGGCGTTTACTTTTAAGGATTAACATTTGAGGATATCTCAAAGCTTGAAATTCTTTTGAACTTTTGGGTTGCTCTCCATTGATCAATACATATGGGATTGGAGAAATCCAGAGTGAGTTATTTATCTCAGTTTTAATCTTTCACTATTACCCTTTAATCCTTTATATTATCATACATTCAATCCATCAAATACCAATCTTTCACAAAACTAATCATGAAAAGTAAACGCATAGATCATTCAAATTTGTCGATTCTTCTTTCCTTCTTCCATCCATCCTATGAAATATCCGAATGCTTTCGGGAGAGCGGAGTGTGCCATCTGACTAGCGGAGTCGTTTTCATGTTCCAACTTCTTCTATCATTTTTGCTTGCTATAACTCCGATTTCTCAAGTTTTGAGTTTATTTTCCCATGCATTTTTCCTCGTGTCATAGGGTTATCTTAATCGTTGTGAGCTGTTGTTCTCTCCATTTTGGCTTGCAGGTTAAACAATACAGTATGCGAACTCAACCACTGGTCTGCTCGCGAGCTCACAAGCATATCTAACTCATTAGAAGCTAGATACAAGTTGCATTCTCAGATTTGTGATCGCTACGCCAAGCTAAGCACAGAATTCTCCATGAAAAGAGTATATCTGCAGGATCTAGAGAACTTAAACACGAGTTTGATGCACCTGCAAGACATATCACCTGCCTTGAATTAATCAGGTTAGACATGAGGCTATGACTGTTTTTTTGTACAGGTAAAGAATACTCGACCATTACTATCTGATGAATCTTCTCTGTTCAGAAGATGCTTTCGATGAGAGTAGACAATATAGTACGAGATTTTGGTCCTAAAGTTTGTTATTTTCTGATACATTTACTCTTTATGCAAGATTTTTATGTAGTTTTTCATTGATAAGGACTGTAATTGTACGAAGGGAAGCGAAGGGCGTTGAAGGCGTTCGACGCTATGAGATGAGAATCAGTAGTCATGTGCATCAGCTTCCTAGGAAGTAGATGCCTCCCTTTGGAATACTCTATTAGTAACGATATTTCATCCCGGTTCTAATGATATTATTGATTCAATGAATATATCTTGTATATTTTTATGATACAAGGTAGAAGATGAAGCGCCAATTTTGTTTACGTACGATTTTATGTGGGATGTCTCAATTTGCATGGTTTTACTTTAGTTTGTATGTAGTTTGTGAAAGGGATGGAATTATGTAGAAACTTTCCCTCCTGCAGTAATCGAGAAACCGCGTTAAAAAAGCAAACTAAACAGACAGGAATGCATTTTGATTCGTGAAACGAGGATCAATATAATGCTTTGATTGCATTAGTAAAACCAACCATAGGTTAATGGAACTGCAAATATTTTGCATGAAGTTACATATGTCGCATATATCAGTTAACTTGATACTAAATGCACCATCACATGCTATCTTAAAAGCTGACGAAGGCTGGAGTATGTACAGGCAAATCTACTCTTGGCCAAAAAGATGCCTCTCCTATCACCATAAAGACCGAATTTGGAATTTTTTGGTTCAATCCCAGAAAATGTATTAAATATGTAAGTTAATCCGCCATTAATGAGATCATGTAACAGAAATTTTCATGCCTTACTGAAATGAAGCTAATCGATGATGCTCTAATTGGCATGCGTAATGGCCATATATATCAGTGAGACTCTCTCTGTCAAAAACCAACCACCAGTGCCACTGGATCTCACTCGCCAGCAGATTCGTCCTCTTTCATATCCACGCCGAGTGTCCGGCAAGGCTTCTTCCTTTCTTTACACTCCGACATGCTCAATGGTGTGGATTCACCAATAGGATACTCCCCCCTCTCATCAACATCGAGCTTCAAGTAGGAACATGACTGCTTCTCAACTTCAATATTGCTCCCGGATTCTTGTCCTGGACTAAGCTGCATTTCAAATTGCGACAACCCTAAAGGCTGTGTCCTCATTTGGACAGAACGTAGAAGAGCAGCCCTTCTCAAGTCGGCTGAATGGCATATGTCGCTGGGCGATGATGGGAAACGGCCCTCGTTATCGGAACCACGTTGACGAGACTGTGGTGAAGCTGAAGAAGAAACAATGGATCCGTGGGAAGGATATGAAGTGGTAGCAGGTCCTGACACAAAGGGCTTTTGGCACCTGTAAGGAGATACTGGGCTAGTGGGAGCACTCTCAGGCTGTGAAGAACAAGTGTTCGTAGAACTCTCGTAGTATCTCGAGTCGTCTGAATCTTCGGACATTGGTGAATACTGTACGGATGTTTCATCCCTGAGATCAGATATGTTCAAGAAAGTCAACTTTTGAGGATGCAGATGCACGCCACCTACTCATCAGCATTAGAAGACGGGGAATATACCAATTTCTCACACACAGAAATCATTATACATCAAGATGGAGCAACACTAAATCGACCCCTCAGCGTTTCAAAGTCTTCTTGAAGGATAATAATAATAATATACACACTCCAAATGTTGCCCTCTAACTTCTAACGACTTAGTCGCTTTCTAGTTCAATGCCATCTTCATCAAAATATGCAAGGTCATTGTCTCAACTTACTAGATCATGAGAAATTTCATCTCTGAATAGGTACAGCAAAAATTAGCATGATTTTTCTCATTTCTAAGATTCATACTCAATTGCAATGTTGCATGAATGAATACAGTGAAGTCACAATTATCAACAGTCCTCGTCTCTATGCATTCCTGTAATTCTATTCTATTAGTGGCAAGTTATTCTCATGGAGATTGGATGCCAGATTCGTGCTTTTTACCCTCAATCATGCAACTTTACCTAACAGTTACCCAATAACACACATGCTGTGAGCGTGTACATTAGCAACATGCATGTATAGAAGAAACCATACTCACCTAAGATAAGGCATCATCATGTCAGACCTTACAGGAGAATCCATTAGATTGTCAAGCAGCGGATCTCCAACCGTCAGACCATTCAAACTTGAAGCCATGATCTGCAAGAACCAGTTTTAGTTGTAAAGCCAAGACAACAAATGCACACAAAATACAGCTCACTGGGATCATAGCAAACAATGAAGGAGCATTCCAAATATGAGCTCGAAACAACAAGTTCTATTGACCTAGGACATTGGTCGAGTTCACTCTAGCTACCTGCAGCCACTACCATGAGTACACTCTAGCTAGACTGACCAAGGGGGTTGGTGGAATTCAAATCAATGACCTTTCTATAACGAGGTCTTCCACTTCACCGACTAAACCAACCCAAAGGCGAGGAATATTAGACAAAAGGGGGAAGCACGGAAACTACAAGCGAATTCTCAACAACAATATCTGTTTTCTGCCATTAAAAAAGTGGAATTTGATATATCCCAACGCCGATCACAATCTCAACAAAGAACAAATTGTGATGAACATGCCATTTTGAAATGTCATATAAAAATGCGAAAATAAATAGCGTCTCACAATTCAAATGTGTTTGTGCAAAATTTCACAATGAATTGTTCGGAAAAGACACAAAATCTTCTGCATACTATTTAACTCAAAAAATTGCAGCTCCAAACGGAGCAAACAGCTAAATTTCCTGCTCAAACTTACCATCGATCCATAATTGAAAAATATAGATTTAAAGGAACTAGTTAGAACATGCACTTAAGGAAACTAGACGCGGAAATACGAGAGAGAGAGAGAGAGAGAGAGAGGACACACCTCGCTAAGATACCGTTTGTGAGAGTTGAGATTATCAATGTAAACCTCATCTTCCGGATCCCTACCTCGTTTCGCAGTTGCCGCCGGCGAAGGAGACGACGGCGAAGCGGAGGAGCTACCTTCCGGCCCCATTTCTCACAATAATTAATTTGTTCAACTCACTCCCGTCACTTCATTATTAAATCCCAAAATTACCAAAAAAAAGTAAAAAATAAAGCAAAAATTTTAAATAAATAATTGCAGCAGTGCGACAAAAGGTGATTTTGCATTTCACGATGAAAAAACAAAGAAATTGGAAGCAGAGATTAAAAAAATGAAAAAGTAAGAGGGTTGGACGATGAATCGTTTACTTTTTTAACTAGTCCGGGAATTTGGACTTTGGCTGATTAAAGTGAAGAAAAAAAACTATATATATATTTCCTTTGCGAAGTTAGTCGGATCCTGTCCAAGTTACGGGCCGGATCCCATTGTTGGAATTTGGCATGTGTATCGTGAATTGGATAGGGTCATGTTCTGGTCCAATTAGGCCCGTTTAATCATAAAGGGCTCGTATGGGGTTTTTCTATTTAAATTTATATATATATATTCTAAAAAAAATCTTAATGAAAATCTTCGGTTAAGCTTGTCCGACGACGTACATTATAAAACGTCTTTTTAGCGGTGCAATGACTAATTTCAGTACTGAAAGATTAAGAATATTTTAATGCAAAAAATTATAATTATAATTACAAATAGTATACAAAATTTTGTGAAAAAAAGAACAGATTAGTATATAATTTGTGATATGTGTGGGAATAAATCCCAAATTAAAAGAGAGCATCCAAAAGGTACAAACTCATGGCATTTGAAAGCTAAAGTCGTGGGGCACATGGGCGGATTTATTAATGCGCTGCACTGGGCTCCCAAAATTTCATCTTATATTTATATATATTATATGTAGCCCAACTTCAATTTAGCCAATCTCAAATAATTAAAAAATTAATTTAAAACTCATAATCCTTACATGATATGTAGCAGCATATATGAACAAAATTACATAACATATTGGATTTACTTTTGGTTAAAATTTTCCACCATTTTGAACAAGGAATTGATCACCTTTTTTCTAGTATAATCATGCGAATGGAAAATTTGAATTTGTGTTCCAACTCTCAATTGTTCAATATTCATTAATCATAGTTCTAATACTTCAGGAAGTTTCTTATTACTATTTTCGCAAGACTACGAATATATATATTTTTGAGTTGCAATAGTTAGTATAAATCACATTCTTTATATACTTTTCATAAGTTTTAAATATACAAATTATATAATATTTAGATGCGAAAAGTGATAAAATTTGAAAAAAAATCCTCTAAAAGTGCTATATAAAAATCTAGACTTAACATCATTTAGTTAATTAAGAATTTTAATTAGAATTAAAAATCTATATTTACAAATATTAATATAACCAATAATGGACGAACTCCAACTTTAAATTGTCATATTTTTCAAACAAAAATATTTATGTTCGAGATGATTTTGTATAATGAGGTTAGGGGTGGGGTAAGGAAAAAACAAGTTTAAAGACGTCTAAATAAATTAAAAGAAGTAATTATCGAAGTAGAGAATGAATATATACTTAAATAAAAAGTGTAATCTGCACTCAAAGGAGACGACACTCCTCATCTCCCATAACCATTCTCTTAGGTGACGGTTGGTACGCAGGAATGAAATTGGATAGGAATGGAATGGACTTTGGAATGGAATGATGATAGGAATAGAATGAAATATGTGATTCATATGACTGGTATGTACAAGGAATGAACGAATAAGATTGAAATAAAACAAATAAAATAATTATAATTTTATAATTTATGTTATTATTATCGTAATAATAATAATAACAATAATAATAATTAGTATTAATATTTAGGAATACTATTAATACTAATTAATAATAATAATAGTATCAATAATAATAATAATTAATTATTATTACTAATTAATAATAATAATAATAATTATTATTATTATTAGTTAGAATATTGTTACTATTAGTATTAATTAATTAATATTAATATTAATTTATTATAATTACTTAGGAATATTATTTTAATATTATTACTTAGGAATATAATTATTACTAGTATTTATTATTTATTATTATTATTATTATAATTATTAATAATAATAATATTATTATATTAATAATATTATTATTATTTTAATATAATTATTTGTTGCATTAATTGTTATTCATTATGTTAATATTATTAATAAATATAATTTTTATCACTATTATTATATTATAATTATTTATTATTAATAACTACTATTTATTTGTTATCATAATTAATTAATGAATAATACTATTTTAATATAATGTTTATTGGTATTAATTATTATTTTTATGTCAATATTATTATTAATTTCTAATAGTATTTATTATTATTATTATTATTATTATTATTATTATTATTATTATTTTATTTTTATTTTTATTATTTTATGTTTATTAATAATAATATTATTTTAATATAATTATTTATTGTTTTATTATGCTAATATTATTAATAACTATATTTTTTTATCATTATTATTATATAAATTATTTATTATTAATAAGTACTATTTATTTATTATCATAAATATTATTATTTTATTATTATTAATTTTACTAGATAAAAAATAAATAAAAATAATTTTTCAGAAAAAATAAATAAATTTGACTAATCCCATATTCATGGAAATAGCTAATATCATGGGGGAGGGGAGAAATGACTAATCTCATGTTCATGGGAATAAGCATTCCTTCGGGAATGGTGATTCCTGACGTAAAAATCTTACCAGCTATCGGAATGAGAATGCACGCAGGAATCACCATTCCATTCCTGCATACCAACCGGCACCTTAGAGTATCAAGTAAATACAACTAGTAAAATTTTTCTATGTCCATCCCCGACCACATAAGTGTTAATTATACTCAGCGCCCCTACACTAAATTTTTGAATCCGCCCCAGCTGGGGCATATGTACTTACCATTTTCCAACTATGAAGATTTCAATCTAATAGGTCTGAATATCAATATATAAGTTAGCTCCGTTATTTTATATATAAATAGGACAAAATATTTATGAAATGGATAGTAGAAATGTTGCAGTCTTCTCAACTAAGATGCTAGTACTTTACCAGATAGGAGGAGTTGAAACTGATGCTAGACATTAACAACTATTGTTAATACGTTGTTGGAAACTTGGAAGTGTAAATTTTAATCTTTTTTTTCCTCGCAAATTTTGGTTGTAGAATTGTAATTTGATGGGGCCACCACTCATTGAATTTTGGGGTTCCATAAATCCACGAAGCCAGTAGTTTAAATGCAGCAGGCAGACAATCAAGGACAGGCTTCACATGTTGTGATATTCTATACAGGATTTGGATCGTGTGTATTTAATTTTCCAACGGTTTTTTTTTAAGTTATATAAATACTCGTGCCTTTCATGATATATATATATATATATATATATATATATATGGTCTTATCAACTCGACTTTATTTACAACGGTTAACATAAGAATAAAATAAACACGAAACTACAATTAAAATGTAAAAACCATTTAAATACCTCTCTGCAGTGACGGAGCCAAGAAAATTTAATTGGGGGCCCAACTATTTATAATTTTAAAAGATAATAAAATATAATTTTAAAAATAATTAAATAATAACAATTTAAATAATAGCATAATATTATTTGAATAGAGGTAATTATTTATATTAAATTTCTTTTCATTATGTTCTAATATCTTCCAAAATAAAATAATAAGATTAACTTATAAATAACTAAACAACCAATGAATAATATCTACAACAATTAAAATAATTAGAAAATTATAAATATTAATATTATAAATTGTATTATCTTACAAAACTCAAATCTTGATTTTCTTGTACCCACTACAAATATATAATGAAATATAGAGTTAACTCACATATATAACTTATTAAAATAATTTAAACAAATATTACCTATAACTATTATAATAAATTCATCATAATATTTTTAGAAAATGAATTGATTTTATTAATTTATATATAAAATTTTATTATTTGCATATATATTTTATTTTATCAACATAAAACAAATTAAAGAAAAAGAAAAGAAAAGAAAGTGAATAAAGTAGAGAAAAAAAAGAAAACAAAATAGTAAAAGAGGTGAAAATAATGGAGTCAAGAGGAGAGCATGGGCAATTGAAATGAAAGAATGCGCTACACCAATGCTGTTGCATTGGTTTATATAATTTTATATGGGTATATAGTAGTAAAATTTGAAAATGTTGGGCCCCTGCGCCCAACGTAACTCGTCTCTGCCTCTACGTGTTCTATTTGATTTTCGATGTTTGAATTCGAATGTGAATACCGTATTTATGTGTCTTAGAATAACTCCATTGATTTCTGCATTAGTGTATGTAGAGGAATACATCAGGTAAGGTAAGATTGGACTTTTGACTGATCAATAGATGTCAGTTCAATGTTGTTACCAGTACTGTTGATCAGTTCAAGCGAAGAGTTTTGTACTGAGTAATATCAGTTAGCAATCCTACTGATTGTTAAGACAGCTAGTCAGTTGAACTGATAACTAATGTGCGTGCGGAATGTAGTGGTTATGTTTTGCGTCTATTGAAAACTCAAACTAATACAAAATACTTAGTCAGATATTGATTAGTCAGTTTTCAGTTTCCTCTCATCAATTTCAAACTGATAATAATAGAGTGTTTTAAAACATTATGCGATGTGTGTGATGATGATATCCAGTTCAACAATATGTAATGTAAAGACAATACTGAAAGTAAGGGTGAGTATTCGGCTATTCGATCGGTTTCAGACGAAAAAATAATCGAATCGAATTAACTGAATTTTTAAAAAATAACTGAACAAGTTTTATTCGGTAACCGAACCGAAATAATCAAAATATATTTTGGTTATTTCGGTTAAACTGAATTTTAACAAAAAAATACTTTTCAAATAAATAATATTATATATTGATAATACATATATAAAAACATATTTTTATATGTTATATATATATAATATTCTATAAAAAATAATTAATAATATTATATAATAAATAAATAATATTATATTTTGCAAATATTATGTATTGATATAATAGGGAGAAAGAGAGAAGCAAATAGGATTAAAAATATTGATATATTAAAATTATAATTCTAAATAAATAAATAAATAATATTATATATATATATATATATATATATATAATTTGATTTTCGATTATTCGGTTAAAAAAGCTCTGAACCGACCGAAAATCGAATTATCGAATTTTAATTTGGTTTTAACTGAATTAACCGAATCAAATTTGATTTTTCGATTTGATTCGATTCAGTTATTTGATTTTTGGATATTTTGCTCACCCATAACTGAAATTAAAGAACACTTAATTTTTTCATGATTCGGAGATATCGACTCCTACGTCCAGGGACTAATAATACAGTCAATCTATTACTTTGGATAAGTCTTTTTTGGGGGTACAAGAATAAACCTAGATACTGAAATTCACTTTATCAGTATCCTGCATTACTTGGCATATCTTAATACGCTTACTGGTGCTATGAGACCTCTGACCGCTTACAAGTGCAGTCGACCTAACCTCTTGCTTACAGGTGCGAGATAATTAAGTTTTAGCGACTAACATTTTGTTGTTTACTTGTCCAACTTTTACTTAAACTTTGGGGGTTTTGAGTAGAGCATTTTCTAACTGTGGTTTGAGGTGTCACAAGCGACAAATTCAGTATTTCTAGGTTTAGAATATTACAAGGTAAAGACCTAGAAAAGATAGGAGAGTGAATGATGAAATCCCGATATGATAAATATATATAAGCTCTAAAGATTTACTGATAACACTTGGATTATCTTCTTTGAAATCGCTTGGTGATTGTTCTTGAGATATAAGCTCTGGGTGCTTTTGAACGTTTGAATGTGCAGCGTTTCGGTTACCTTCAAAGATTTGATTCTGCATGTTTTTATAAAGTGGATGATGAATAGTGTCATTTGATGGAACACCAATCACATCCATTTCATTTGTCATTTGAAATCTTCCTGTTTGAATCCCCGTATGTCGCTTTCGATGTCTGCAACATCGTATACTGTAAAAATGATTCTAACTCGTCATGATCTTCTGTAGATTTGTTGCGATACGTGGCAAGTCAAATACTCAATGTTTAAATATCTCCGTATTTTTTCAGTTGATTTGACTTCATGTTTCTTCAGTACGTTGACTTCATGTCGTATTGGTCGAGTCTGTTTCGAGTTTTATCAACAGGCTCGACTCCGTATGTTGTTAGTTTCCTGAGTCAGTTTGACGTAGTTCTCAGCTTGACTTCTCAACCGTGGTATTATTCTTAATCATATTCTTGACTTCTTTGTTTTCAGCAGCGCTGAGTCTTCAGTTTTCAATATCACTGTTCATCGGAATCGTTATACTTCAGTCTTCAGTTTGCGATCGTCAGTAATGCTTCTCTTAGTTGTGCTGATATTGAAACTTCTTTCAGTATGATTGACTTCAGTACTACTTGAACTCCTTCAGTATTGGACATGTCCAAACCTGAAACCTATAAAACAATTTGACTCCCTAACAAGTGAGCACCATATGTTACATCAACAGAGCAATCATCAATAAACTTTGAGATCCAATCAAAACAAATAATTAAGACATAATTTTTTCAACAATGTAATATAACGGATTCCGCTTCTCTAGCGTGTGTGGTCTTTCCAATGGTGACGCTATCGTATCCCACTTGTTGGAGTTGATATTGTTCATTACATTAGTTTTTTTATACCTTTTTTCTTGTATTTTATTTTTGCTATTTTGTTTTCCTTTTTGCAAATATGTACAGCTGTTTGTCTCGTTAAATTTGTAGAATTTGTTTTCTCTACATTCTTAAGTATCTTTATTGTATTAAAGTTTTATTGTTGACAAATGGCTAATTTCACTTATTAATATATTTAAATAAATATTACATTATTATTTATACTTGATAATATTATAATATATATAAATATATATATATATATATATATATATATATATATATATATATATATATATATATATATGTTTTCTCCGTCCACAAAATTTATTCCTAATTTTTATTTTTGGTACGTCCTCAAAATTTGTTCTCTTTTCATTTATGGAAACTACCCCACATAGAATTTTAGATAAAATATTTATTAGATGGTGCAGATTTAAATGCAATCCACATTGATGGTGGTGTACAATCTTTTGATTTTTAGATAGTACGTAGATTGGATGGAGCAGATGTAGAGAGAATTTGAATAGATTGTCGTGATTCAATATTATAATTATTATATAAAATACCATTGGATGATTTACATTATTTAAGAAGTATGCGTCTTCATAATAACTCACTCATTTCATATATTTCCTCACCGAAAAACAAGTAAAAGATACGAATTATGATGATGTTGACACTTCTCATCTTTTTTTTTCTCTCCCTCAAGCTCAAGATGAGCTCAAAGAATTACTCAATAAATGTGATGTTGAACATCAATTGATGGGTCAACATATTTTGAATAACAATATTATCGTAGAAAAAATGTTGATTATCAAAATACTACAAAAATCCATGGAGGCTCAATTCCTAGTCACAAGATGATCGATCGCGATCAAGAAGCAACAACTATTGTCTCTTAAAGACTATTTTTCTGAAAATCCAACATTCAACAAATGGATGTTTCGCTTGCTTTGGAAGATGTGGCTTATCCATACTGTGAAAAATAACAAATGCCTTTTGATTATTGGCGTGTGAGATGTTAATAGATTCTACTGACGAGTACATCAAAACTGGTGAGTTTATTGCATTTAAATGCGTCAGGAAATTTTATTAAGCAATTGTGAAAATATTTCCAGATCAATATCTATGATCTCCTATTGCTCAGATGTCACTAGACTATTTTATATTGGTAAATAACGTGGCTTTCCAAGAATGTTAGGTAATATAGTATATATTGGAAGTATAAAAATTATTCCAATTGGTTGGGCATGCTTGTATGCAAGTCGTAGTTTAATGATTATTTTTGAAATTATTGTTGATTATGACATTTGGATATAGCATGCAAATTTTGATATGTCGGGATACAATAATGATACTAATATGTTAGAAAACTCTCATTTTTTAGTGAGCTCGCTAGAGGTATCAATCCATTGACACATTATGTCATATAAGGGAAAAGTATAATGTAGGCTATTATTTAGCTGATGGAATATATTCGAAGTGGTTCAAACTTGTGCAAACTATTCTAGAACCGTGTTATGCAAAATAAAAGTATGTTGTAATGAAACAAGAACCATGAAAGAAAGATGTGGAGCGTGCATTCAGAATTCTTCAAAACTGATTCGCAATTATTGCAAATACAACTTACCATTGGAAAAAGAAACATTTGCATTATACAATGAAAGCATGTATTATTATGCATAACATGATTATTGAGGATGATTGTCTGCACCAATTGAAGAAGCAAGAAAAATGTCAACTTTAGATGTTAAAACAATACCGAATGAAACAAGTTAATTTCAAAAATTTATTGCACATTGTAAAAAAATTAAAGATAAAACAATTCACCTTGCACTCCGTGATGCATTTATCAACCATTTGCGAGAGGAATATTTTGATTTAAGGAATTAGTTTATATTATTATGTAACTTATGCTTGGTCAAGTGTTCTTAATGTTACTTTTTAATGTTGAAATAAATTGTTCTATAATATTTAAAAACAACACTTTATTAAATAATTTCTTTTAAAAATATTTAATTTAACTTATATTTATTAAATTATATATATATGTGAAATTAAAAAATAAATTCAATAATAAAAGAAAAAAAATGAATATTCTATTATAAAGTTAAATATAGAATTAACTGTTAATACAAATATAAAGCTACTCTATATTTTACTCTATAATAATATAAAATTAATTCTACAATGGAGTTAAGCATTAAAATTGCTCTTCATTTGTTAGACAATTTCCGTCGTGGCGTACGCTAATTTGTGGATGATTTTACCTAAATTACACCTGTGACCACGCTTATTGCTCCAAATGCATAATTTCATTTAGTAATTTAGCAATAATTTCCTATTTTCATACTCAAAAGTCGTACAAAAGAAGCTGTAATAAAAATAAATAATCTTCCTTATAACAAAGGAATAATGTCATACTCCATGTTGAACTAGCTCAATCACCACTATACCGAGATGGGTACTTATCAAACGGGCACGTCAATATTTATATGTCCAATCCACAATATACATTATTTCAAACGAAAAGTGACAAATATATTATTCAATTTCCCATTAGCCATTTTATTATTTTAAATTTTATATGAAACTGTACATTACATGAAGCAAATATAGAATAATCGAAAATCACAAGTTTGCTTAGATAAACAGAAGCAATTTCCATGAGAAATAAACTGAAAAAATATCAGAAACAGAAGTAATTCAGCTCTGAATCAATCAGCATCTCCCACAGATAGAAGCAATGTTTTTCTTTTTCCATATAATAGGAAATTAAAACATCCCACATACTATACATTAGATCTCCATAATTCTATATTTTGAAAATAGTTAACTGCTTGGAGTTGAATTTCACCTGGATGAAATTGGATTCAGATTTCTGGTAAATCCGCTGAAGGTGCCATAGCTCTTGGAGCTGAACCCTAGGCAACCAAGCAGACCTTGCCGGTACGGCAGAAAGGTCTTCTTCTTCATCTCCTCCGCGTGCAATCTATTCGCCGTGTAATGCCGCTCGTGCGCCGACGGCGGCACGCGCCTCCGCCACACGGCGTTCGCAGGTTTTCCGGACGCCGGAGCCTTCCCTCCTCTCTTCGTCTCAGCCATGCCTTTCTTCTCATCGCAGGAAGAAGATGGCGACAGCGCCGGCGAAGAGGTCGACTTCTTCCTCTCCTTCACTGCAGAGAACAAGATCGCCGACCAGAACCTCTCCTTGCTGTTCGCTCTCCCCTCGCTCTTGCTCCGGTGCAGGAGATCCTTGAGAAATATCCACTTCTTCGAGTTCCTCCCGGCCGACGACGACCGCGAAGACGACGACGAGCACGACGGCGTCGTCTCGCCCGACTCGTTAATCACCTTCGCCTCGCTCTCTCGATCTACGGCGGCGGCGGCGGGGAAGCCTTGCCACTCGTACTTCTCCGCGGTGCACAGCGGCGACATGGATCTAGCTTTCCGGTGCGAGTATTTCGCGCCTCCGCGCGCCTTCAGATCTCGGCCTCTCGCGCTCGCGGATTCGCCGCCGAACAGATCGAAAAGCGGCGCGGCGCTCCCCCGCCGCTGCAAATGCGACGATTGCCTCATCGGCCGGATCTGACCGTTGAAGAACAGCTCGTCCGCCGACGTCATCGAGCCGCTCCCCAAACCGGTCGGAGAAAGCCTAGATGAGAACTCGAACTCGAACGAACCGGAATCCGACGTGAGAAACACAGGCTCGTCGTAATCCGGCTGGAAGGATTTGATTTTATCTCCTGAGAGAAGGAAATGCATGGGGCTCGCCGGAGCACTGTAGAAGTAGCCGGAGGGGTAAGCATGTGCGGGGCTGGACGGAGCGCTGACGAAAGGAGTGGAGCAGGAACTGTCGATGTCCTGGCTGAAGCGAGGCGGGTCAGCGGCGGAGGGGATATGAGAGAGAAGCATTATTGGAGAGAGAAAGGGGGGAGAAGGAGGAGCATGGGGATTCTGAAGGAAAGACTGACTAATCTTGTTGGACACGCTATTATTGTTCGCAGCTGCAGAGAGGGAAGAGGAAGGGCACTGCCATCTTCCTGTGTTTTTCTGTCTGGGCTTGCGATTTTGGGGGTGCCTGTTATATTTCGTGTTTAACTATTATTTATTTATAAGAGGGTTAATTGCTTGTAAATTATTGAAATTTTGATTTGTTCTGATTTTGCATACAAATCTGATTCCAGTTAAAATTAAAGCTAATATGAAACGTTGAACGAGTATGATTTCTGCCCAAACGATGTCGTTTTGATTAATAAAAACGATATCGTTTTAATCATCGGATGATTTTGTCAAATCGAATTTGTAGCCTTTCATATTAGTTTTAGTTTTGGTTGGAATCACATTCATATGCAAAATCAGAACAAATCAAAAAAATCGATAATTATCACTTAAATTTTAAAGTTAATATATAAAATTAGAATTTGGTAAAGGTCAGTGATTACAGGAAAATAATCCTTTATAATAAATAGTTTCTAAACTATAATTTACCTTACTTTTCATAAAATAAATCATGTTTAATATTGACAAAATATGAATTCGTTTCAAATATGCACCATATTTGATTGGATAGATTTGATGTTATTCTCTCATGTAATATTTTATCAAATTTTATTAAAATCATGATCGATTGAAATTTAGCAACTCAACACATGTCATCATCCTAAGTAACGGGATAAAGCATTGCAGTAAAGTGTAACATTAAATTTAGTGGAAATAGCTACTTGGAAAAAGTACTTACATTTTACTCATTTTATCTATGCTAAATGCTATTGCTGAAATGACAAGATAAGCTAGCCATATTTATCATGTATGTGCAATTTTGGAAAGAAAAAAGAACTTTTACTTCTGATCTGATCTTTCTTCCATTATATGATACCTTTTTCTGAGGGAACCATTATTTGTTAACTTTTTAAATATTAGTGAAGTGGTATATTGATTAAGAGTAAGATACTTAATGATATATAGAGGGAATTAAGAGAGATAAATATCAACTTTTTCCTACTGAAAGAGAAAAAAATGTTTTATTTATTTATTTTTATTTGGGGATTGAACTTTAGACCTTTTATATAGATGAAGTTTCCATGTTTGGATGTTTCTGAAGTGATGTGAAAAACTTAAATATCATTATCTTAGAACTATATAAATTGTGCCTAGGGATGACAATGGACCGGATTTGGACCGGATCTTGCTAGGTTCAGATCCAAATTTTTTTGCTTGGGTCCGGATCCGATCCAGATCCATTGGGTCCAGAAAAATTAGATCCAGATAAGATCCGCAGGGTCCATGGTCTAAACCCGGATCCACGTGTTTTCTCTCCTAAAATAAATTCTAAATCAACTATAATTCATAGTAACATCATAATAATAATAGTCTAAATACATATAACACTATAATAATTATTTAAAAATTCTACAATCATTACTATAAAAGAAAATGTTAGTTACAAATTTACTTTTGTTTTTATGATAACACATAATATTGTAATACTAATAGAAGAAGTAACACACATATCTTAGCAAATAAATTACTCATATATAAAATTTTCTCAAATACAAGGTACAAGTTTCTAATATTATTGACATGTCATCCAATTCTGTAACCTACTTCAAATATCACACAGAAAATAATATTTTTACAGAAGACTAAACGTCAATTTTTATTTTTTTTCTATTTACAATTTTTAAATGCCAATTTGCTTATTTATCGAAATAGTTAATAATATCTAAGTAATTTAAAATAACTTAATATTTTATACACGTAAGATATAACTAAACAAGGATACTTAAATTATAATTTTAAGGTAAGTGTTAAATATGTTATTTTAATTGATATTGCGTTGAATATTTACGGTAAATAGTTAAATATATATTTAGGTAAATAGTCGAATATAATATTTAATTGATTTTGAATATAAAATAGAAAATATATGAAACTAGTCGGTACTCAAATTTGTATCATAAATTAGGTAAATTAGCCTCCCACGAACTAAATTCAGTTGGTTCAAACTAGTATATTTGGAATACGAATTAATGATCGAGTCATAGTAATCACATTGTGAGAGTTTTACTCTCTTTATGTTGGTTCTTTGTGTGCATTATACAACCTAACTTCTTAACTATTAAATCACCATAATTTACTCACTCACATTTTCATATGAATTTGGGACAAGAAATATACCAAGAGTTAGGTAACTGTTTGGCATACACTAATATTCAATAAGTTATTAACATAATATTAAAAAATTAAATAAATTATGTATCTTTATGGAGTTTTTACTTTTTTCTCCATTTGTTTTTTAAACACCCTCAAAAGATGAGGGGTTTGAGGTCCCCAACCTATAGATAAATCAATCAAAAAGAAAGAATAAATACATTGTTTGTGTGATGAGAATAGTCAAAAGTGTCAACTCTCAAAAATAACAAAAAAGTAAAAAAAAAAATCAAAAGTCATCCACACACAATATGTAGCAAACATGGGAAACAATGCGGGTGGTTTCTATACATGGACCTTCAAGTTAGGATAACCAAGTTGATCCGTCCTAACAATAAAAATTAATTGTCGGGGTTGAGCCGTTGTCAAAAATAGTGAGACCGACCATGTAAGGTCCAAGACTGACCATGAAGTCAGCTGGGTGGTTGCCCTCTCTATGAATATGTGTAACTTGAACATGGAGTTCTCTAAGCAACACTCTAAATGGTGATCTTGTATCGTGTTGATCCTGAAAGTAGTGTCATGAAGTCATAAGAGTAACAAGGACAATTACGTTTAGCTCGATCCAGATCTGTGTGAAAAATAAGAAGTAATTGTTCTTTCTCTAATTGATCATAGACATGTCCGGGCTTTCCGAACCGCGGGGCGGCCCTAGGCCCGGCCCTAAAGTCAACGGTTCGGGCCGGACCGTGGTCAACGGCTGAACCGAACAGGGAGCTGGGGCTGGGGCGGGCTCGGTTCATGCGAAAAGAGGCCCGGAACCGGCGGTTAACCGCCGGTCCGAACCGGCGGGATGGAAACCGAACCGTCGGTCCTCATTATAGCCGTTGGAACCGGCGGGCCTAGGGCCGAACCGGCGGGCTCCTTAGAGCCGTTGGAATCGGCGGTCCTAGGGCCGAACCGACGGTCCAACGGCTATAAACGGCTACCATCCCAAAATACACTCCTATAAATATATCCATCATCCTAACTCTATCCTCACTTCAATATCTCATTTCTCAACCTTAATTCACTCATTTACATCCAATTTTCAAGCTTTCAAGCTCTCATTCTCACTCTCAAACTCAATCTCTCATTCTCAAGCTCTCAATCTCTCATTCTCATTCTAAACTCTCAAACTTTCTCACTTCATCATGTCTTTCTTTAAACGATCAAACAAGGGAAAGGGAAAGGCCGTCGATGAAGGAGCTCCAGGTGAGGGAGGACACATTCTAACTCAACATTCACGAAGGGCCTTAGCGGCGGAGGAAATCTCAAGGCAAGTTGCGAAGGTTACAAAGCCAGAAGAAGATGCTCGATTTTATGAAATGGTGCATCGAATGGAAAGAAGTCTCAATTTCGGTGACGTAGGCTCGAACGACCAAGACGACGATAAAGAAGGCGACGAAGAATATGACGAGTTTGCCCAAGATACGCCGCCACAACCACCAAAATCAAAGGAACTTAAGTCCAACGTTTTTGTGAAGCACTTTAGGTACGTAAATTTTTACGTTTCTTACAAATTAGTTTCACAATTTTAATTTCATGTTCATAGTTCTTACAATATCTTGTTATATTTTCTTTAGAAAAGTGGAAGTGTTAAGTGAGCACCTCTTCCCAACGGTCGAAAGAGATACATTGCTTATTGCAACTATTGCACGAAAACCTACAAATGGATCGAGAAAGGAGGTTACGTGGCAGCTCAATAGGCACATGGAGGGTTTTCATCCTCATGAGTATGGAATATCAACGAACCAAGCTCAAATTAAAACCCATTCTCAATATTCCACAACGGGTACGTCCACTTTATTTAAATTTGATAAGGGAAAATATGAAGATGCGATGGCTAGATATTGTGCTATGGAAAAACTCCATTTTAATTATGCCGATATAGTTACGTATGAAGAATGTTATAAAGAGGGACTTGGTCCTAATGCATGCAAAGTTAGTAAAAGCACTATGCTTAAGAAGATTAGGAGACAATGCATGGAAAAAAAAAACATGATTTAATGAAATATTTGGTTCGTTTAGGTCATAAAGTTTCTATTTGTGCCGATGTTTGGACGGATGCTTATAATAAGAATTCTTATATGGGTATTACTTGTCATTGGATTGATTCGAAATGGGTTATGCAAAACGTTTAATTGCTTTTAGAGAATTTGAAGAGCCTCATAATGCTTTAGGTATTGCTAATATTATAATTGGTGTGTTAAATGAGTATTCTTTGATTAATAAAATTTTTCCGTTGGTTTTGATAATGCTTGACAAACACCGCTAGTATTCCTCAACTTATTGAAGCATGTGCACCTTCTTTTGAAGGAAAATACTTTCATTCTAGATGCATTTGTCATATTTTAAATTTATGTGTTCAAGATGCACTTAGTATTTTTCAAGATTCCGTTAGTCCTATTAGAAATGCTATCAAATGTTTGCATGCTTCAAAAACTTGTGGGAAGAGATGGCAAAAATATTGTCGTATAAAAAATATTTCTTATACATATTTCAAATTGGATGTTTCTCATCGTTGAAATTCTACTTATGAAATGCTTCATAGTACTATTACATATAAGGGTAATTTATGTGATTTTTTTAGAAAAGAGTTTACAACTATTATTTTACATCTTAATGAGTCTCATTGGGATGCTTGCATGGATTTATATCGATTGTTAAAGGTATTTCATGGTGCAACGAAACAATTATCGAGAGTTTATTATTGCACTTCCGTTGTGGTTTTAGAACATTGCATGCATATTGCAATGTCTTTTCGTAGTTGTTTTACTAGACCATCTTTATGTGGTGTAATTTATTTTATGGTTCAAAAGTGGCTAATAAAATATTTTAGGGAGATACCTACAATTTTTTTGCTTGCTAAGTGTTTAGATCCTAAATGGAAATATGATGGTGCTTGTCAAATGCTTAATATTTATTATGATGCTTTTAGGCAAATGGATTTTCAAGGTGCTAGTATAGAAGGAGAATTAGTTTATTTTGATCTCCCAGATGTAGATCATATCAAATATAATCTTGAAAAGAATTTAAGAAATCTTTTTCAAGAATATAGGTCAAAATATGGTAGTGATGATGATAGTCAAACTCCACCTCCTTCTTCTATGATGTCTACGATTAATTTTCCTTTTGATATGAATGAGTTTGACCCTTTGGTGCAACAAATGACTTGATGTACCAAAATAGAACATTCGAAGGCCGAGAGGACAAGGTAATAGTGAATTAGATATATATTTTCAGACTCCTTTTGTCTTTGGTGTTGAAGATAGCGGTCCTTGATCGATGTTTTGAAGTGGTGGTCGAAAGAAAGTACCCAATCCTCTCAATCATGGCAAAGGAGTTATTTGTCGTCCGGCATCCATCGTATCCGTTGAACAAGCATTTAGCATTGGAGGACTAATGCTTGATCAAAGAAGAAGCAACATGAAGCGGCGAACATTGAAGCTACAATGTTGCTCGATGATTGGTGTATGATAAACGCGCATTTTACGTTTATAGTTGATATTTGAAGATGAGTTTAGCTCGTTTAATGTGCGTTTATGTATCGTTTCTTAATGTTTTATCTATTTCTAGAAGATCTTGCTCTTGGGTGTTCCTTTGACGTTTGTAGGTTTATATGTTGATAATCGAAGCAAGGAACGACGCTTGCGAGAAAGTATAGCAATCTGTCGAGTTTCTAGCGACCAGCCTAGCGGTCGCTAGGCTGGTCATGAGGCAAACCAATGGCGCCCGGAGGAGTAGCGACCGCGACCTCGTGCCGAGAGCAAGCCCTAGCGAGAACTCACTAGATGATTTCGCGACCGGTGCGGGTGCTAGCGACCGCTAGCCCGGTCGCGAGTACCATGTGGCGAAGGAGGACCGCGAGCGAAGAAGAGCGGGGAGATGGCTCGCGGTCGAGCTAGCGACCACGAGCGCTTCATGAGACCGAAGCGCGAGCAAAATTAGGGTTTGGGGTGTGCTATATATATGGCAACACCCCTTGCGCCCATCGGACCCCGACGCCCGACACGTTTTTAGAGAGTTTTTCCTCAGTTTTATCGTTGTTTTAGCTTCCGTTTAGTTCTAACTTTAATTCTTGCGTTGTTCTAGTTTAGTTTATCGTTTCGTTATCGATCGGAACATTTTTGTCCGATCGTTTTCCGTTGTTTTCCGTTCGTTCGCTTGGGATTGGATTCAAGACCAACCATTGTTCATCCAACGCTTCCCTACGGGTTTTATATATTTAATTTCCGTCTTTATGGTTAACTCGTATTTTATTCCGTTTATTATGTCTGGCTAGTTTTCTGTTCTAATCCTAGGGTTTGCATGATTCGATCCTATATGTTGTGATTCCTGCTATTGCTATTTACCTTCCGAGCATTGATTCATGATTCATGGTGCTTATTTATATGTGTTGATTTAAGATCAATCTTAATGCATATCTAGTTGCCGATTAATGACGTAATCGTATTAATTGTCAATCGATCTTGAATGCATGATACGAATAAGCCTTGAGTCGTAACTGAGATAGGACTTTCGTAGGAAGCATATTCTTAGTGATCCTTTTGGAGTTGCTTATTTTCCTCTAGAGGCGTAATCGTGATAGGAAAATTAGTAATCAATCGCCGCAATTGTCGTGGCCGAAGTTGTTGGTTATATATGTGATCTTCCGTCTTATGCGGATTAAAGCGGTTAATAATAAGCGGGATAAACATCGTTGTGGATAGGATTGGTGCATCCCTAGGGTTAGTCTTTCTTCATAGTTATTTTCCGTGATTTTATTGCTTTATTTTATATTTCTGCTTGGTTATCTTTGCTTTGGATTAAATTCCGAAGCCCCAAAACCTCTCATCCTTTATCTGTGCTTGAATAATGATGAATTGTCGTTGAGCTAGCTTCTATGTTTTCGTGATACAATCTCTGTGGATACGATACTTAACACCCTATACTTACACCTTTTCGTGTTAGAAAAGTAGCGATCAAATTTTGGCGCCGTTCGGGATTATTAAGATTGCATAGGAATAATTTGACGATTTGGATTTATTAATTCAAGTTATATATATTATTATTTATTTTGTCGATACTAAATTCTCTCTTTCTCGGGTGGTTTATGCGTACAAGATCTCGGGGACCTCACAGTATTATTAGAGCCCGAGATCAAAGCTCTCAAAGGAGAAGAGGACGAGAGAAGACACGACTGCAATGGCGGCCAATCCATGAGCAGGGCATTCCTCCCGAGCAAGTTGCCGCATGCTAGGTGACTTTGCGGAGATGCGTGTCGGATGGCGAATATGGAATCATTGTCCTGCTCCGGAGGAAAGACCTCGAATCACATGTACCGACATCCCACGAGCAGTTCAAGGAGGCGGTTGGGGCCCGCGTAGATGCAAACAATTTTGAGCTAAAACCGCCCCGATCGGTATGGTCCAGGAGGCGGTTTGGGGAGGAGTCACGGAAGACCAATCGCATCTCGAGACTTTTCTCGATATTTGTGACACCATCAAGCGAATGGGGTGCCACAAGACCGCGATCCGGATCGTATGTTCGGTTTCTCAACTGCACCGGTGAAAGATTGGTTCAAGAGTTTGGACCGGTGGCATCGACACTTGGGGAAACTTTGCGAAGTTTCTTTCAAATACTTTCCGCCGTGGCGCAGAAGATCATCGCGAAATCTCATTTTGCCAAAACCACGACGAATCATTATTCGAGGCATGGGAGAGATTCAGAGGTCTATTGAGACGATGTCACAACATGGGTTCTCGAGGAGCAACAAATCACACAGTTCTACGGTGGTGACATGGCGGACGAGGAGCATGGTGGATGCGTCGGCGAAACTGTTTATTGAACCGACAAGTAGGCGAGGCAAGCCGTATTGTAGAGAGATGGCGCGATAGCTATCAATGGCCAACGGAGAACGCCATTGTTCAAAGCATTCTTGTTGAGAGTGATTCAAAATATGACGATCTCATGAAGAAGTTCACTCTTTTGAAGAGTCGATTGAGACAGAGAACGTCGATCACATCAATCGGAGAAATCATCCGAATTTCCAACAACCTCCGACGAGCTTCGCGTTCATAATGGTGTAATTCAAGAGCCAAGAAGCCAGTCTCAAGACATGATGCGTGATTGGTTGTAAGCAACCAACAATTGGCAACGAATCGAGTCGTTTATAAGCAACACCGCGGAAGATAAATCATTTGGAGTCCTTTGTGGCGGCTGGGGAAGCATATGAAGATGTTGGAGAATCAAATTGGTCAAATAGCCGTACAAGTGAATGCACTACAAAGATGGGCCAATTTCCGAGTAATGTCTGAGGTAAACCCGAAGAATCGGTGCTTTGCTATCCAGACGAGGTGGGCGAGCCTACAGAGCCCTACCGACGAAGAGGAGATCAGCATAGCAGAGATACCTCGCGACCTTCCGGTGGTCGCGAGGTCGACCGCATGGCGTCCCGAAGCAAATCATCGCACATACACTCCTCCGGTCCCGTTTCCGAGTCGACTTGTCAAGTCGAAATATGACAAGAGTTTGCTCGTTTCAAAGAGATTTTCAAAGGTTGAGATAAATTTGCCTCTCTTTGAGCTGCGCAAACATGCTTAGGGATACATGAAATTCTTAAAGACGCGCTTGCAAGCAAGAAGAAAGCTGGGAAATTTGAGAAAATCACCCTATCCGAAGAATGCAGTGCCGTCTCGCAGCGAAGCTCCCTTGAGCGGAAGAATCCCTGCGGTTTACGTTAGAGTGCGAGATCGCCGGCGGACTTTTCAAATGTTTTGTGCGACTTGGGGCGAGCATCAATCGATGCCATTGAGCGTTTTCAACCGGCTACACCTAGGAAAGATGAAGCGGCGAAGATTTCACGATGATGGCTGATCGGTCACACATATCCAAAAGGTATCGTCGAAGACGTGTTGGTAAGAATTCGAGATTTTGTTTTTCCTGCCGACTTTGTTATTCTAGATATTCCCGAATTCAAACAACAACCACTAATCCTTGGTAGACCTTTTCTAGCAACTGGTCGTGCGTTGATTGATGTGCAGGAAGGCAATCTCACGTTTCGTGTTAACGATGAGGAGCTCAAGATTTCCATATACGACGCCATCAAGCAACACGACGTTGGAAAGCCGGAAGATTGTTGCTCGATCATGACTGCTGCTGCCGCACACGTCTCACGTTTAGAGGGTACTCGACCGATCGAGGAAGCTGCGAGAAGGAAGAAGTGGACTCGGCATGGAACTCCGAGTGTATCGTTCAAGTTTGGGGGCACTTCCATAGTCAGTGGTGGAGATCCGTGAATGCTAAGTTTAGGAGGATCCACGAGTTGAGAAGGATTTCTATTGCCACCAAAATGTCGGATTGAAAAAGGTTAGTAATGGTCTAACTAAAGACGTTAAATTAAGCACTTGTTGGGAGGTAACCCAACGTTTTCTTTGTTTTTGTTTTCGTGTTTTGTCGTGTCTTTCGTTTGTGTTGCTTTTTATCGTGTTTCTGTTTTTCTTTTCGTTTTCGTGTCTGTCGATCAACGAGTTAAGTGAAGTGTGTTAATCCATGTGGCCAATGACGATAGAAATTTTTTGTGAAATTTAATGATAGTGCGCATGATATGTTAGAAAATGACGCATGAATGACGTGAGATGGCTTAGAACTTGTTGTTTTCACCATTTGCTTAACCCGTGAGACTTGAGCTTCACTTGTATACATATCTTGATACAGTTTTTGTTAATTGTGTGATATCGTGCATGTGATTATCTTCTAGAACTTGCCGTGTTTACGTGTTGAGGCTATGCAATATGTGTTTGAATTTGGAAAGGATAAAATGCCATCTTTGTTAACCACATATTCACCCAAACACTAACTCGATGATATATACCATTTGTCGCCTTCTTTGAGCCTTTATTAGATTTTTCTTTCGATTAACCGGATGATAGGAGGTGCGGATGTATATGGGAATCAAAAGGTTGAAATTTTGATGTAGTTATGACGAGAAAGTTTCTTTTAGAAAAATACATCGTGGTGAAGAATAGTACCTTTGTTGTGAAAGTTAAACCCTATAAGCTCTAGAAAAGAAAAGAAAAGAAAATGATAAGTTCACTATGAGTGTTGAGCATAAAGGGTCTTTAATCAAAGTATAGGTACCTTCATGGCATTAAACGTTGATTTAGCACGTTGGGAGAGAAAGGAAAATGGACAAAGTCCATATGTGTCGAAATGTATAAATGGTGGTGCTTGGAATATTCTTGAGTCACTTAGCCATATTTTATCCTACCTTAACCAATGTGCCTACATTACAACCTATGAAAAGACCTCTTTGATCCTAATTTGAACACAATGACGCGGTGGAGATATTAGAGAAACGGCAAGCCTATGGTAAGATGTTGCATTGCATTGATCGTTGAGTGTATACACATCCTTAATTTCTTTATGAGTTTGAGTGTATCCTCATATTCTACACACATGCCTTTGTGAGGTTGAATTAAATGAGTTTTTGCCGTAAATTGTTGTTTGTGTTGAGTGGACTAACGTCGTCATGTGCACTAATGTTTTTGAGCGTTGATATGTTTCTGAGGCTTATAATGGTTATCATCTTTGCTACGCTCGTTGATCTTTCGTTGTGTCTTTACATTACATTTTTGTTTGAGGACAAACAATGCTTTAAGTTTGGGGGGTTTGATAAACGCGCATTTTACACGTTTATAGTTGATATTTGAAGATGAGTTTAGCTCGTTTAATGTGCGTTTATGTATCGTTTCTTAATGTTTTATCTATTTCTAGAAGATACTGCTATTGGGTGTTCCTTTGACGTTTTGTAGGTTTATATGTTGATAATCGAAGCAAGGAACGACGCACGAGAAAGTATAGCAATCTGTCAAGTTTCTAGCGACCAGCCTAGCGGTCGCTAGGCTGGTCGCGAGGCAAACCAGCGAGCGTCCAGAGGAGTAGCGACCGCGACCTCGTGCACGCGAGCAAGCCCTAACGCCGAGAACTCACTGGATGATTTCTCGCGACCGGTCGGAAATTGCTAGCGACCGCTAGCCCGTCGCGGTACCATCGAGGCGCAAGGAGGACCGCGAGCGAAGAAGCGCGCGGAGATGGCTCGCGGTCGAGCTAGCGACCGCGAGAAGCTTCAGCGAGCCGGCGGCGGCAAAGTAGGGTTTGGGGTGTGCCTATATACGGCAACACCCTTGCGCCCATCGGACCCCGGGCGCCCGCACACGTTTTAGAGTTTTCCTCGGTTTTATCGTTGTTTTAGCTTCCGTTTAGTTCTAGCTTTAATTCTTGCGTTGTTCTAGTTTAGTTTATCGTTTCGTTATCGATCGAACATTTTGTCCGATCGTTTTCCGTTGTTTTCCGTTCGTTCGCTTGGGATTGGATTCAAGACCAACCATTGTTCATCAACGCTTCCCTACGGGTTTTATATATTTAATTTCCGTCTTTATGGTTAACTCGTATTTTATTCCGTTTATTATGTCCGCTAGTTTTACATTCTAATCCTAGGGTTTGCATGATTCGATCCTATATGTTGTGATTCTGCTATTGCTATTTACCTTCCGGCATTGATTCATGATTCATGGTGCTTATTTATATGTGTTGATTTGATCAATCTTAATGCATATCTAGTTGCCGATTAATGGCGTAATCGTATTAATTGTCAATCGATCTTGAATGCATGATACGAATAAGCGCGAGTCGAATGGCGAGATAGGACTTTCGTAGGAAGCATATTCTTAGTGATCCTTTTGGAGTTGCTTATTTTCCTCTAGAGGCGTAAGCGTGATAGGGAAAATTAGTAATCAATCCCGCAATTGTCGTGGCAAGTTGTTGGTTATATATGTGATCTTCCGTCGTATGCGGATTAAAGCGGTTAATAATAAGCAAGATAAACATCGTTGTGGATAGGATTGGTGCATCCCTAGGTTAGTCTTTCTTCATAGTTATTTTCCGTGATTTTATTGCTTTATTTTATATTTACGCTTGGTTATCTTTGCTTTGGATTAAATTCAAGCCCCAAAACCTCTCATCCTTTATCGTGGCAATAATGATGAATTGTCGTTGAGCTAGCTTCTATGTTTTCGTGATACAATCTCTGTGGATACGATATTAACACCCTATACTTACACCTTTTCGTGTTAGAAAAGTAGCGATCGATGTAGGGCCGACCTTAGAGCTCAAGAACCGCAATGGATGATGGTAACGAGGCGAAGACGAGGCCTTCACCGAAGCGGATCGATCGAATCGGGTGCGGAGGCGGAGTAGAGCATTTAGAAATAAAAAAGAACTACATGGACTTTGATTCCTCTATGATTATGAGGGAGGATATGTAGGCAACTCAATTTTAGAAATTAAATTGAGCTCAAGTCCTTTATCATTATTATTTTTTCATCCCTATGTAAAAGTCCTAAACGGATTTATGTAATTTACTCATCATTTATTAAAAAATGCAAAGTGTTGACACATATTTATACGTATTTCAACAAATGCAAAAATGCAAAGTATTTACAAGTTCAAACATAAAAAAAATCATTTACAACTTACAAATTTAAAAATATTTACAACTTACAAGTTTAGTAGTTTACAAATATTTAGAAGTGATAAACATGTAGTTTCTATAATTTTGAGTGTGTTATTAAAATGTTTATCCATAGAAAATACATGTTTATCAAAAGTTTAAGCTTTAGTTTGTTAAAAACTTAAAATCTTAGACTTTGATACTTGTTGCATATTTGATTGAATTTTCAGGAAAAATTAGATAGAATTGGAGATTTTACCCTTCATAAGAGTTGAAGTATATCGCGATACGAGTTCGTGAGCACAAACGGATCGAAAATCGGAGCTCGGACGAGAGAACGGACGATGCAAAATCACTGCGCAATCTTCACGGTTTAGGTCCCGGTTTGGTTGAACCGCGGTTTAGGGCGGGCTCGGGCCTCGACTTTCGAACCCCGAACCGGCGGTCCGGCCTAAACCGTCGGTTCCGGACCGGGGCCTTAGGCCCGCCTAAACCGCTTCTATCTCGGTAGGGTCTGGGGCCTCGACTTTTCGAACCGCCGAACCGACGGTCCCGGCCCTAAACCGGCGGGCCCGGCCCTACAACATGTCTAATTGATCAATTGTCCTGAGTTCTGATTTTAATTTTTTACAATCCGAATGAAAAAGATGATATTTTAAGATGATGTGTACGACATCATTTTTTTAAACAACTTATTTTTCCACATCAATATTTCAGCTTGTCACATTTGTTTCAACATATGCATTCATAAACTCCTTTTAAATTTTGTTTGCAAAATTAGCATATTTATATCTTAAATAGCGATAAAAAATTAGATACTCCAAAGGATCAAACCTAGGTGGATCCACAAAATGAGACTTAGCACCTACAAGTACCACAATAAATATATTGATATGTATAGCTTTAGCAAAATATATCATCGTCATCCTATTATTATTGGCCCCCCAAATTTTGGGACCCTAGGCCGTCGCCCAAGCCTGCCCGCACATTATGGCCGGCTCTGATTTTTATCCCCATAGCCCCCCAATTTAAAATTCTTATAAAATATAACTTAATTCATAAAAAACCTAAAAAATAAAGCACTCTAAACTCAACACAAATATGAAGAAAGAAATTATGATGTAAACCCTAAAATTTCAAATACTAATTCAAATAATTGATGCGGTGGAAATCCCAACAAAGGTCAGTTGGTTTATGGCAATCTGATAATAAAATTCGATGGTTTTGGTGCAGACTAAGCTGAAGATTGTTCATCAAAGTGTTTTGTCTGGAAAGGATGAGTTGTCTTTGAAAATTGCCAAGACAATTATAATGCAACAACATACAATTTTTCATCTTTTTCTTTCCTTCAAAATTTTGGGGCTTTACATTGTTAGAACTCCATTGTTTCATATAATAGTGGAGAATATATTTATTTTATTACGAATTCGGAAGTTATGAGAGTAAAATAGTATAAATATTAATGTTTTTTATATTATGTAAATAAGGAGACTATATATAGACTCACTCTCGTTTTATATAGGCCCAATATGTATCCAAGTATCGATTCTCAACATGCTCTAAAACTAAAGCCCAACAACAATATTACAACTTTTAGATATGATTGATATTTGTTTTGAAGGGTAGGCCCCGTAATATTTTATGTTATAGAAGAGGGTTTTTCATTTTGAATTTGGTCTATTTAATATCTCAATATCTAATTGCCATTTTCAATAAAAAATCATACCGTATTAATCTCGTTTGTTTGTTTGTTTGTTTTTTCTGAAGGGGATATTTCTGAATTCTGTAAACCCACGAACTAAGGAAGCATGGGGTGTTTCGGCTGAAATTGCTTTAAAATAACTTAAAATACGTAAACTATTCTTGAAAACAAATTTGTTGAAATATTGGATAACTGATGAGAGATGACACGGAACTATAAAAGTTGCAAAAGTATTTGACTTTACGAAACTTTTTTGTTAAAATAATTACTAAAGATGGCATGACAAATTTATGGTTATGTATCAAACAATTTCACTATATATAGGATAAATATTATTTCAAATTTCAACAGTTTTTAAAATTATTAACTGTCATTTTTTTTATAAATTGTGCTCTTGTCCATTTTTCAGCTCCGAAAAACTAATGTGACTCAGCCGGATGACACAATATATTTGATTTATTTATTTTTAATATTTTTTTCACTTACATGGCACATAACGGCATGGTTTGCGCCTCACTACTTTTTAATTAGTAAGACACAAAACAATTTAGTTATGTGTCGTGTAAGTAAAAAATAATAATCTAAATACACCTTGGCATCTGGTGAGACACATCAACTTTTTGGAGTCGAAAATGGACGGGATACACAATTTATAGTTCACATCTAAAAAACATTTTTGATAGTTCGATTTATAACTAACAGTGTGAAAATAGTTTGAGTTTTAAAATGAAATTTACATATATATATATACATATACATATATATATATATATATATATATATATGATCTATTAGAAACCAACTTTATACTAGTAACTAGAAATCAATCATATCCGTTGATCTTGATTGATCCTACAGTCCATAATTTAAAAGTTAGAATAATTACCCAATTAAATACGTCAATCATTGACAGTTTTTTTGGTTTAATGGGTAAAATAGGGATTAATCTTATTCCTTCCAACTCCAAAATCATCCGAAAAATTTGCCCTCCCTCATAACACTAAGAAATCCGCAAAATTCAGTCACACAGAAACTTCAAGTATGATCTTATCTTGATTAAACATGCTCAGTATAGCTGAGTTTATCTGGGTATTGCTTTTGTGTATGCTTTTACTGGATGTTTTATATGCTTTTGCTTCTCATTTGGTAATGCTTTTAGTTTAACTTTTGTTTATGCTGTTGGTGTAAGATTAAAATGTTTTTGGTTTTGTCACACTACGAAGGTATGTGTCCAAAACTTCTTTCTATTCTGATTTGGTTATGCTTCCAGTTCTGATTTTTTTATGTTTTCGGGTTAAATGCATAATGCTTTCAGTTCTGTTTATTAATTGTGTTTTCTTTCCCCCAACTATGAACTGGTTTGTAGATGTGTTTACTTCATATATATGTGTGTTTTTGTAGTGCTTTGCATATGTTTTGGTAGTGCTTTGGGTTTCCTTCTGGAAGCAACACATCAAAATATTCAAACTTATCGTTTACACCTCCTGCATATAAATTCAAACAATAGTTCTTTGTTGTGTTGATTGAAAAAAAATAAAATCAATCAACAATAAGAAAGCATATAACTTAAAACATGCATTTATCGTAACTGTCGGAAAGCATAAACAAATCAACAAATGAAAAACCCCAAATCGTACCATAGGTACCTCGTGTATCCATGTTCGATATAAAAAAATAATGGTTCTTTGTTGTTTGATTGAAAAATAAATACGTGACCAATATTATAGAAAGTTATCTTACGCAATAAAAGTAACTGTTAATAATCTTTTTAATTTTAACTGCCGATAATCTTAAACAATTAATTAAATAAATAAATAAATATTAGAGATCCCTTAAAACTAGGAAGTATCGTGATTAATAAAAAGTTAATTACCATTCTAACCTTTTTAGATAAAAACATAAATTAAATAACATGAAATGAATGATTAATTTTCTGTCCTATATATACTTCAATCAACGGATGTGATCAGTTTATAGTTACTAGGCTAAGGTTGGTTTCTATTTGATCCTCTTCTTATATATATATATATATATATATATATATATATATATATGATCCAAATAAAAACCTCATTTCGGAAGAACTGTGATGACACTTACATTGAATGTACAAAATAAATATACTGAATGTATAATGTTATCATAGTATAGACTTTATATGTTCAATATAAGTATTCTCACAGTTCTAATGATAAAAAAATTTATTTTAACATAAACCATGAATTCACCGTGGATCTTCATGAATCAAGAGCTAAAATAGTTTTTATTTTATACTTTAAGATTGATTTGTATTTGATCCAATTCATATATATATATATATATATATGTATGCATGTGTGTGAATTCATTGTATATTTTTCAAGAATAAAAAATTAAAAATAATTCATATTTAATACTTTAAGATTCATTTGCATTTGTGCATTAACAAGCAATATGGAATTGGTTATAACTCACAATTAGTTTTTAAAAGTTTACGAGTTTCGTCAAAAACACGCACAAAAAAAGGCTATTGGAAAATTTTATTACATCTTACTCATTTCTTCTTCTTCCTGAAGAGATGTATTGAGGATTGGACTACACTTTTATTTTTATTTTTTGAATTTTATGAGGAACCCGCAGTTATTTTCGGTGTTCATTGGATAAATCTAATGTTCTTGTACAACAACTTGCAAACAATACAAGACATATAAACCACACTTGAACGAATAAACCCCACGTTATTGTACAAATATTTAGGTGATGACTAGTACATAGATAGGAATGAAATGAACTTTAGAATGAAATGATGATAGGAATGGAATGAAATGAAACATGTGATTCATATGGCCGGTATGTACAATGAATGAAATAAAATAAATGAAATAACCATTATTGTTATAATTTATGTTATTATAATTAATTAATTAATTAATTAATAATTTAATAAAATGTTTATTGTAATTATTTTTATGTTAATATTTTTTAATAATATTATTTATTAATTGATAATATTTATTATAATTATTATGTTTACTATTTTTATTGTTGTTGTTATTATTATTATTTATTATATTAATAGTAACATTATTATTTTGATGTAATTATTTATTATATTATTTGTTATGTTAATATTATTAATAACTATATTTTTAATTAATTAATATTTGTTATTATTATTATTATTATCGATTTTACTATTTTATTGTTATTGTTGTTATTATTATTATTTATTATATTAATAATATTATTATTTTGATGTAACTATTTATTATATTAATTATTATTTATTATGTTAATAGTATTAATAACTATAATTTTGTCACTAGTATTATATTATAATTATTTATTATTAATAATGATTATTTATTTGTTATCATAAATATTACTATTTTATTACTATTTGTTATTATTTATTATTATTACTTTTATAAGATAAAAAATAAATAGGAATAATTTTGTTAGAAAAAATAAATAAATTTAGCTAATCTCGTGTTCATGAGAATAACTATACCATGGGATAAGGCCTAGGGGGAATGACTAATCCCATGTTCATGAGAATAAATATTCATTTGGGAAATAGTGATTCCAATCGTAAAAATCTTACCGGCTATAGGATTGGGAATGACTAATGAAGGCAGAAATCACAATTCTATTCCTGCATACCAACCGACACCTTATTCATACAAAAGTGTACACATCATTGAGCTCTGTTCCCGACATACCTATGCTATATTCAATTTGCATAACATAATTTTGCCCTTTAAAACTTATCTTTCTCTTCACCTAACTCTTCATGATTCCTCATTTAATTTATTCGAAAAGATTATAAACCTATAAACTAAACCTTATCTTAGGAGATCTATTGTTTAGTTACGTAAACTCATCAATTGATGGAATAAAAATCAACACGTAAAAATCTAATCCATATCTGGACATTTGTATTAGTGAAATTCCCTCGTCAAGGGGTCGATGAATAAAGCAATCGAAGAGTGTAATTGTTATTTTATTTAATATATTAAAGTGACCAACATCTATATTTATATTTTACTACTTCATACATATGATATGTGTTTGAACATGTGACGACTTTATTGACTTTTTACTATCATATAGATTTTATTAAACTCGACCGACGCGTAATAGAGAACAAATTAATGATAGATATGATTGATCTATTGTAAAATTTAAAACGTATCTAGCATTTAATTTTTTTATGTTGTTCATATATGCTATATAAAAACTATTTATTAGTAAGATGTTATCTTTCAACTAATAGATTAGAAGATCGAGAAAATTAGTGTGTGAATATATTTATCATTCTACGTTGACGACATACCTTAGTCAGACATTGAATTCTCAATTGTGCAAACACGTTTGAGTTCTCTCACTAGGCGAAAATTCTCCCTAGCCCGTGCTTGCTCCGGCGTCGTTCCAACTTCTCCGGCGAAGCTTTTCCGACCATTGTCTCTCCGTCAATCTGTTCGCATTCACGTCATTCTTAAAGCTACCAATTGTTCTCTTGGGTTTGCTGTTGTTTTTGGCCGGAAACAAACCACAACCGTGCTCAAACGTCGTTCTCCGGCGACTCCTTAAGGCCATTGCAACCGTGTATTCTTACGACAACACAAGCTGTCCACCGACCTCCACCGTTTATCATTTTCAAGAAGTGGCAGATTTCCAGACTGATCGCACCCTTTAGTTGGTTTAACACAACAACTTCCAGTGGGTTCTCGCTGCAAGCAAAACGCAGACCCAAGCTCCATCATCGGCCGATCAACATCCTTGTGCGGCGCCACCCATTCCAGGTTAGCCGCACACAAGGACCTTTCCTTGTGTGCGTGAAGCCCTAAATTTCCATAATCCCCTTTTGGTATCTTTCCTTACATGATACATCTGCCTTGTTATTATTTGGAAATGATACCATGCTGAATTTTATTTCCATAGTGCATGTGATTTAAATTGATATCTATATATTTGCCTTTTTCAAATTGTCGCCTGCCTGTTGGAGCTATAACTTGCGTTTGGCAAGTTTCCTTGGCTGTTGTTTTTCTTTCTTTTTTGCATGCTATCTGACTTGGAAACTATATTACTGCCATATACCATTGCCATCTACCTTTTTCGTTTTAGACGTCTGGTGTGGGCCTTTGGGCCATGGGTTATTGGACCTTCCTATTGACTAGAGGGGCCAAAATTGATGAAGCAAATGGGCCATTTGTTTGTGGGCTTGGACGTTTGAAAAATACCGAACCCATATGTGACTTGGAAGACCGAGCCCAACTTATGAGAGCCCACGTTCTGGGCCGCACACCTCCGTCCGAGTCATCCGTGTCGGACCAGCAGAAGATTCGAGATCTGGCCTCCGAGCCACGAGCCGAGACCGATACCGTTGACAACAGAGCCCATGCTGAGCGGGCATTGCTGGGAGATGCCGAACAGTGCACGGCGTCCCCAACAAGCGAGGTCGAGGAATTCCCACCATTACGCAGGCTATCGCGCGCGCCTAAATTTGCCGAGACAGCTCGGCAAACTCCCGAAGTCCAGCGCCTACATCCTGAACCTCGCGCACCTTCTGAAATCACACGGCCGCGTGGCGAACGACCTAGGCAGATCACGATGGACCAGCGCCCACCTGATGATGTGCCGCGTCCTATTGCTGAAGCACAGAGCACACACGAGGAGGAGCAACTGCCTTTGGCCGAGGACCCATCACCTTGGTTAAGAAATGCGGGACATTTTGCTAATCCGATCCCCGTGAGAAAGACGGACCTCGCCTTAACCAAGTTTGATGTAAGTATTGTTAATGAGGTTTTAATGCTTGAGGCTACTGATTACACCCCTATTTCGAAAGGATGGGGTTTTTCTTTGCTTGGTTTTTTTGCAGGACGTTTTCCTGGAAAGGAAGCAACACAAAGATTGACATTGGGCTGGAAAACAACATCAAAAATCTCTTATCATCCCAATGGTTGGATCGCGTTTAGATTCGAAAAGGAGGAGGAGATGGAACACGTTCGAAATTCAGGACCATACGCGGTGTTCGGTATTCCTCTTATCCTTTGTCATATGCCCATAGAATTTAGGTTCGACTCTGCTCCGGACTTTAAATTCCCTGTTTGGGCCTCGTTGCCTAATTTGCCTCTTGAACTTTGGAATCCCAATGCTATAGGGAAAATTGCTTCACTGTTAAGAGATCCCATTGAGGTAGATTATAGAACAATTGCGAAGAACAACTTAGACGGACCTAGATTTCATGTTTTAGTAGATGCTATGCGTGAACCTAGGGAATATGTTAATTTGCAATTACACATGGGTAACACGTTTTTGCAGTATATTAAATTTGATTTTTATCCCAAAATATGCAAGACGTGTAGTAAATTGGGACATCTGGCTTCATCTTGTGCGAATATTGCTAGACCACGTGGGGTGTCGAACCCTCCACGTGGTATGACTAACCATGCAGGAGATGATACTTGGCAACGGGCAAGAGGAAGAGATCCTAGACCTCGTCCCCCTGTGCGTGGCCGAGCCTCAAAGATTCCTGTCCCAAGAGCTGAATGGAGAAGGAGAAGTGTTTCCCGCCCAAAGAAAGACAAAGAAATTCGATCTCAACCCATCACACATGGGATTGAGATTAAAAATCAATTTGATGCTTTAAACACACACATACATTTTGAATCCTCCAATAGTACCCAATTTTTTGAAACTGGCCAACCATCAGCATCAAAACCTTCTCCAACTCACCAATCCCCGCATGACAAGCACTCTTGTTCACGACCTTCATCTCTGCCGAGAAATCTAGTAGCCCACCTGCCGAGGAATCTGACGCTCGCCCCACTTCAGCCGAGAAACTTAAACGTGTCGTCCCTCGCTGCGCACTCGCTAGCACTAAATCTGCCGAGAACTCTCGGCAGGGAGCGATCTAGCCCGCCCTCTCTCGGCCGACCACCCTCGCCGACCCACGCCCGAGAAAATCCCCTCGACCGAGCCTCCTTCCTCGACCGAGAATTCTCGCACAGACCACTCCCAGCCCTTCTTGGCTGATACTTCTAGACCTACCATTCATACCCAACACTCCCTAACTGCCGAGACCCACCCAACCGAGAACTCTCGTCAGGAATCTTCGGACGAGATTTCTAGCCCCCAACCTACAACACCTGTCGAGCAACCTCGAAACATCACCCAGCCCCAAAAACCCCCTACACGTTCTACCCACCTTTCTCGGCCACCAATTGCAGGGGGACAACGCAAGCTCTTTACAGATTCAAGGGATAACACTATGTCGGAATCAACGGTACATTCAACATCCTCTAGTTCTTTTGATGATTATACTGCAACTAACCTTGCAGGTGAGTCGAGAAAACGATGAAGATGTAAATTTCCTCTTGCCGCATCACTAGGAGCAAATCGAACACAAGCCGCCAGACCTCTCCAGTCAAGAAGGACAAGAGTCCAGTTAGTCGCAGAACACGTCGTCGATGATTTTTACAACCTGGAATGTCAGAGGCCTCCATAAGGCTCAGAAGCAATCTGCTATTGCCGATCATGTGTTCAAGCATAAGCTTGATGCCGTTGCATTGATTGAGACGAAGCTTACTCAGCTGAAGCTCAAGAATTTCATGGCTAAGTACTTCAGTCAATGGGAGTGTGTACACAACTTTGAAGAGGTTCCTGGGGGAAGGATTTTAATAATCTGGAACCCTAAGAGGATTAGTGTTGAGGTCATCAGTCGAGAGAAACAGGTGATCCATTCCAATTTTACTTGTTTAATTACTAATACCACTTTCGGATGCTCCATTGTCTATGGTTTTTGGCAGGTTACTCATAGACGGGAGCTGTGGGATTCAATGATCATCCATATCGAACCTTCTAAGCCTTCTATTGTCGCGGGAGACTTCAATTGTGTCCTTGACCCGGAGGAGAGGATTGGAGGACGAGTTCCGCTTGAACGAGAGTACAACGACTTCGTTGATATTTGTGCTCTCGTGGGACTCGAGGATTCCCCCTCGACGGGATGCCACTTTACGTGGACCGATACGGTGAAGTATTCTAAGATTGATAGAGTCTTGATTAATAATGCTTGGTTGGATGCTAACCTTTTTTGCAGGACAAACTTTCTGCCTAGAGGCACTTTATCCGATCACTCTCCAGCACTGATCACACTCTTTGGAGATGTGACTCGGTACCACCGTTCGTTCAAATTCTTCAACATGTGGATGAAGCATCCAGACTTCAAACGCTTGCTGGAAGAAAATTGGAGTGAACAGGAGAATGGTCGACCACAGTGGATCCTGGCTGCAAAGTTGAAGAGGATGCAGCACATTTTCAAGGAGTTCAATTTCAAGGAGTTCAGCCATCTCACGGAGAGGACGAGTATCTCTAGAGCTGCATTGCACGACGTGCAATTAGCTCTGGACAGTGACCCCATGAATGGGAATCTATTGGAACAAGAAATTGGTCTTCGAAAGAAGACTAAGTTCTTGGAAGAGGTTGAGCGTAGTTTCTTCAAGCAAAGAACGAAGAACATGCACATCAACCTCTCCGACAGATGCACTAAATTCTTTCACTCTATGGTGAAAAGAAATCACACGCGTAACACCATTTCTTTCTTGTGCAGGGAATCGGAGGAACCGACGTATGACATGGAGGAAATCATTAAGGCTTTTGAGACCTTCTATACCGATCTCTTCGGTAAAAAAGTTCTCACGAGTGGATTCGATCCAACTGTGTTTGAGGAGGGCCCACAGCTTGATGAGGAAGACAGGATGGATATGGTTATGGAGGTGTCCCAGATGGAGATAAAGAATGCGTTGTTCAACATTGCTAGTGAGAAAGCACCGAGACCGGATGGCTACCCTTCAGCCTTCTTCAAAGAGAATCGAGATATCGTTGGTCGAGGCGTTGTCTTGGTATGCACGGGAGTTCTTTGAGAAGGGGATCCTGTTGCGGGAGTTCAACCACTCGGTGGTGACTCTCATCCACAAGAAGCATCACAATCCCACCGTAGCTGATTTTAGACCCATTGCGTGCACCAATGTCGTCTACAAGACCATAACGAAGATCCTTACTGAAAGGATGGCGTCTTTGATGGGCAAGATCATTGATCCAGCGCAGTCTGGGTTTGTGAGAGGACGGAACATCTCGGACAACATCTTCTTGGCTCAGGAGCTGCTCAGAGGTTATGAGAGGAAACAGATCACCCCGAGATGCATGCTGAAGATTGACCTCCAGAAGGCCTATGACTCGATCTCTTGGGAGTTCCTCAGACGGGCATTGGATGGGCTGGGTTTTCACCCTTGTTTCACTTATTGGATCATGACTTGCGTCACCTCAGCGACATACACACTGGCCATTCATCACTGGACAGCGAGGACTTAGGCAGGGTGACCCGATGTCACCCACTCTGTTTCTTTGTTGTATGGAGTACCTTTCCGCATCAACAAGAAGCGAACAAGGAGTTGGATTTTCAATTTCATCCTAAGTGTAATACTTCCATTCTTATACATCTTGCCTTCGCTGATGATTTGTTACTTTTTGGCAGGGGTGACATTGCATCGATGGAGGTGCTTGCGGATGCACTTGGGACTTTGCCAATGCTTGAGATTGAAGATTAATAATCATAAGTCCTTGATATTTATGGCGGAGTTCGACCATTTGAGAAGCGGCGATCTTGGATCTGCTCGGCTTCCTTTGGGAGAACTCCCGACAAGATATCTAGCATCCTCTATCTTCAGGAAGCTAGGAGTCACTCAAGATAGTGGACTAGTGGAGAAGATAGCGTCTTGTATCCACCGTTGGTCTAATCTTCACTTATCTCTTGCGGGGCGGTTGGAGTTAATTCGCTCGGTTACGCAAGGAGTGGAGTGCTTCAGTTGCGAGTTCTTCCTCTGCGGCCACCGTCATTGATCGCATCAATACGATGACCGGAGGTTCTGTGGGGTTCGACACACTTTGTCTGTCGCGTGGAAAGCCGTTTGTTTACCAAAGGATGAAGGAGGTCTTGTCAAGAGATCTCGACTTGGAACAAAGCTCTTCTAGCAAAGACCTTGTGGAACATCCATACCAAGAAGGACTCACTGTGGATTCGGTGGATTCATGCCGAGTACTTGACGACCACAACTATATGGGAGTTTCCTACTCACATTCGATTATCTCCTTTACTTAAGAACATCCTTACTCTTGAGATCGTTTTTGCGGGATGCGGAGGTGACCATGGCGAGCTGCAGATCTCTTAGAGAGTGTTTTGGATCCGGAGGACGGGGCGCATATCACTATCTTGAGAGAAGGGTGAGAAAGTTCGCACAAGGCAACTGGAAGGACTATATCCCGCCTAAGTTTTCCATCACCATGTGGCTTGCCATGAGGGTAGACTTAAGACGGTGGATAGACTGCGCTACATGAATATCTCACGGTATGTACCATTTGTAATAACCATTTGGAGTCTCATGATCACTTGTTTTTTAAGTGTAAGGGCACGGAAACGGTCTGGAATAAGATTAAAGAGTGGCTCCGCCTCCCAAGGAGGATGACTACCATTGCTAGTGCTATCAAGCACATCAAGAGGGAGAAGAAGGCGGGGTCGGCAATCATCCTTCGTGCCAAGCAGATTGGGCTAGCAGCGACGGTCAATCACATTTGGTATGCGCGTAACAAGTTGAATTTCGAAGACATCCCCTTCGATGTAAAGACCATTGTGAAGGCCATCCAAGAAGATGTTTATGCTGCTTTATACTCTATGTATTCTTTTGAACTTGTCGTTTCCCATTTTGAGTTGGCTTTGTAGTGGTGAGGATGTCTCGCTTTGTTCTTGGATCCACTTTTGGGATGCCTTTTCATGTATTTCACGTTTGTTAGTTGTTTTTTGGGTGCGTGTGTTGAGGGGCTGCTTAGGCCCAACCGAAGCAGTGCACCTCATGAGCTTGCATGTGTTCACATTCCAATCCCACATGCCCCACGGTCTCACCGCATTGCAAGGTACTCTTTTCCCCACCGGTCATGGGGTTTTTAATGAGGCCGCCTGCTTCGTCGTCACTAAGGGGTTCGTTGATGTGGTTTTGTGTCTTTCTTGCTTTCTTAGATTGAAATGAGTCGCTCTTTGGCCTACATGTTTTGGTGTTAGGATTTTTATCCTCCTCTGCCGCATTTCTTGGAAATTAGGTCAGATCCCCTCGGTATGCACGAGTTCGATTTAGAATATGTCTTTGCCTGTTTATGTTATTTCGTTCGTTTGACCCAAAAAAAAAAAGAAAAAGAAAAAAAGACATACCTTAGTCAACGTTAAAGATACCTCGGCGGAGTTAAACTCTAAATTGTGTGGTTATTATACCATCAATCACATGCCACAAATAATTCAAAAAGGTAAAATATTAGCATGTGAGCATGTCCCTACTTCAAATGTAACGTGGCGTTTGCCAATATTTTGTCACACCAATTATCCGGTTGATTTCTTTGTAAAGTATTTAATATGTTTAATATAATCTTTGTGAGTGTCACATTCGGAAACTCACTATTTAGCTTGTTCTTAATTAGTTAAATATTAAAGCCACCTTTATCATTTCAATGAATGAATTGTTGCGAAAAACACACTTCACAATCACGACAGAAAATAAAGAACACAAGAATTGTTTACCTAGTTCGTATTTCGATTACGTTTGAGGGCGATGCCAAACTATGGATTTCAATATGAATTTCGGATACTGATTATATTGTGAAGCGGCTATTAAATAGAGAATGAACTAACCCTAACCCTAATCCCATTAGAGTTCCGTCTGACCCAAAAATATAAGCCCAAAAATTTGAAACATCAAATTCTAATCAATTCAGACTAGAGTGTACAGTCCATTCGGGCTCCATACTCTAACATGAATCCCACGTTGCATATATTCATTTAATTGGCTTAGTTGTTGAAACATCAAATTCTAATCAATTAATCATATTTGGATGATATTTTCCAAACTGAATGGCCTGCCTCCACTAAATAAGTTTTAGTTTAACAAGTCAATTTGTTCGGCACAAATCGTGTTAAAAACTAAGCTAACAAATTACGTAATTGAAGAAATTGTATATCGCATCAGAGCAAACCTTTTATTGTTCGCTTAACTGATTAACTGATTAAGCGAAAAAACTACGTAATTAAACGAGAAATGCTTGAATAGTGGGTCAAAAATTAAAGCGGACATGAAGAATATATGAATACGATGATGGGAGATTTAGATGCTAAACTAACCATACGTGGGAATATTTGCTCATAGGCCCATTCCGCAATGGGCCATCATGGATTCAATCCACACAGATTTAGACAACATTTTGCCATTTTTCCCATTTCGGAAGGTTTTAGGAATTAGGGCTTTAGCCTTTCCATCAATTATTTATGTTAAAGAAACCCTCTGAAACCAAAAGCCGTTGTCGAAACAGGGATAGCGACTGCAGTTTGACATAGCCGAGAGAGTCCTTTTTCTCCGAGTCAAGAACTTTTCCTCTTCCCGCTCGGATTTCCACACAAAATCCCGCCGAATAACCGATTTTAATATTCAATTCCTGCTGCGGAATACATTTTTTTGCGATTTTTTGAGATTGAGAGGAAAAAAAGGGTATAAAATGAAGTATGTTTTGGTCACCGGAGGCGTGGTGAGCGGCCTTGGGAAAGGCGTCACAGCCAGCAGCATCGGCGTCTTGCTCAAAGCGTGCGGCCTGCGCGTCACCTCCATTAAAATTGGTGTGTTAAGTTATTTTATGTGTGAGATAGTGGTTGCTTGTGGTTTTATTTGTTAATTAGTGTTATTTGTTTTGGTTTTCCCGTTGTAATGGCGTTAGTTTGGACCTATGATTGTGAAAATAGGATGGGGAGTATAATCCTGAAGCAATGGCTCCTGAACGTAATTGCATGAAGCTTTTGTTTGTTCATGGTTTCAATTTTTATTGCGTGTTGTTGAATTGCATTTTCAAAGCCTGGAAGTGATGATTCATGTGTTAAGAGGTTGTAGGAAATCGAGTCGGATTTGGTTAACTTCAATTTAGATGGGAATGAGGATTGGTTTTCTCCAGATTTTATTGCATGCTCGGTGCGATGAATTTTCGGGCGTATTAATCCTTTTAGATTGGTTTGTTTGAATTTGTTTTATCTGGAATTTGTTATCGAGAATAACATGCTTGAAATGAATTGCATAATTAATAGTAATTTTATTTAGCTGTGTGCATGCACTTTCTGTAGAACTTTGTCTTCCATTTCTTCAATTTGGAGTTTCTTTTGCGAGATGAATGTGTTTAAGATTTTTTATTGATTTACATATTTTCTATTGATAGAATTTCATGATTGCTTGGCAAATTTCAGAACTACGATTTGAGGAGATTGATTCTGGCATCATAATTTTTTTCCTCTAGTTCTCTTTATGTAGTCTAGTCTGTTTATTGTCTTTTGGCATTTCAAAAGGTGTTTGCATAATTTGTTTATTGGTGCCTACTTATTTCTTTATGTGCTGGCAGATCCGTATTTGAACACAGATGCTGGTACAATGTCCCCATTTGAGCACGGGGAGGTTTTTGTTCTCGATGATGGAGGAGAGGTATCCCCCACCTTGCCAACCAAAAGTATCAGCTTTACACTGCTACGCACTATATTCTCTTGTTGCAATTACAGACACCTTCTCGAGAAGAATCAGATTTAGATTTATTTTAGACTTGCAGAAGTTTTCATATTTAGTCTTTTTGTGGCTTTATCCTGCTTACTTTGAGCTGCAGAGCTACCATTTGAGTATCTTATTTTTGCAACCGTAGGTGGATCTTGATTTAGGTAACTATGAAAGGTTTTTGGATGTGAGACTAACTAGAGACAACAATATTACTACAGGAAAGATTTATCAGGTACTATTGACCTTAGGTTTTTAGTGGATATGATTATATTTTTCTTTCTTTAAGGCACTAATGTTGTGATCCTTTTCCAGTCTGTCCTTGAACAGGAGCGGAGAGGGGATTATCTTGGGAAGACAGTACAGGTTGTGCTAATTTTAGGTATTATTTGTTTGGGCAGAATAAGTGATGTTAACTCTTATTCTCATGCTTTGTTTACATTCTGGGTTGAGTCCAGGTGGTGCCCCACATTACTGAAGCCATTAAGAATTGGATTGAATCAGTATCTCATATTCCTGTGGATGGGAAAGAAGGTCCTGCAGATGTTTGTGTTATAGAATTGGGTGGCACTGTAGGTAAAGAGTTCTTTGGATAAGATTCTAACTTTTTAATTTAAAATCAATCTTCATATTTGTTCTCTCACTAATCCTAATGTTCCTTCTCTAGGTGATATTGAGTCAATGCCATTCATCGAAGCTCTCCGACAGCTACTCTTCTCTGTGGGTAAGATTGCATGAATTGCCTTCATAATGAAGCATGCTGTTTCCATATCCTAGTTCCTTCTTTTAGTTACTAACGTTTATTTCTTTCTCTTGCTTTAAGAGTTAGATACCTCCTTATGGTCTCTTGTCCTAGTGTATTCACTTCTTTTTGGTTGTTTCTTGCTTTAGGACATAATAATTTCTGTCTGATTCATGTCAGCCTTATCCCCGTTCTTGGAGTTGTTGGCGAACAAGTAATATTTTGTGCTTTTTATTAGAAGTTTACTTTTATACTGCCTTGTTATTGAAACACTTTTTGTGAAGTTAAACTTCTGCTTCATACATTCCCCTATGCAGAAAACAAAACCTACACAGCACAGTGTACGCGAGTTGAGAGCATTAGGCTTGACCCCACATTTTCTGGCTTGCCGCTCTGCAGAGGTACATTGTTACTGTGGGCAAGATTTTTTTTCTTTAAAGCTAAAATCTTAAAATAAAAGCTGAAGTCTATTTAAAATACACAAAAGCTTGTAGAGATCATCTCATGGATCAAAATCCATAAGAAGGTATCCATAACGGAATCCAAACCATACCCTGTGGCATATTTGTAATACAATGGTGTTAGAAGTACTGTCTTATGGATCTTCACCCATGAGACAGTCTCACACAAGTGCTTTTACTAGTATTTCATTTTGGTTTTTGTTTCATGTTGCAGCCTCTATTGGAGAATACGAGACAAAAACTGTCGCAATTTTGCCATGTCCCTGTAAGTTGTTATTTTCAATTTTTGGACTGAACTGTGCTATGTGCTAATCTTTCTTCTAACTTTATATATGGTTATGTGTCTAGGTTGTCAATATACTCAATATCCATGATGTTCCAAATATTTGGCACATCCCTCTACTGCTTCGGGTGGGTAATTCTTATTTGTACAAACATGCACTCCCAGTCTTTTGCCCTATTCAGGTCTTGATTTTATAATTTAATTATAATCATCCTGTCCAGAGTCAAAATGCACATGAAGCCATTCTAACACATCTGGAGCTACAGAGGTAAGTTCTATATTTGCTGCTAGCATCACATTTTGCATTTGCCATGTCTGTTTTAGTCTATAATTATTTGCAGGACAAATGTTGTTGAGAGTTGAGACAGTTAGTTGGTTGGTCTCTATATCTGAAACAGAACATCACTAACAAGTTTGGCATCTAGAAATACTGGAAAAAAGGGTTGCATAAGATATAACATGAATGGGTGCTGTTCATGACATGGTGTTGATCTTTTATCTCAGTGTTGCCAATCCTCCTAATTTACAAGAATGGACTGATAGAGCTGAAACCTTTGACTATCTCACAAACTCTGTTAGCGCCTTACCCCTTTACTACTGTATTCAAGTTGTGTTCCTTTTGAATATCAGAATTTAGAATCTCAGTGCTATTACAGGTTAGAATTGCAATGGTCGGGAAATATGTTGGAATGGCAGATTCTTATTTGTCAGTGGTGAAGGTGGGTTCCCTCCTCTTTCTCCCTCTCTCTCAATGGAGTGAACATGGTCCAGTGGCTTAGCAGGTCCACTGGATTCCAGATAGGTGTTTTCCAATTTAATATTTTGTCAGTCTGTGTGATATTTAATTCTCTTGCTTTGTTGGCAGGCCCTTTTGCATGCTTGTATTGCCTGTTCATTGAAGCCAGCAATTGATTGGATTGCAGCTTCAGATCTTGAAGATGATACTGCATTATCTGTATGGATGTTCGGAATTTTTATTTAATGATAATTTACCTTACCATGATTTGATTTGAGAACAAGGTCTTACAAGTGATGGGTTATTTATTTTTTAATGCAGACACCGGAAGCTCATGGGACGGCTTGGAGAACTCTTAGGGTATTTACTATTGACTTAGCTATCCTCTATTTGCTTCATTAATTGTTACATCTGTTATATTAAACTTGTTTATAAGGTCTAATATGTTTTATGTCACATGTATTATCATTTTCTGCATCTCTTGGTTTGATGATTTTTTTTTTGTAAAAATTTGTTAAATCTAGCATTCTATATTTTCAGAATGCTGCATGTGTCTTGGTTCCTGGTGGGTTTGGAGATCGGGGTGTCAAAGGTATGCTCCTGGCTGCAAAATATGCCAGAGAGAACAGAGTTCCATATCTCGGGATATGTTTGGGCATGCAGATATCTGTGATTGAGTTTGCGAGAAATGTAAGATATACCTTGCTCATCTATGTGCCTTTCTTATGACCACATTGTGGAGACATGGACTTCATCCCATAACATGCTTATCAGGTTTTGGGCATGGACAGGGCGAACAGCAGTGAGTTTGATAATGATACCCCAAATCCTGTTGTGATATTCATGCCAGAGGTAGTTGTCTTTCTCATTTTGATTAATGGTTTATTCCAATTTGAAACATTCTCTTGGTTGATAGATGACATGTTCCTTGTTGCTAGGGTTCAAAAACTCACATGGGAAGCACAATGAGACTTGGTAGTCGAAGAACACTATTTCAGACCCCAGACTGCTTGACTGCAAAGCTGTAACTGCTGAACCATTCTACCTAAAATTACAAGTCTCCATTTTTCCCAATTTGGGACACCATGATATTCTGACTTTTTCTATTCTTGTACAGGTACCATAACTCAGAGCATGTTGATGAAAGACACAGACATCGCTATGAGGTTAACCGATTAGAATTTGCTGGATTTACTCATTTACTTATCTTGAACTTTCAAACTCATAATTATTTCCTATTCCATTTTGCAGGTGAACCCGGAAATGGTCAATACCTTGGAAGAATCTGGCCTAAAATTTGTTGGGAAGGATGAAACTGGAAAGAGGATGGAGGTTGGCTCCCTGCTTTGACACTGCCTGGCATTTATAGTTATCTTAATTTGTTTTTTTGACTTGGTCTAATCATCAAATACATTTATTTTTTATGGCTTCTCCTTGATTGCTCAAAACTGATTTATGATATACATATATTTTTCTTCAAATCTGTCCTCTTATGTAGATTTTGGAGCTCAAAGACCATCCCTTTTATGTCGGGGCTCAGTTCCATCCAGAATTCAAGTCACGCCCTGGGAGGCCCTCACCAATATTCTTAGGTAGTGGAGCTGCAAATCTTATAAAGCTCTCTACATTCTTGGGGTTGTTTTACTAATGGCTTTGATTCTTGATTGTATGTTCATTTCCTATTTTAGGTTTCATTTTGGCAGCAATTGGACAGTTAGGACCTTATCTTCAAAACCCTCGTAATGGAAGCTTGTAGTATTGCTGCTGCGCGTCTTGCAAACAAGGTACTAAATTTGAAACAATATACTTTTTTGGTTAAGTTGGCTTTGACCATCAAAGAAAGCTAAAGTTATCTAATGATTTATAGTGACGAATCATCCATTGCCAAAATAAGCAGGGTAGCCTTGGTATTGAGAAAGCATGTGTTGTTGCATTTACGTGTCATATCAGCATAACAACGTGATCTATAATTGCATGTTGTTTTGTATCAAAATATGTGTCTGGAAGAAACATTGATGCCAATCGTCACATAAAGTTCTAGCTAGGGAAACTTCTACTACTCATTTAATTCAATAACGGGCAATAATCCACTGTCGTCTGACTAGAGAAATTTCTTGTACTTAATCAACGAGATATAATTTAGTTCATTTTTTGGTGCAGGGAAACAATCAACTCGATCAGTTTTGCTGTCAAAAACTCTACTTCTACGGCTGGAATACGTTAGGCCAATGCAACCTGTGTCTATTTTGATGTTTGGTTGAAGTTTAGTTTATTTTCTTTTACGCTAGTTTTTATACGAGAAAAGTGAGCGATGATGTCAATTGTAAGTATTTATTTTCTGGTATTAGATCCCTGGGTAATTTTGCAAGTCTGCTAGCCTTAGATTGTACCCTGGGCGTATGTGGTTGTACTCAAGAGAAAGGTTTTGAACATTTACTATATTCTGTCAAATGACAATTCATATAATTGCTGCTGATTTTGATGCATATTGCTTTTGATTAATGCATTGGCGTTTCGTTGAAGTTCAACGAGAATTGCGGAACTGTGCACATTAGATTCGTACCTTTTCTCCACTTCTCCTTGTCTGCTCTATAAAGTGTTGTATCTCAAAAGCGGAATTGTAGCTTTTGCTGGGGCTGTAGAGCATTTGTATGCGCATATAGGCATGTAAATGTGTGTATTTTACTTGCACCGATATAGAATCGTGCAAATTCCATTAAATTTTTCAATAAAGATATGCGGTCACATTATGGTTGGTCACACGAGAATATTTTAGTAATTATCAATATAATTAATTTACAAAATAATAATATTAAATTAATGTGTCAAGTATTTTTACATAAATATCATTTTCACCTTTTTTTAATGTAAAACTAATTTTTTTAATAAATCAAATATTAAATAAAATGTTTTTCATTCAATAAAGCATATTATGATTGGCCACGTTATGGTTGAATAACATCATTCTAGTTTGATGGTTTGGTCCTTGTCCAGTTTCAGAATCAGAATCACTATTTATTTATTGGTTTTTGACAAGCCTAAGTTTAAGTAGGTTTGTCAATAAGTCAGTTTTATTCATATTGATTCGAAATCACTCATAGCCCTTAAATTATAAAGTAGCGGTTTCAGTTTCAGTTTTTGTTCTGGTCCGATTCTGATTTCAAAACCGTTCAGATCTAGACTGCTTAAGATTCATAGTTGATAGTCCGGGTCTGGTCCGGATTCAGTATTTAATGGGTTGGTTCCAGAATTAAAATCATTATTTATTTATTGATTCTTGATCCAGATAAAACCTACATTGACATCCCTACGCCAGTACGTGTGCTATAATCTATTATCTATCCGATCAATAAAGTTGTCGAGGAAAATTGTCTTCTTCGGTATCAAAAGAGGGTTAATTTCTAGAAACATTGTGTAATTGATATTCAAATTTTGAACCTTTTGCAGCATCGCTGTTACAATGCAAGCATTCATTTTTGTGCTATTACAGTATTATCAAATTTTACCGGTTCATCGATAAATTGACGTGATTTTATGGTACATGTCAACAAACTTTGGGAAGGATGTTGTAATTGCAATAATTTAGTCATGCCAAAATTATAATTTTTTGTAAATGTTTTCTAATAATTAAAACTAAAAATAAAGTGTAGAGGGAGCTCTTGAAAAAGTGCGGCAATTGTAATCAAGAGGCCGAGACTGCCTTCTCATTGATAAATGTTAATTCCTCTATCTACGATGATGAGTATATCATAATTGTCTTATTCAATGTCCACGAAAAGTATATCATTTTTCTTTTTAAGACATTAACTCTTATTATTTAACTTCACAACCACTCATTATTTACTAGAAATGATTTCTACCAATTATAACATAACACATGGTGAGACCCTATTTTCATTCAAACAACATCTACTAATAATTTTATTAAACCCGTATTATGAACGGAGGAGGGATGGAGTATATAAGTGCCTTTCTTCATTCTTTTTACATAGAGTTGGGGGATTGAGGTTCCTAGTCAAGTCTCTGTCCATATAAAGGGAAAGAATATCGTTAAACTATAAAATTCGTGATAAAAACGTTCAGAATTTGAATGGATGATTCTGCTAGTGAGTTGGGAGTTCATATTCCTTTAATCCAAATGCAGTTATACTCAAAATCCAGCTCATGAAATGTTACTCTCAACACCTATGACCTATTCATGGAGCGGCATTCGATTCAACCAAACAAATCAATCGCCAATTCTTATTCCTTTTATATATTTCGCCAAAATTGTGAAACAGAAATCACGAAAAGCTTAACACACAGAGTCTAAATATGAACAGAAAGCGATCTAATTCCACCGCGTCACTCACACGTATGATATCTGCCTCTGCTGCTTCATCTCCTCATAAAACTTAGCTATGAACTCCTCCGCCCTCTCATCAATCCCCTCATCACGATCATCACTCATCTCTTCCTCCTCCGCCTCCTTCAAGAAGTAATCGCGATGCACACGATCGCACCACATTTCGTCGTCCTCAACCTCGTCGCGATGCACCTGCGGCGTGATGCACGGAATGTGCGGCAGCTTGAATCTCAGCGCCGACGGCGCACGGTGCATCCTGACGTGCACCACCGGCGTGCTCTGGAAGGAGAACTCGTGATCGCCGTAGAGCAGCGCCGTGCGCGACTTATTGGTGGAGGAGGCGACGATTTTTCTGACTAATTCGTGGAATGCGTTGAGTGTGACTGCTACTCTGTTTCTGCACAATTCGCCTTTTCTTGCGCAAAATAGCGCGCGGAGGAGCTCCCACGCTCTCTTAGCGACGCCTGAGGAGCGTTTCGACATTTTTTGTGTTTTTTGCTGGAATTCTAGTTAGAGGAAAGTATTTTTTTTTTTTTTCAAATTTGTAGGTTGTGATTGGAATGGGGGTGGGTTTATATAGGGGCGACGATTTGATGATTAGTTGGTGGTTAACGTTACGCGGTATGGAGGGTCTGTTTGGAAACAACAGTGTCAAATGTTAAATTCTGTTATTTATTTTTTTTGGTGGGCGGTGGAAATTTCGCTATGCATGGGTTGTCACTTGTCAGTTATTTTTTAAAGTTTATCCATTTTAATTTTATTTTTTTCGATTGATGGCACCATTTTTGTAATATTGGACGATGACAGTGGATAACATGTTACTATGGAAGTGTAGCATTTACAGATGAAATGAATTAAGCTATCGATACATGCAATACTCATAAATAATGAATTGGTTGTTAATAGTTGTGCTACTATAGACGTGCACGTACATGTAAGATATTTCACCACAAACTGTGTTTTATTTCAAATTCTGAAATATTTAAATTAATTGAAATTATAAAATCAAATTTTTATGTTAGATTTGAATTTCTTAGATACCCCACATAGTAATTATGTTACATGAAATATATATTAAATGCTCAAAAAGCAAGAAATGCAATGGAAAGTATTGGTAGAAATTATGTGATGAATCTTATGTACTCCCTCCGTCCCATTTAAAGTGTCCCATTTCTTTTTGGGCACGAGTATTTAGGAGAAAAATATAAAGTAGTTAAAGTATTAAAAAGTGGGTATGGTCCACGCTTTTTGAAGGGATAATTATTTTCTTAAATGGAATGAGACATTTATAATGGGACAACCCAAAAATGAAAGTGAGATATTTTAAATGAGACAGATGGAGTAATAAAGATGAGACTTTGAGCCAAGTAAAAACTGCAAATCTGCTAAGGTAAGTTGTAGTGGAAATATTTGATGTGTTCCCACGATTCTCATTTCTTTAAATTGCAACGAAAGCTAGAGTAAGGTGTTGGTATTTCTTATTAGGATTTTTTATTTTTATTTTCCGAGGGAATGTTGAGATAATATTTTATTTTATTTTAGTTTATTTTTCTGCTAATAAAATTAGGGAATCGAATTATTGTCTACTTAAATTGAGCTATTTAATATTTTGGTACGTGTGATCGAGTCCTTGAACTATTTGTTTGGTTCAAATTCAGTATTTAAACTTTGTACTATATTTTATGGATAATCATTTAGAGATATAATGGTATTGTAAGTTATTTGTAAACCCTAGTATACCAAACGAAATATTATTATCCGATTACAATGCATTACAAACGCTCAAAAACTCAATTAGAGAACACACGAAAGTTAAATAACCTATTTACATATTATTCTTGTAAGATATTCGAGCAATTTATATCTTTTTTTAGCCATTCAAAATGTTAAGAACTATTATAATAATCTTATTTTAGTCGTCGTAAAACAATTTAGCCCGCGTATTCTCGTTTTAGAGAAGAAATAAAGAAATAATAAATGTATATTAAATGATGAGAAGAGGGGCCCATTATTAAGCACACAGTTTATTGAGGTTTGATTACGCTGTTGCTTTCTGACTTCTCATCTTATTATGCGGAAATATCCCTGAAATGAAGCTCCAAGACTTGGCCCAAGTAAACGATACCTCTCACTAAGTTACTGTATCCAGATCTAATTAATCGATTTTTAGTGTATATGTGTTGGACTAGTGATAGAATGGTTAATGTTTCGAGTTTATCGTGATGTGACCTTTAAATTTCTATATTAAATTAACAAAACAAAAAATCGATTTTATCTATTATAACTGATTGAATTTTAAAATTGGAGAGAAGCTACAATCTCAATTCTTTTTGAGGAACTTCATAATTATGATCAGGTGATGAGTTAAGTCTCATCTCACGTATATTTCCTGAATTTGGAATATTTTGTGCACAGCAATAAAGTAAAAAGAACCCTTACGTACCTTTATATGATCATTTACTATATTTATGAAAAAGTAGAGGTCTAATAAATAGAAATAATTAATGTAAGTAAAACAATTTAAAAACGTAATTTAAATTGCGATCTGTAACTATGTGTTGATTTATAAATAAGAAAGTGGAAGAATTTCCCATTTTTCCTTTTCAGGAAGCCTTATTTCTCCCTGATTACGGATTAATAGTCTTTTTTTGGGTAATTTAATACAGAAATTTAAAGGCCGCGTCACGGTGGACTCGAACCCGAGACATTTGGCCTCGGGCATTTGTAGTTGAATATTGGTTACAATATCGTGCAAAATTACAATGAAATGATTAATAATAACTATTACAAATGAGATGTCAAGAAAACAAGAACTTATCAATAAGTCGCCCAAGTTGAACTTCGCCCGCAAGAGAGAAACGCCGGTAGTGCTCACGATTGGCGGCTCGTCCCCAAAGGTAACGACTTTCGTCTCGATCGTAGTAGCACCACAAACAAGTCGAGCCCGTGAACCCAGGACGGAAACGAGGCGAACTCGAAAACTAAGAACTATGAGCTAAGAATGCAAGTAGAATGCTTTGCTTTTGCTAGAGAGAATAGAATGTTTTGCTTATGCTTCTAACTCTAGAATGATGCACTATATATAGCACTCCAAGAGGGATGTTCTAAGGTCACAATTGATGACAAACATCAATATTCCATTAACTATTTGGTAATGAAAGGCCAAAGGCCATGAACCTCATTACTAGCAATTCCCACTCACAACCCATTAACTTCCAACAATCCCCCACATGAGTGGAAATGCCATATAAATGCAAAACGCAAAGTTCAGTCCTCAAGAGACGATATTGCATTTGGAAAGGTAGCTTGTGGCCTTGAACCTTCCATAGTCGAAATTATCGAGCATACCGTGGCATAGTGGTTATTTCACCTGAACTAGTCCTCCATGGTGTATACTGAGACAATAATATTGACACAATATCATCTCAATTTCCATCCGTTCTTACGTTTGTGTCCATTATGGCCTTGGAACACCCTTTGGATTCACAAGTGTACCACTTGAAGCGGCCCCACTTCACACTTGCATAGGTGACTATTACAACCAAGTATTCGCTATACTTGACCTCATTGAGGTATCCAAGAGTCATTAAAGTTAAAAACTTAACCTCACCACTTGCGGACTTACAAACACTCACTTTGTTCTCGGAGAATAGGCATGTTTGAGTGTTTATCACACGGATTTTATAACTTCGTTGTCCTTTTGAACCATGTTCTCGGACAATCCAATCATCATGGTTGGGTTTCCGCTATAATCATCCTTAAGATGTGGATTTAACACCCATTCCCTCTAACAGTTTAAACATTTGATCTCGATTAATGCTTTTTGTCGTGGATCCGCTAGATTATCTATTGATTTTACATAATCAATAGTGATAACCCCACTCGTGATCAAATGTCTCACGGTATTGTGTCGTCGGCGAATATGTCGAGACTTACCGTTGTAATATATATTTTGTGCCCTTCCTATTGCGATTGACTATCACGGTGAATCAACACGAAGGCGCGGGACTCGCCAACATGGAATATCCTCGAGGAAATTTCTAAGCCATTCGGCTTCTTCACCAACCTTATCTAAAGCTATGAATTGATTCCATGGTAGACGCTATACAAGACTTTCTTGGACTTCGAAGATGACTCCACCTCCAATAGTGAACACGTATCCACTTGTGGAAAACGAGTCGATTGAGGCGGATATCCAATTAGCATCACTATACCCTTCAAGTACAGTGGGCTCACTAGAATAATGAATCGCATAATTGGGTAAACTTTAAGTAACCCAATACGCGTTCAAGTGCTTTCCAATGTTCTCTACTTGGATTAGGCGTGAAACTACTCAATTTGTTCACGAGCAAGCTAAATCAGGTCGGGTGCAGTTTGTGAGATACATCAAACTCCCAATAATCTTAGCATATTCATCTTGACTTATAGGTTCACCCCTATTTGGAGTCGAATGAACACTGAGTCCCAGGAGTCTTGGAAATAGGCTTATCCATTGCATTGAATTTCTTCAACACTTTCTCGAAGATAGTGGGATTGTGTCAAGCAATTCCATTTGGCGTTCTAAAATTTTAATTCCAAGAATTACATCCGCCAAACCCATATCTTTCATGCTAAAGTTCTTACTTAGCATTCTTTTGTTCTCCAATCACACGAGTTACTTCCCATTATCAACATGTCATCTACATAAAGACAAACAATAACAAAATCGTTATTCGAATTCTTTACATAGACACACTTGTCACTCTCGTTGATTTTGAAACCATTTGACAACATAACTTTGTCAAATTTCATATGCCATTCAATGATGCTTGCTTAAGTCCATACAAAGACTTTTGAAGTTTGCATACCTTGTGCTCTTGCCCAGGTACTATAAAACCTTCCGGCTGTTTCATATAGATCTCATCTTCTAACTCTCCATACAGAAACGCTGTTTTTACATCCATTTGATGAATCTCAAGATTTTGCAAAGCAGCAATAGCGAGCAGCATTCTAATAGAAGTATGTTTAGTCACAGACGAGTAGGTATCGAAGAAGTCATACCCAGCCTTTTGTCTAAACCCTTGAACTACAAGTTTGGCCTTATATTTATCAATAGTGCCATCAGACTTGTATTTCTTCTTTAGGATCCACTTGCATCCTAAAGCTTTACAACCAGGTGGAAGATCTACTAACACCCAGTATGATTCAACATAATAGACTCTATCTCGATGTCTATTGCTTCTCCACGAGATCGCATCCGGGCACGATAAAACTTCTTTACGGTAACGGTTCATCATTTAACAATAAAACGACATAATCCGGTCCATATATTTTAGCTTTTCTTACACGATTACCACGTCTAGGTTGCACATCTTGTGTGTAGACCTAGGTCGTTTTCTATTAGCGAGGCCATAAAAACTTGCTTAGAACTTGAGGGTTCACCTTCTTCAATAGTATGAGAATTGATAGAATCTTCCTCAATTCTTTTACTTGAATCGAACTATTCTTATCCTTATTAGGATAGATATTCTCAAAGAATATAGCGTTCCTTGATTCAATTGTTGTTCCCATGAACATCGGTATATCGATTGTGCACAACAAATCTATAAGCACTACTATTAAGTGCATAACCAATAAAGATACAATCTACCGTTTTAGGTCCAATTGTAACTTGTTTTGCATGATACTTCAACCTTAGCTAAACACCCCACACTTTGAAGTATTTATATGAAGGTTTCCTTACTTTCCAAAGTTCATAAGGAGTTACATCCTTCCTTTGATAGGAATCTTGTTCAAGATATAGTTGGTCGTAAGAACGACTTCCCCATATTTCGGGGTAATCCGAACTTATTAATAACGCATTCATCATCTCCTTAAGAGTTCGATTCTTGCGTTCAGCAACACCATTTGATTGAGGCGAATAAGGAGCGGTCGTTTGATGGATTATACCACTTTCGTTGCATAATTCAAAGAAGCGAGCAACATATTCTCCACCTCGATCACTTCTTACAACCTTAATTTTGCAATTAAGTTGATTTTCAGCTTCATTCTTGAAGTTTGAAATGCATCAATTGCTTCATCTTTACTTAATAAATAAAGATAACAATATCTTGTGCAATCGTCGATAAAAGTAATAAAATACTTTTACCACCTCTAGTTTGTAAAACTTTAAATCACAAACATCGATGTGAATTAATTCTAGAGGTTTTGAGCTTCTTTCAACGGATTTGAAAGGCAACTTGGTCATTTTGCTTCAACACAGTTTCACATTTATCTTGTGTTTTAGATACTTTTATTTTAACAAGTTCATGTTAGCGAGTTTCTTTATAGCATTAACATTAACATGACCAAGTCTACAATGCCATAAATCGAACACTCAAGCAAGTAAGCGGTAGAAGCATTCTCATTAATTTTTGCAACCGCCTTAGAAGGCTTACAAGCTTAACAACGAGTTTGAAAAGATCTTGAGACATAACCCTGCCGAGAGTCTTTCCAAACTTTCTAACTATTACGTATTCTCCACGAAAATCTATATCAAATTTGGCTTTAGTCAACTTGGCCGCCAGAGATGAGATTCTTGCGGATCGAAGGAACATGCAGACATCCTTGAGTTATTTCCACACCAGAGGTAAGTTGAAGTACAACGGTACCAACTCCAAGCACCTTGGAAGTATGATCACTTGCCTCGGTCACAACCCTGTCTTCAACCTCTTTGTAGGTGTAGAACAAGTCTCGATTGACACAAATGTGAGCAGAGCACCGTGTCAAGAAACCAAGTAGGGGTAGAATTTGTGACTTGGTTTACCTCAGTTATCATGGCAACAAAGTCATCTTTGTCCCAAGTGTCGAAGTCCTTCTCAACATTGTTGACGCGGCCTTTGCCTTTGTCTTTTCTCTTCGGCTTTCGGCAGTCTTTAGCCATGTGCCCAGGCTTATCACAGTTGTAGCACGTTCGGAAAATCGGGTTTTGCGCCTACTTCTTTCCCTCGCCTTTGTTCATCGGACGAGGCGCTTCTGAAGGTCCTCCTCGATCAGTTGCCTTAGCCTCCATCGGACTTTTAGCCTTCAACTCTCGCTCCTTAACTTGAGCTTCACTTGAGTCGAGCAACCATGCTTTCAGGGTCATCTCCTTTCGCTTGTGCTTAAGGTAAGATCCGAACCTTTCCATCCTTCCGCAATTTGTCAATTAAAATTGCAATGGAATATTGTTCGAGCGAGGCATACCTTCGCGTGAACATCGTGCAATGAGCTTGAAACTCGTGTACTTGAGGCATGATCGGTTTGAATCCACAATCTTGAACTCGGTGAGCTCGTAACCACGAACTTCTTCGTGCTAGCCTCCTCAACCGGATACTTTTGGTTAAGTGCCTCCCATAACTCTTTGGCGGTATCCTCGACCAAAAATACATTAAATAGGCTATTATCAAGCCCATTTAACACCATATTCAACACGAGATAGTCGGAATGATACCAAGTGTCGTATTTCATACGCACTTCTACGTCCGCTTCTTCCTCGGAAGGAATAGGCGGCCCGTCTTCACGCAGGAAGCTAGCAAGCCCCATTGTGGTGATGTAAAACATCATCTTATGCGCCCAGCGTTTGAAGTCGACGCCGGTGAAAATTGGCGGTTGTTGAGCCACGGGAATGCGGGGGTTCAGCACTGGAGCCATGGTGGAACTACTACTGGCTCCAACGGATTGAGTGGTGGCGGAGGCGCTCATTGGATTGGTCGACATCTTCAATTTGCACGATCAGGTAACTTGAACAGAGAGTTGGGCAGAATTTCTCGTCTTGCGATTGTAGTTGAATATTGGTTACAATATCGTGCAAAATTACAATGAAATGATTAATAATAACTATTACAAATGAGATGTCGAAGAAAACAAGAACTTATCAATAAGTCGCCCGAAGTTGAACTTACGCATAAGAGCAGAAACGCCGGTAGTGCTCACGATTGGCGGCTCGTCCCCAAAGGTAACGACTTTCGTCCTCATTGTAGTAGCACCACAAACAAGTCGAGCCCCGTGAACCGGACGGAAACGAGAACCGAACTCGAAAACTAAGAACTATGAGCTAAGAATGCAAGTAGAATGCTTTGCTTTTGCTAGAGAATAGAATGTTTTGCTTATCTTCTAACTCTAGAATGATGCACTATATATAGACTCAAGAGGGATGTTCTAAGGTCACAATTGATGACAAACATCAATATTCCATTAACTATTTGGTAATGAAAGGCCAAAGGCCATGAACCTCATTACTAAGAATTCCCACTCACAACCCATTAACTTCCAACAAAGATTAACCACTCTACTACTAGGTCAACACACGCACACAATATTTCGGATTAATAGTCTTATAGATACACAATGTTTACAGCTTTCTCATTTCTTGCCCATCCTCATTTATAAAAGAAAAAGAAAGATATATTTTATGTTGTATATTATACAATAATACAGTATTTATATAAAGGAACTAAAATGTAGAAATTGCACTTATAAACTAAAACATGGCTTGAAAGACTATTTATATAGATCATGTTTTCTGTCACATATATTTAAGAAAACTTATTGAACTTTACTGCAACAACAAAGTAGTTGAGTTGATTTTCAATCAAAACAACTGTCAAAATTTTCAGTTATTAAATCAGAAAAGGAAGACCTGATGAAAAAGACATCCCGAGTCAAAGGAAATTTAGCAGAAAATGCGGTGGACCAATCATAGAAACGTGTTCTCAAATAATGGTAAATGAAATAATAATATTTTAAACTGTCGAAGTCTTCCTACACAAGATTATGGTGGTCTGAGGCTAAAAAATTATCTTGGGAAAAAGTAAAGCAGTTTCATTTTTCACTCAATATTTATCATTGTCATTTACATGTATGAATTGATGAAATGCATTGAAGAGAAGTAATACTTCTTAAATTTCAACTATTCGTGACCAAAAATTATCAAGCAAAGACATTATTAATGTACATCTTTTACATATCTTTTACATATCTGTGTGATTATGTATATAATTTTAATCTAACATATTAAACATGATATTGATATCTTATATGTTAAAAGACATTTCGACCAACTATATAATGGCTTATCTCATGCTACACAACAAACGTGTCATCAGTGTATGTATGTCGTACATGAGTATACTATATAGTAACACACAATGCAATATATTACTCATTCGTCCATCAAATATGTTCATTTAATTCAATTTTGGTCCGTTCACAAAAAATGTTCACTTTTCTTTTTTGGAAACATCAACTTTACATTTTTACAATAAATCTATCCACTTATTTACAAAAAAACCACTCGTGACCCACTTTTTTACACCCATAATCAATTAATATATTCATTTATTATCCAATGACATACATTTTATACCTATTTACTTTACACTATTTGTAATTTATTAAAATCCGTGCCACCAAAATCAATGAACGATTTTGGTGGACGGAGAGTATTTTCTTAAAAGCTCCAATTATACAAAAAATAAAATAAAATCTACTCCACATCCATGTATTTCGCGTATTTTCAGCCCACCGTATTTCATGAAAATAAATAAATATAATTTTTAATAAATTAAAAGTAATAAAATATAGGGTATGCAGTATTTTGAGAAGACATATATAGCCACGAAACATACAACAGAAAAACAGTGTGAAGTGAACTGGCAAAAACTATGTGAATGGAACACAACAAAATACTGCCCATTTCTCATTGGTTGGATTTTGCAACAAATTAAATTGAAATTTGAGATTGCAAGTCTCAATGATGATGACAAAAATTCGCCCATTATTTCACTTTTAAATTGGGTCCCATGTAACATGAAAATGGTACCCTTTTTAAGTACAAGTTGTGTTTGTACATTGAAATAGGTTGCATTGACCACTCTCCTTCAACTATACCTTAAATTGAGGTGAAACTCTTCTTCTCGATCGATTATAGCAATATGAAATTAAATTATTAGTATGTGGATATTATAGATATAATTTCTACATATCTATTTATTTATATATAGTCACTGGTGAAATCAAGATAGTTGGGGGAGCTTCAACATTTCCGTTTAATTTTTTAATCTATTAAAAAATGAAGTGTTTTAGATCTCTAGTGAAATATAATTTGCTATTTACGTGAAATTCAACATAATTGGATCAAGAATTAGAGAACCTTTATCTATACTTAATACGCAATATATACGGCAATCATATTCATTTTTTTACTTCACTAATGAACACTATATGTAAAAGAGAAAATAGTAATCTACATTATAAGTAATGGGTATTGATAAAATTAAAAATTATATAAAATATGAAAAAGAAAAAAACCAACAACTGATAGTTGTCACAAAATAGAGGGTGACATCACATCACATGTTCTCTGAGCTAAGCTTCACTGTAAACAATTTGCAGAACTAGTTGCCAATTTGATGCTGTTTCTATTTTTGAATTTTATTTATTTATTTGTTATCCGACACACTATTACACAAACATATAAACCATTTTCCATACCTTTTACAGAAAATATGGCCGCCAAAAAAAATCTACTTTGAAGCACCTTTACTATTTCCACTTGCATCGCAATTTCTAAATAATTATGTGTCGGGGATAATACCAAACTACTCACAATTTTCATAATATCTACTTTTTATATCAATTTTTCAAAAATATTTATACTACATATACATTTACTATTCCATTCACTATTCTACTATTTTAATCTTTTCTTTTTGAATTTGTTTATGCACTAAATTGCTTTAATAAATCCACACAATTAATGGAGATTAAACATTTATAACTATCAGGCCAACATGCTTCAATATAACAAATAAAAATTATCAACCGAGTATTCGACTTCATACTTTTTTGATCAAAATATTGTCGGGTCGTATTCCTTTGAGTCGTGGGATTTTTACGGGTTTTGAGCTATCTCCGAGCTTCTATATGCCTGCATCTCGCTCTAGGCCATCAATCTTCTTATGGATATTCCACAATAAGGTGAGAATCTCCTGTTGATGCATGGATATCTTGCTTAGTTCATGTGGTACACAATATAGACAGTTGCCATAATATTACACCGTCTTCTGGATCTCCCATAATCCCATCGAATTTGAGGAATCCGGTGAAATTTCTTTAAAATTGGGAGCAAATGTTGCTTATATGTTTTTTATTTTCCATCAACCGTTGGGTGGATGGCAACTCGTCTGGATAATTCTCAACGCCTCCTGGAGTTGGGCGTTGATTTTGAGTCTCTCTTCTATCATCCGCATGTTCCAATCCATTCAAATGACCCATGACATCTGGTTGTTTTGAACGCTTTGTTCAAACATCATTTCATAAGATCCAAGCAATCCGCTTAGATAATCTTGTTCAGATTCATGACCAATCTTGGAATCTCCTCTGTTAGGATAATACTCTATTAATTAAATATTTTATATTTTCTCAATAAAACCTATGCTCTCATATCCTTTTTTCTCCGTACCCCCGATAAAGGAGGCAACACAACAAATGATACCTATCAGTTTGCTAACCCTTCGACCAATCCCACGAGAGGGGAAATCGGGCGACGACATACAGGCACATTTTTTGGTTTTACGGCATCACGGGTCATCCCCTACGGAGAACTACGCTTCGTGTTAGATCACGCAAGGAGGTTCGGGTATTTTATAAGCTCTGCTACCATTTTTGAAGCGTAGGATCAACAATCAAAAATCTCAAAATAATACACTTGTACGTGGTGTTGTCTCATCACAGACCTACTAACCAAGTTAGTATTGGCACGATGGAAGTATTTCAACCCATATACAGAGTATACAATTACGAGAATTTTAATAGCTAAGCAAAATACTACACAAAAAAATACGTGTACATAACTAAGCTAATCATTGGAATGACAAAATTTAAAGTGAAAATAGCTTAACCATATATAAAAGTCAAAATTGTGGGGTTTTAAATAGTGAATGAATTATAATTATATTTTAAATAATGAATGGGGAATGTAGATGTTTCTTAGAAATGGATATGGAGTGTAGAGAACATATATAGGAAAAGTGGGTAGTCATATCTCATATGTAATACCCCTTCTAGGTTCTAGTTGTATTGAAGATTTTATTTCCATCTAATTTCACGATACTGATTTTACCACATTCATTCGATTATTTAGAATTCAAGTGCATAAAAAGGGTTTGGAATGATATTGGAAGAACAAACAAATGTAGGAAAATATAGAAAAACATGATTAAAACAAATCACAATTAACCAACTTTGAACACAATTTTAAATCAAGTGTGGATTAGTTTAGTGTTTTCACACCAATCTGGCAGTCGTTGTCTTTATATTTCAGCTAAAATTTATGGGGTTGGATACAATAATATTTCCTACTATTGTCAATATTTTTTTCTTCTCTTTAAACTAGATGACTATTAAATTAAAATAAACATTGTAGACTTAGGAGACAAAAGCTGTAACCAATCACCAATCAACCAATTGGTTTGGACTTTTTTTTCTTGGGTAGCATTATTGATGGCGAAGATGTGGAAGATGGACGCAGAAGAAGAAGCTCAAGTGCTCGTGTTAAGCATGCTGTGCATGCTTTGTCTCGTGTTCATTTAATAAAAGCGTGGAAACGCTTCTTGATTAGTTGTAATTCAAAGTTAGTTAGAGTTTGTTACGCTTTGTTAGCAATCGGAATGTATAAAACCATCGCGGCACTCATTTGCCATGTAATGAAATATTGTTACAAAATAAAATCAATCCATTTCCTTTCTCTCTCTCTCTCCCTTCTCGGTAGTTTGCGATAGATTTCATATTGAAATTCTACATGGTATCGAGCAATTGGGTGATCCTTGCAGTATTGATGGCGAGATCAAGAGTCGGATGGAACGTGCTTGCGGCGAAGAAGCGGAAGTCGTGATGCCATGAACGAAGAGCATCAGACACATGATGATGAGGAGAACAAAGAAGACATGAACCAGAATTGCAGGCAATGCAAAACAATCAGATCAGTGAAATATTACAGTTACAAAGCGGAGATCATCCCGGTATGTTGCTCGTTTCAAATCAACTGAATGGTAGCAATTTTTTGAATTGGAGTAAATCTGTAAAGAGAGCTTTAGGTGCTAAGAGTAAACTGGAATTACTTGATGGAAGTTTACCAAAACCGAACACTACATCACCACACTACAAAGCATGGATAAAAGCAGATTACATGGTATCCTCGTGGATAATTAACTCGATTTCGAAGGAGCTTGTCGATGCCTTCGTTCATATAGATTCAACCAAAAGGCTATGGGATGCGTTGAATCAAAGGTTCGGAAGGAGCAACGGACCGAAAATCGCTAGATTGCAGCGTGAGATTGGAAGTTATGTACAAGGAAATCAAACTGTACTGGTATACTTCAATAATCTCACTGCTATGTGGTGTGAGCTGGACACAATTTTGCCTCCATTAAATTGTACATGTGGAGCTCGTAGCACAACAGTGGAGAGGGAAGAAAATCAACAGCTGATGCAATTCCTTAATGGACTCAACGACAGCTATGAATATGCACGCAATCAAGTGCTGTTTCTGGATCCCTTACCCAACGTCAATCGAGCATACTCAATGATCTTACAAGTTGAAGATCAAAAGTTAACCACATATACGTTCATCGATGGAAGTGGTCAAGTGGCCATGAATGTTGGTCAGCAAGTGAAGCAGAACACTTATGGCAGACAATATAGCTTCAAAGGGAGGAAGACAAGAGAAGAGAAGCAAAACCTATATTGTGCGCACTGCAACAAAAATGGTCACGAAGAGAAGGACTGTTTTAAGTTGCATGGCTTCCCTGACTGGTTCAAGAAGTTGAAAGAGTTTAAAGGGAAAATGAAGGTAAATTTTGCAGACACACCGTTTGAAGCTGATGATCAGGAAAGATACAATATGGCAACGGATTCTAACTCAGAAATAGGGAAGATTATTCAAAACGAGATGGCAAAGTGTCTGCAGCATTGGATGAAGAAGGAGAATGGTTCTACGCAGAAATTCGATGCAAACATGATCTTAAATGAATCAAGTATAAAGGAATCGTTCGAAGGTCATTACGCATTCAGTGTATTTGAAGGAATGGAGAAGAAACATTGGATCATAGATTCGGGGGCGAGCACACATATTTGCTGTAATCCTGAATTAATGGCGAGCACCACCAAGTTGAGAATGCCACAGGACATACATCTACCAGATGGATCTGTGAAGGAGGTATTATACCGAGGCGTGGTCCATATTAACGAAGAGATAACCCTCAAAAATGTTCTTCTTGCACCAGGCTTTACCCACAATTTGATATTTGTGGCTCAATTGGCGAAAGATAGTTCAGCAAAGTGTATATTCCTGAATTCTCATTGCATTATACAGAAGATGGAATCGGACTACGTCATGGGGACAGGAAAATTGTCTTCTTTGTCTTCTTGTATATGTGGATGACATCCTTCTTACTGGACCCGATGAGAAACTTATTGCTGAGGTCAAACTATATTTGGATGCAGCATTCACTATCAAAGATCTCGGTCTAGCAAAGTATTTTCTTGGCATGGAGATTGCCCGTGGTCCTTCTGGAACTGCTTTGAATCAACGTAAGTACGTTCTTGACCTTCTTGATTCAACTAGTTTAATGGGATGTCGTTCGACTACAACGCCTTTTCCTCAAGGTGCAGATTATCGCACTTGGATCTCCATTACTTGATGATGCTGACTCTTCAGACGCTTAGTGGAAAGCTTTTGTATCTTAATTTGACTCGGCCCGATCTTAGTTATGCGGTTCAACAACTAAGTCGATCGTTAACAAGCCATGCAAGCATCATTGGGATGCAGCCATACACGTGCTAAAGTACTTAAAGGTTGTCCTTCTCTTGGCCTTTTTTATCCTACTGGTGGTAATCTATCCATTAAGGCTTATAGCGATGCAGTTGGAGTACATGTGTTGATACACGTCGGTCATTAATCGGTTTTGTGTATTTCTCGGTGGGTGTTTGGTCTCTTGGCGCAAGAAACAAACAATGCTCGATCTCATCTGCCGAGGTGAATATCGAGCCCTTAGTACTCTTGTCGAAATTGATTTGGCTCACTTACCTCTGCTCTGATTTTGGTGTTTCAGTCAACTTGCCTATACCACTTCACTGTGATAATCAAGCCGCTATCCACATAACCAAAAATCAGGTGTTTCATGAACGCACAAAACACTTAGATATTGATTGTCATTTGGTACGAGATCGGTTTCACTCGGGTTTCTTGGTTCCCCTTCATATCTCTACTACAATGCAACTTGCAGATTTGTTCACTAAAGCTCTCTCCGGACCACGGTTTCGTTTTCTTATATCCAAGCTTGGCTTGGTGGATCTCCACCGTCTCCAGCTTGCGGGGGTGATGAAACTGAAGATGTGGAAGATGGGTGCAGAGAAGGTTGTGGAAGATGGACGCAGAAGAAGAAGCTCAAGTGCTCGTGTTAAGCATGATGTGCATGCTTTGTCTCGTGTTTCATTTAATAAAAGCGTGGAAACGCTTCTTCAGTTAGTTGTAATTCAGTGTTAGTTAGAGTTTGTTACAATTTGTTAGCAGCTGGAATGTATAAAACCACTGCGGCACTCATTTGCCATGTAACAAAATATTGTTACAAAATAAAATCAATCCATTTCCTTTCTCTCTATCTCTCTCCCCCTTCTCGGTAGTTTGCAGATAGATTTCATATTGAAATTCTACAATTATATTAATCGAATTATAATTTTAAATACAATTAGGAAGAAGTCTTATTATTTGATAGTTGAAAATGAATTAGGCTACTTGAAATGTAACTATTGGGCCAGAAGGCCGATCAATCGGCCCAACAATTTTGTACGGACGAGTTTCTTATACTTGCATCGAGCTATTTTGTCATTTCAATCAAAATTCGCTGAAACTAAATTTAATTAATTCTCAAAACAACTACCACACAATTTTTTAAAAAATATCCAATTCCATTCATTTCATTTACATGATATACAAAGACAAAATTGTATACATTAATAAGAGATAAATATACATAAGTCAATGGAATATTTGACTAAAGAGATAAATCCGTTATATATAGGCTTCGCATGATAGAACTCATGTGTCAAATCTTGTATGACAAAGCTTGTTTGTCAGGCCTTGTATGACAGAGCTCATAAAAGAGACCCCCGTAAGACATAAATGCCGTAATATAATTCACACACCAGAACCCTTGAGACAAAACTCTGTGGCCAAGCTCATGAACCAAAATTCACATAACAGAGCTCATGCGCCAGAAGAGACTCAAGCTCACTCATCAAGGACATAGTTGTCCTCTCTAATAGCCTCGACATAGTTTTCCGTGCCTTAGCCTTTTGAGGTGGTATTTGAGGAAACATTCGATACCTCCTCAACAGCTCTACTAGACTTGCACTAAAAGCGTCTATAAGGTAAAGTTGACTCATCAATCTTATCTGTAACTATTCGAAATGCTCAGGTACGATTAGAAACCACTCCACATGTCCTCTCCCTAACGATTCGAGTATGAATATTCTAACAAACTTACACGCTACACTATGCCCTATATGCCATTTTGGCCTATGCACGTGAAAATATGTCCACCCACAACAGGACACTACTACCTCTCTTTTTGGGTAATAAATCTAATATGCCCTCCATGCATGACATTCTATAAATACATCACTCATTCATTTACAAAGAGGCATACGCTAATTATCTTGCTCTCAATACTTATATTGAATACTTTGCAACTCTTTCATTGATTTGGAAACTGACTTGAACATCATAATCTCTTTCCAAAGAACTTCTCAGAGTCTGTTTTACAGATATTGTTCCGATCAAGCTCGTTGCGCTTGTGCTCCTAGGGCTCCGAGAGCTCGATAGCCTCTTCTCTGCGAGATTGTCTTCATTACACCTAATCTGAGGTAAATATCATTCTTCTTACTACATAGATCTCCAATCCATATCTAACACACATGTAAATCAAAGAAAATTAACGGCCACAACAATCTTTTATTTTATGTGACGTCGATAAAATATAGGCTCTACTTCCGCACCATTATTCCCGCGAGAAGCACTTTCCTCCTCTCAAATATGATTTGTGATATTACCATAATGTCATCCACCATTTTACCCCTCCTATTGTCTAGCTTGAGTATATACATTTATGTATTTTGACGTACAGATTAATGGGCAATCAAGTAATTACAAATAATTTAAATAATAATTGTGTAATTTATTGTGCGTATATATACGTCTCTCAATGCAGCTTCAAAACTCATCCCATAAGCCTTTCTCATACATCTCTACCTGCAATTGCAGGGAAGAGACCGGGCGAAAAGCAAACACAAACACGCTATACTGTGTGCAATATATACTTATACATATACACACACCAATGACGGGATCTAATCCGGCATATGACTTCGCAGCGAGCGAAAATGCCGCCGCGGACGACAATATCCTGCCGTCGCTGAACCCGGAGAATCGGCAGCGGAAGAAGAATAAGAGCGGCGCGTTCGGCATCTTCAGGGCGGCGCTGTACATGCTGCGCAAGCGCACCGACGAGAAGGAGGCGGCGGCGACGAAGAAGGAGAAGAAGAGCAACGGCGGCGGCGACTGGAAGAAGATAGTAGAGTCAATGCGGCCGCTTCACGTGCAGGAGATTCCGGCGTCGCCGATGCGCTCGGCGTGGCCGGCGAGCGACGCCTCCTTCGGTTCGGCGTCGCCGGCGCCGTCGTGCTCCTCCTCCTCCGGCACAATGAGCCAGTACGCGTCGGCGAACAACCTCCGCGATCTGTGCAACGAGGATGAGATGGAGGAGGAGCGAGATCCGGATGAGGTGTTCGACGCCATTGAAGGAGATGAGATGATCGATGCCAAGGCGGAGGAATTCATCGCTCAATTTTACAAATCGATACACCACCAGAACTCAATCCACCGCCTAAATAGGGGAGTTTAAGCATCGATTAACAATGTCCACACACACACACATACATGTATGTGGTGGTGTTGGAGGTGACAGAATCAATGAGTAGAATTCATTAGCACATATACACGCACTCGAAGTATACACCTAAGTATGTGCGTGTTTTGCCTTGTTGGTAATCACTATATTTCACATGAATAAAACTCGTATACACATTATATATATATACATGCAAAAATTTATTCGATCAATGGGAATTCTTGGATTATATAACAAACATTTATCGAGTATTTTCATATTTATTATTGTTGATGTTGGTGTTGTGTTCGTAATATTTGTGTGTACTCTATGTTCGTCGTTGCAATAGTATTTTGTAGGGAAAGTGTTTCAAATCGTCTTTATTTTAGTTAATAGTTAATATAACAATATTTATTTTGAACTTATTTTAATGTTGTATTTTGTTTCATTGGTATATACCGTATGCAAATGTATCAGTTAAACGAAGCATAAGATTAAGGATATATTTTGATTCAAATAGAACGGTTTCATATTCTAATATTTTGCATGCATTTCTATAGTTCATTGCGGAAAATAATGGATAACGAGTTAGATTCCTCTATTAGAATCTATCTAGTAATTAATCATCAAACTTTTATGCAAGATTTCGAATCTCCTATTTCCTAAGCCGGGAGATTGTACTCTTTTCAATTACAGCTTCGTATTGTACTACTTAATTGATTTAATAAGTTAATTTCAAAATATTTCAGATGCATGAACAATTGCACATGATCCCAAGTTTCGATTTTGAAATCGGGAGGAGGTGGTAAAAATAAATTGTCTCTGAATTTTACTTCCTCCGTCCCACTAATGTTGATTTGTATACTATTTTGGGTTGTCCCATGAGACAACATTAATGAGATGGAGAGAGTACTATTTAATTAAAAAAAAACAGCTTGGTGAATTTTATTGTTGATCTCAGAATCGTACAATTATTATTTTATGCATACCGTAGGTAAATAAACAAAAATTACCAATAGGACTATGTTTTTGACATATGAAAAACAATATACGTTCTCGTAATACAAATTTCAACGTAAAGCCGTTGTTACCATTACCGATCATATATATCGTAATTAAATCAAAACTATGTGTCCAAATTGAAATGTATATTCTCACACTTCCGCCAGCCCAACCCTCAAATTAGTTTAAAATACTAAAATTTTGTATTTGATTAGATACAAAATTTGTATGGTCTTAACACACGTCACAAATAATAATATGACTGGAATCCCTGTCACATTCTTACCCATTGTTTATGCTTTAATTAGCTATAGTTAGATATTAAATATCACACGTCTTCATTTCAAGATGATGAAGTGTATACATACAGTAAGTATATATTTGATGAAATAATCATTAACAAAGTTAGCTAAAAGGTTTTTTGTTATCACCATTCACCAGCTATTAGATGAGGAAAAAAAGAAGTAAAAACGCTAAGAAAAATACAGACGGATCAACGAACCACAGCAAGAATTGGTATCTCAACACTCTATATCATGGTGAGATTGAGGGAAAAAAATACCAGCATGCAAAAAAAATTAGCAGAAATAATGTAGAAAATTAAAAGGAAATTAAAATGGGTAAATCAGCAGCCATGGATGATTTCAGAGCATTTATTTTTGATCCAGCGCAGACCGCTTCTAATGGAAGCTTTAACCCTACCTTCAACGGTGTAGACTTTGTATTTAGCTACCCGCTTCCGCCGCTTCATCTCCGGGTCACCGAATCCCCACGGCTTCGCCGCCGCCTGACCCGGACGAGTCGCGTCGGTACGAACCGGCGGCGACTCGGGAGGGCAGCTCGTCGGGTTCAATTGGTTAGTGTTGTAGGAGTAGTAGCCTCTTCCGCTCACTATTTCCACCCTCCTTTCTCCGCCGCCAGATCTGAAACTCGGCCGGCCGCTATCTTCCATATTTTTGGGATAATGCCGGACGGAAATTGAGAGAGAGAGAGAGCTTTGTGCTAATATTCTTTGCGGAATCTATGGAGGGAGAGTTATTATTTATTAATTAGGGTTACATGTCCGACTGTGTTATCAGTATTCAGTAGTACTAACTACTAAGTACCGATTTTATGCAATAATTTACGGACTTTATGGAAGAAGTAAATCGTGCTATAAAAATTTTATACTTTGAATTTGACATGAAAAATACTAATAATGTTGTCATTTTAGAAAAAGAATGATATAACTTGTTTTTATAAATACCGACTAATGAAAACAAGAGAATATAAGATAATTTAGTGGCACTGTGTGATTGAAATAAACCAATGTTACTACGTATGACATGATATAAAATAAAGTAAACCGTACTAGAAAAAATTATACGTTGAATTTGACATGAAAAATACTAATAATGTTGTCATTTAAAAAAATGATATAATTTGTTTCTATATAAAATAGAGTTTACTCAAAGCAAATATCGACTAACGAAACAAGTAAGAGAATATACGATAATTAGTGGCACCGTGTTATTGAAATAAACCAATGTCACTACTTATGATATGATATGATATAAATAAAACATATAATTGATCCATCAAAATAAATAATAAATTAACTTATACTATTTTTATTATCTACACACTTAATACACCCTTCATAGTGAGAAACGTAGATAAAAAATGCTGAAATACTTTTAATCATAAATTTACATTGTAAAAATATTGTGATTTCAATTTTGAACATTAAAAAATGTAGCGTATGGTAGTATTTTCGAAAAAGAGAAAAAAAATTAAAGAACCTGATCAGAAGGCGCAGAATATATAGCTGTAATTCTAACTTTTGTAATCATAAAAAATGATTTGGCCGTGTTTCAGAATTCAGATTGGAAATTGGTGGTTTTATGCACTCGATGACACATGTACCCACTTTTTTCAAGCATCGTACTTTTGTTTAATGTTTATTGCAAAAGATTATATTCATCATGTGGTGACAACCTCGATCGCATCGATTTGCCTCCCCTTTATTAGACGATTCATTATAATTTTTTGATCAAAAGGAAAGCTCTTCCCCAAGAATTTTATATTTTAACCTTATAAATAAAAATATAAAGAGATAAATCATGGTAATTCAATAATTAAAAAACTGTGAAAATTTTATTTAATATTTATAAGAAACCACTTTTAAAAAAAGAGCTCTATCAGATAGGAAAGTCCACTAGTAATTTCTTGCCCTTGCTCTTTTGAGCACACTTTATGATTCATTATAATTTCTTGCTCTTGTTCTTTTGAGCACACTTAAACTTTATTCTCTTATACCAAAAGGAGCAGTTTTATCTGAGAGGAGAAGTTCACATCTTTTTTTTTGGTCAATTAATACAGAAATTTTAAAGGTTGCGTCACGGTGGACTCGAACCCGAGACTTTTGGCCTCGGGCATTAACCACTCTACCACTAGGCCAACACACACACACGGAGAAGTTCACATCTTATTTTATAAGAATGTGAAGGAGTAAATTATAATAATTCAGTGATTAGTCCCATGAGAACGTGAGATGATAAATTATGATGACTCAATGATTAAAAAACTCATATGAGAATGTAAAATGGTACACCACAGTAACTTAATGGTTAAAAAACTAGAAAAACTTTTATATAGTAACCATAAATAGTAACTCTAAAGAGAGTAAAATTCTCACACTGTAACTTTATGACTCGATCACTTATCCTTGTTCCAAAAGAGGGCGGATTTATATGGGGCTTGCACCAGCCTCCAGTCCAGTGTAAGCCCCAAACTTTTCTTATACTCATGTATTATTTTTAGCGGAACTCAAAATTAACCTAGTCCAAAATAATTAAAAAATTAAAATAAAGCTACTATATGTTGAATTGTTTTTTCTAAGTGTGACCTTATTTTCTATTATTTATTTCAAATCATTTAATAATAATGATATTTGTAAATTTACAAAAAATTATATCCTAAAAATTTACTGACAAATATATTATTTTATTATAGTAGTTGAGATATTATAAACATGATGTGATAGTGATGCAAAAATTTCAGATTTTTATACTTATTGAATTGAATCAACTACTTACTAATAGTAAAAGATTGAAGGTCTATGTTATGTTAAATAGACTATAATTATTTTTGACGTAACTTATTTTTACTACTACCACTTTACAAGCATTTTCTACAATGAAACATGTGAAGACAATACTTCGTAATAAGATGAAGAATGATTTATTTAAAGATTCACTATTACTTTATATTAAAAGAAATTTTGTTAAAGGTATATATATAAAATAAGTTATTGATGAATTTATGTATTAAAGTCCCGCATGACACAACTTATAAGAACATTGAAATATTTTGGTATTTATTAAAATTTAACGCACTAAATTGTTCAATTTGCAACTCACCCTATTATCAAATTCTGAATCCCTCTATATTTCTAAATCTACTAGTGATAAATCTAGTGTATGTTAATATACGAGATTTGTGTAAAGCAGTAAAGAACACCAAGGCTTTTACGTGGTTCGATTGAGAATAAGATCTACGTCCACGGAGAAATGGTTCCTCAATACTTTCACTATGATTCGATTACAGTGAGTGTAGTTAAAAGCTCTAGGATTCAATAAGTTGTTAACCCTTCTACCTTCGATCTAACTCCTATTTATACATATCTGAGGACCCCTAATGCGGATCTGATCCCCTCCCATGTAGGGACTCTTCCTCTCGCATGTAGGGACCCTTTGCCTTCCGTGTAGGGTAGAGGCTGATTAGGGTTTGAAGGCTGGGCCTTTGGTTTAACCGCGTGGGCCGTTATTGTGCCTGTCAGTGGGCCTGAGCGGTTGAGCCATATCCCATCAACTAGCTCTTAACCAACTGAGCTAAATTCATGGAGGCAACTTTTCTTCTATTTGTCGACACTTCAACGCTAATATTCATCTTTCAGATCATTCTTTCTTTCTCAATCAAAATAATTCATCTAACCTATTATAATAAGTTACTATTATTGATCCACAAATTTAATTCAATTGATTAAGAGCTAATAAATTTTAAAAAGAAGTTACTATTATTCTATATGTGACACGTATAATATTTGTTTGCTTAAAATGTTTGTTTACAATCAGAATATATTTACAAAAACAATAATATTTGCTTGCTTAAAATGTATTTATAAGCACGTTTAATTTCTTTTAAGCTATAAATTCAATTTAATTTTTAATATAATATAAATTTACAAGTCACATAGTCTTCACGCTTAAACTATATTCATAAATATATTAATAATTCGTGGCCCTAGATTTCGGGCAGCTAAATAATAAATGCAGAAGGGCAATCTGAGACTAACAGCGGTTATCACTCCGATTTATGTCTCTAGTATTTTATTTTGTTAATACATTTCTTGCATAATTTTATTAATTAAATGGTACTTACCTAAGAGATGGGTTTAAATAATTTATATAATATAAAATAGATGCAATTTAAATACAAGTAAACAAGTTCAAAGTTTTATATATATACGTTTAAAGTGGAGGAAACCGGCAACGAAACCCCAAAATAAGATCTCCACCAAAACAAAGACCAACGTACCCCACTTCTCCGAACGGAACAGCCATTGCAATAACCTTTCCGACAAGTCTACCTATGAGCAAATGTCATTATTCACAGTTAGCGAGAAGAAAAACAGTCGTTAACTAATTATGGTGTTACATGGCATGTATTAGTGGAGGAAAACACAAGACCATAAGGCAAGAAATGACTCCAACACAAATTTGAAAAACCTAATGCAAAAACTGAATGATCCCAAAAATTATTTGCAGAAATGATTTCAGAAGCACGTGTGGAATATAGAAGGAGAAGGCGACTGAAAAGTTGTAGAGATTTTAAATGGATTACCATATTGTTTTGAGGCGAACGCCAGTAGAAACCTTGAACAGCTGCTGGAAATATGTCGCAAGCAGCCAGAGCATACACTATCAGAGCATTCATTCCCATCCACTGGAATAATAGAGTCGGCTTCCTAATGCATCTCATGTCTACCTGCATTGTAGAGTTTCCTTGAATGTGAATAATGAGTTTAAAGGACACGTGGAAGGTAACAAAAACAGATAACCATCCATGGAAGGAACTCACGAAAAAATAGATTATCGTCAAAAGAACACCAGATGCTCCTGCTGTGACAAACATATAGCTTAATGTGTACAGCGGTTTAGAGAAAGGAACGCCTGAAGAATCAAAGAATATATCGTAGCGAGTTGTGAGAAACATGAAGTACATTTTACAGGAAGTGAAAAGGCCAGAGATTCTTCTGAGAAATGAAATTACCTGTGACACTTAAAAGATAGCCCAAGATAAGAAGAGGGATAGATGATATAAACCAGAAAACTATTCTCTGCTTCTGATCCTGCAGGAAAAAATTGGATAGGAGTAATATAACGAACAACCTAAAGATAAAATCAACTGATGGGGTTTCCATCCACGTTCGCAAGAAAGAAGAAAATGCATATTACCTCATAGTGCACAAGAATGTGCCCGTAATGCAACCCAACCAGGCATGTAATGGCAGCCATCAGAGAGCTAAATTCATGAGTTGAAATGAAGATTTGAGTAACTGAACAAAGCCAAGTTTGCAACTATCTATAACCAGAAACTTAACCAAAAGAGTAACAGAAAAATTTGCAAACCACATAACAAATTCCTCTCACTTTAACTGATTCAGAATGGAAAGTAGAGTTCATTTGAAAGGACGGACATATATGAGGAACAAAAAACAAACTGATCAACCCCGACCTTAAAATGCCCTCTGGATCGAATGGAGCAAGACACCATGCTGGGGAATTTGGTGGTGGAGGACCATAATCTGGTGAATTGACACTGCATTGCTGTAGAAGAACAGAGCATTATAAATGGTTAGAGTTGTGCTGAAAAATTATAAAGAACCCTAAAGAAGAAGCATGAATGCATAGAAAGAAGAATTCGAAGAGCAACCTTGGTTCTTCTATATACAGGACGTTGATACAGATGGTTTTCACCGATAATAACTCGATCAATGAAGCCAACTGCATTGCAAGGAGGTCCAAGACTACCCCTTATTCCACAGTGGACCTAGAAACGTGAAAGGGCATGATCCAAAAATTAGTACGACGCTTAAAAGTACAGGCAAGTCATATGGCATGCAATTTTAATACTTTAAGGCAGATTCCTGAACAGAGAGATTAATATCTTCCAAAAAAACAGGACATCATTTTCAGATGAAGTAGACTTGGCTTAAAAATGTACTAAAAATTGATTTGCAAAGCACAGATCAAATGTCTTTCACGAATAAATGCTCCACAAGGATCCCCACACTTTGACTCACAGTTTGAGAATTAGCACCAAGTAGAGTTGGCTGGGTAATGCTGAGACTTGATGTACCAAAGTTCCAGTCTGGAACATAGAGGCCATACAGCAGAACCATGTATAGTACACCTACTAAAATTCCAGCCACACTACATAAAAGAATATAGCAGATTATAACATTAACAACAATAATCATATATATCTATATATATAAGAAATTACAGTTAAATAATAATGTTGGCAATTTTAAGTCCATATTGTTAGAAAAAGGTTAATAATCCCGTACACAAAGAAGTTTATTTAATCCCATTTAACATCTAAACCCGAGCTGCAGTTCATATAGTTTGCTGAAAGAACGAGGCTTTACTGAATTACCAATGCAAAAGCTCATGTTTCTATGTTCATTCAACTGTCCTCAAAACTTTTAATAGAAATATCTAACATCATCTAAAACTCCCAGTGACTAACAATTGTCTAGAATATATAAGATAAAATATAAAATGATATGTGATTTATCATTTAAATCTCTCCCACTCATGTAAATAGAAATAATCCAGAAACTGAGCTTATACTCACATCTGAAAGGAGTATCTCTTTATGAATGATATTGTCGAATTAACGGCAGTATTGTTTACAAGCCAAATCTCCAAAGCTGAAGCCAGCATATATCCAATTGCAATCCTCTAGAGCACAGAAAATTCAAAGGTGATGACAAACCTAAGTTGTATAACTTTTATATAGAATGAAACAAGCAACAGAGCTATCAAGGTCATATATAACCACCACATTTCTGAAGAATGAGGGGAAGTCATGATACCTGTAGCACACCCATTACTCGGATTTTTTCCACGTCAATTCCATAAGTTAAATCACCGCGGCCATGAAAATAACCACCTAAGTATATAGCAAAGAGGCTATTCAAACATTGCGACCAAAAAGGCAACTGAAGTTAAGGGCTCAGCCACTACTTAATGCCCCCTGAAGAGATGCAAATAACTAATTTATAATATAACTATCTTGGGATAACGTGTAATACTTCATGAACTTATTCCCATGGATGACACAATCAAATCCTCGCTTTCTTGGCCTCTTACTAAGGAATTTGAGATTTCAATAATAAGCATTGTTATGATTCTACCTTGAAGGATCACCCCCAAGAGAAAGAGCTTTATAGATCTCAACATTACTCTCTTCGTGGCTTCTAATCTGTTTTCTACTTTCTGCATCAGAAACGGTAAAAGCCTGCTTACTACTACTTTTAACTGAAGTAAATAAAATGAATTGGCTGCATTTTTTAAGTCCAATTCTTAAATTGAAAGCAATTCATTGAGCAAATCATATCAATTCCAAATTGTTTCGTTTCGTTTTTTGTTCTTGTTAAGCTTAAAATAATAATAATAATAGTAGCTCTAACTGTAGAATCGCTCGATACCTTCAACAGTCCAATTCTTAAATTGAAAGTAATTCATTGAGCAAATCATATAAATTCCAAATTGTTTCGTTTCGTTTTTTGTTCTTGTTAAGCTTAAAATAATAATAATAGTAGCTCTAACTGTAGAATCGCTCGATACCTTCAACACGAGACTGACGGATACACCAACTCCAAAGAGAAAAAACGGCATAACAAAGTCCGCGAGAGTCAAACCGAACCACGGAGCATGGTTTATTGACGGAAATGCACCTCCAGCATCATCAACCAATATCATCAACTAAAAAAGAAAAATCATCAAAATTTACAAAAATCACAAACTAAAAGTACAAAAATAAAATCTTCAAATCTTAGACAGCGCCAATAAACGATTAATTCTACAGGAGGAGTACCGCAACAGTGAGTCCTCGGAAAACGTCGAGCGATACGAGACGTTGATTAGGATCGCTTGAAATCTTAGGCTGCGGCAGCGGTGGCGGAATAGTATAATCCGCCTCTTCGCCGGAATATTCCGCATGAGAGCCATGGAGAAGCGGCGTACGGTCGCCGCCGGCGTCAGATACCACCGTGATTGAAGCCATTCCGCAGCCGTGGAGACTCTGGATTGATTCTACTGTGCTACATAAAAGTCAAAATTCTTATTGGAATCTTCTCTTTGCGTTGGAGTGCAGCTATTAAGCATTTAAGCTAGTATAAGTTTTCGAAGGCTGAACCAAAATTCGTGTCGCTGTTTGACCAGAAATTATGTTATCTAAGTTTTCTATCTTGCCCAATTTAAAAATATGTGATTATCTAATAATTAAAGGGCAATGGTCACTTATATTTTGGATTTTGAAAGCATGACAATTTTATGGTTCGATTTTCTAAACTAGGCATATATAGCCTAATAATGATTTCATTATTACAATTTTAGCTTCCTTACGTAATGGTATCAGGGGTGAGTATTCGGTTATTCGGTCGGTTTGGACGAAAAAATAACCGAACCAATTAACCAATTTTCAAAAAATAACCGAACCGAATCGAATTTAATTGATGTAAACGAAATAACAGAAATATATTTCGGTTATTTGATTAAACCATTTTTAAACAAAAAATTTATATTTTTAAAATAAATAAATATATTATATATTGATATAATCTATAAAAAATATGTTTATATGTTATATATATAAAGTATTTTGCAAAAAATAATTAATTATGTTATATAATAAATAAGTAATATTATATTTTATAAATATTATATATTGATATAAAAGGAGGAGAGAGAAATGAATAGGATATTGATATATTAAAATTATAATTCTAAAAATAATATTTTATATATATATAATTAGGTTTCGGTTATTCGGTTAAAAATTCGAACCAAATAGAAAACCGAATTATCAATTTTAAAATGGTTTTAACCGAATAACCAAATTAACCGAACCAAATTTGATTTTTCGGTTTGGTTCGGTTCGGTTATTCGGTTTTCGGTTTTTTTGCTCACCCCTAATGGTATCACAAGAAACCTATCGTGAGTGTGTTTTGACCTAGTGGTATAATGGTTAATATCCGAGGTCAAAGGTCTCGGATTCGAGTCCACCATGACGCGATCTTTAAATTTATGCATTAAATTGATCAAAAGAAAAAGGGCACTTATCATAAACTAACAACATGCGATATGACTATTCATTCTTACCACGAAATACAAACCGATGTCATTTTACTATATTGAAAAAAATAAAAAATCCATCTAAAATAAAAAAGATGCATCGGCCCTCATCCATATTTCTCTCTCTCGGTTGCCTTCTGCAATAGCTTTCTCCCGTCGCCACCACCCCTTCACTGCGGCTCCGACCATCTCTACTGGATATTCACGTGCATCCACAAGCTCTCCGACAAGGACACCCATGTCGCCTCTGTCGAACCCTAAAAATATAGGAATTTTGGGGTCGGATGTGACAATGTTAGTTGTTATTGTTGTTGCGATATTGGTCGGCGGTGGCCTTCATCCATATTTCTCTCTCTCGGTTGCCTTCTGCAATAGCTTTCTCCCGTCGCCACCACCCCTTCACTGCTGACGGCTCTGACCATCTCTACTGGATATTCACGTGCATCCACAAGCTCTCCGATAAGGACACCCATGTCACCTCTATCGAACCCTAAAAATATAGGAATTTTGGGGTCGGATGTGACAATGTTAGTTGTTATTGTTGTTGGGATGTTGGTCGGCGATGGCCTTCGCAATAGCTTTCTCTCGCCGCGACCACCCCTTCACTGCTGATGGCTCCGACCATCTCTATCGGTACTCACATGCATCCACAAGCTCTCGAAAAGGACACCCACGTCGCCTCCATGTCGAACCCTAAAAATATAGGAATTTTGGGATAAGATGTGACAATGTTAGTTGTTTTTGTTGTTGGGATGTTGGTCGGCGCTATATGCTTTGATGCCGGAACTTGTTGAAATATTAGGATGTTGGTCGGTGTTGTATGTTTTGTATGTTGTTGGGTTTGAATTTGGAGTTTATACGATCTCTCTCTCCAATATCACTCAATTCTCTCTCATTCTACATTGACATGCAAACCTACATCATCCTTTCAACTCCACCAAATCATTAGTTTTAGGGTGGTCTCCTATGCGTGCGCGTACAGTGAGTCAACCCCTAATTAATTAAATTATTTAATCATAATTAATTAAATTAATTCTAATTAAAATTAATTAGTTTAATAAACTTTAATTATAAATTAATAAATAATAGTTTTGAATTAATAAACCCTAGTCGTGAATTAATAAACCCCAATTTTGAATTAATAAACCTTAATTTTGAATTAATAAACCCTATTGGAAATTAATAAACCCTAATTGGAAATAATAAACCCTAATTTTGAATAATAAACCATAATTGTGAATTAATAAACCCTAACTTTGAATTAATAAACCATAATTATGAATTAATAAACATCAATTATGAATTAATAAACCATAATTATAAATTAATAAATTCTAATTTTGAATTAAAAATTATAATTATTAATTAATAAATTTAATTATAAATTAACAAAATCTAATTATCCTTACTCACCATAACTAATACTCCCTCTGTCCCCCATATTCCTTCCTAGTTTTCATTTTTTGGGACGTCCCTCAATTTCCTTCCTATCTATTTATGGAAACTATCTTTCCAACTTTACCCTCAATAATATTCTTTATTTACATCTTTTACCACCTTTGGTCCACCACTATTTCTCTTTTCTACCCTCAACAACCTATTTATTTACACCTTTTACCACCTATGGCCCACCACTAACTAATTTAATATTACATTAATGTATGACATATTCCACTCACAATACACTCAACAACTTATTAAAACCGTCTCATATTCTGGGAAGGAATATGGGAGATGAAGAGATATATAATTATTTTAACAAAAAACAAGGGTGAGCTCACGGTGAGGCGGAGCTCACCCAAGTTTTTGTCTTAGTTTTTCTTTAATTCCTATTCAATAATCCTCATAATAATCTAATTCATCCATTAAGATTTTTTTTGTTCTTTCTAATTTTCACATTTTCGACATCTATTGGAATTTCAAACATAACGTTGGCAAGTAGCGCAACGATGGGTAATGGCATATCCGCCACATGTGTATTATTAGATTGTGGTAATGAGGTCGTTGAAAAGAAGTGACATGAGAAATAGTCCATTGTAGTCTAGTTGGTTAAGTTTCTTAGTGTGCGTGTGTTGACCTAGTGGTAGAATGGTTAATGTATGAGGTCAAATATCTCGGGTTCGAGTCCACCGTGATACGGTCTTTAAATTTATGTATTTTATTGACCAAAGAAAATGAAAAGAGTAAAAAAAGAAACGCGACAGGAATGAAGAGAGAACATAGCAGTCACTTTTTTTAATTAGAAAATTAGGTGAGAATATTTTTTTATTAATATTTTTAACATAGCGAAACGATGTGTTTTGTATTACATGGTAAGAACTAACGACCACATTATCCGTTGTTAGTTCATGCCACTCTTTCTTTGACGTCATTACATAACCAGGTTAAAATTATAATACCGGATAAATTGTTGAGTTGTATCTGTCTATTTAAAAGGTTGGATTATAAAATTGTCATGCGGACAAATGTCTATTTAAAAGGTTGGATTATAAAATTGTCATGCGGACAAATGCCATACTATAAGTGACCAATAACCCATACTTAAAAGAAATCATAATTTGAAATTCAATTCATTGCTCTAAACACAATAAGCTTGTTAAAAAGAACTTGTGTTGGGGTTTGACAAACACGTATTTTTTCCCAATTTTCAATGTTAATTCTATGCCAATTTTGTGAAAATTATGTGTTTGTTAATTGAATTTGAACTCGATTTGTTATATTTTTTTAGAATTAGTCATTTGTTGGTATTTTTTAGGGAAATCAATAAATTGAGCATATTTTGGAGTAACTGAATTAAATAGAATGGAAGTCCATCTTGATACGAGCGAAGACAGGTTGAGATTTGGATAACAAAAAGAAGGAGAACGAATCCAAACAAGTTCGAGATTGCATGAAGCGCACAAATGCCACAAGATCACGGGTAGTGGTCGCTACCCAATCCGTGGAGTCCAGAGACCTTACACGATCACAGGTAACGACCGCTTCCCATAACTATGTGAGTCGGTCGAGTTATCCTCGAGGGAGAGGTAGCGGCCATGTGAGTATTATTCGGCGAGCGTGTTTGGAATATGAAAATATGAGAAAATGTTCTATTTTAAGTCCTAATTAAAGTTTAAGATAATTCTTATCATCTTAAGATATAGATATCTCAGTGCATAAAAGATAATGCTCGTACGGTTGTTTAACTCTATCATTTTTTCCTATTTTTCGTCATCTTTTTTCTATTTCTTTCATCACACCAGATAGAACTATTATTAGGGCAGTGATCCATTAACCTGCTAGTTCTTTTTATGAAGCACAAATGAGAGAATTTATCCTAAAACGGAAGAACCACTGAAACTAAGCGAAACCCTCACAAGGTTTATATACAAAGGACGAGCATTAGGACTTTTGACCATTCATACTTTGTAAAATAATTCGAGAAAACACCTAATTACATGCAGACAATGACAATGACAAATAAAATACTTTCTTCATCACATCCAAGATGATTTATTTCTTTTCGGCACGATTATTTAGAAAAATTGTATAACGTGATTAAATTGATAAAACGTAGGTAGATCCCACAACTTTTGAAGAAATAATTATTTCCTAAAAATCAAACATACCATCTTGGATGAGACGGAGGAGTACTTTTGTATACAAAGGGCCATACACTTTCAATTAGACATTTCTTCAACTTGCTTTCATTAACAAACAAAGTTTAAAGTATAAATTACATTACCACAAATGTCGTTTTAATTTGGCCGTTTCCAGTCGCGTACAACAAGAACGTACCCTCATAGCATCAACTTCTTAATGGTCTACATCGAAACTCGAATCTTTCCATTATCAAATATCTTGAGACGGCCGTTACCATCCACAAGCCCGTTGATCTTCGCTGCAGCAGATGACGTTTCACTGGTTTTGCAGAATGCAAATCTGACATATCTCCAACTGCAAGAGCCGTGGAAAATCCCTGAGCCCGGCACTGCCACAACCCCTGCTTGCTTAATCAGCACCTCCACAAATTCAATCTGCAATGTCAAAAAACAATCTCGAAAGTAGACTTCATTACTTGAATCCAAACTCACATCAGAAAGAGAGCAGGTTTCAGGAAGCTCTGCAAACACGAAGACCGAGCCCTGAGGCTTGAAGAGCATCTTGAACCCGACCTTAACCAACAAGTCGAAGACGCAATCTCTTTTCGATTCATAATCCTGAAAATGGAGAGATTTTCCCATTGTTCTAATCAACAACATGATTTCAAACAAACTAAAAGTACTTTGTTATGGCCTTACACTTCTCAATGATTAGATATATGAAGGAGGCTTTAAAGCGGTAGCGACTTCTGGAAAGGCTCGGGAGCGAATCGTGAGTCGATATGAATGTTTCTGATCGCGGAGGCGATGCAAGTAGGTGCAATCGCCCTATCAAATGTTCAACTAAAAAATGTTAGCAACACTTTTTGTATTGTGGGTAGAATTCAAGAACGCTAAGAAGGGGCTTTTTGCACAGGTACAAGAGCCACGAAAACAAATGAGGAAGATATGTACCAGTGACACTGTAAGTCTTCGACAAGGAAGACGTGATGACATTGCGCTACTGCATCCCAGGAACTGAAGCAAGTGACAAGTGACTTCGACTGTCATAAGTTATATGCTCGTATACCTAATGGGAAAATAAGGAAAAGTATAAACCTTAAAGCAATGCAGAAATGAGAAAGTGCAAGGTTGGTAAGATCATCAAATCTTGAATTACAAACAGAGACATAATTAGGCGAATCTGGTTTATTTTCTGTCAATTTATCAGCATAAACTGTCTGCTCCTACAAACAATGACCTAAAGAACTATATATACGATGAACTACATTGTCATTCATCAATCTAATTTCCACATGATTAAACTTCCCAACATAAGAAACAATGCTGAAAAAGCAGAACATGTGTAATCTTGAGCATTTAAGTAGTGAAAATAAATCTTTATTATACTTGATCTGTTACAGCAAGGACACCGTGCCAAAGTAGGAGGTCTAAAACATGACTTCCTTTGTTAAAGAAGAGTGCAGATATCTTGACTACTCGCGCAAGTGCATAATACCCAACTTTACTCTTTTAATCATCAAAGGCCTATTCCTATTACATTGTGAGTTGAAGATTAGTACACAACATGAAAATTTAACCTTAAATTTCACGACTAACAGCCTCACCTGTTCAAAACTGAGGCCTTCGTTTTGTCGGTGAAAGCCTTTCTAGTTTATCTGGATCCAGTGTCCAATAAGGTGGATCGAGGCCTACATAAACCTGCCATTTATTCAATAACATGAGCAAATCATCTCTCTCTCCACACACATACACACACAAAGACCGGAAATGAAGAAATGTGTGACTAATTGATCTTACCCACTTCTCCAGCAAGCCTAATACAAGTGTCGTAAGTTTCATACGATGGATCGAAGAGGATAACCTCATCGCCGTGACCAATTACTGAACATAAAAATATCACAAAATTACATTAAGAAACGCATAGCGTTAATAAAAATGTATGAAATCACTTAGATATTGGTGAAGAAAGCAAATAAAACAGTGTTTTGATAAATGGACAAGAATTAAAAACATGGAAACTGTACTTGCAAAAATAGCTGCAGCTAAGGCCTCGGACTGCCCACAACAAATCACAATAACTGTAAGTGGATCAATGCTCATGCATTATCAGGAGTGGATAGAGAGTTGTCAAGAGTGGATAGAAAGGGAAACTGACGCAGAGAGTATGCGAAGGAAGGCGTGTACCACGAGGAAGAGGCGTCCAATGAAAGCGCTTAGGATCAATACCACGTCAGCATGTGTAACGGAATTAGTTGTGAAGAAGTTAGTTAGTTGCATGGGGAGTTAGTTGGTTAGCATGTGTGTATAAATAATGTTTGTACGTCTCTGCAGAGGCATTCGAGCCATATAATACAATTTGAGTTCTTTGTTTATGAAGATTCTCTCTCAGCACCCGAGCACCACTCTCAGATTACACCATAACTCCATATAAAATTCCTAATCTGTGTAAGACTCACGCGTCCGCTGACAATTGGTATCAGAGCGCAACCGTGCATGCCGAAGCACAATACAAGAAATTCTAAAATGGAGGGAAGGGTAGAAAGTTTGGAAGCTCAGTTGACTCAGATGCGACAACAACAAATGGATATGAACCAAATGGTGATGGTAACTATCCAGCAGCAATTTGAAGCATTGAGAAAAGAGATCAGAGGCTAAGCAAAAGGAGGTCGAGCAACACAATGAAGGAGAATCCTCGACGGGAAGAAATAATTCTATTGAAGGTAACTCATTTCAAACTCGAATTAGAGGTCCAAAACTAGAATTCCCCAAATTATTGGGTGAAAAACCACGACAGTGGATTAGGAAATGTGACAAGTATTTCCTCTTTAATCCAATGTTCGATGCTGAGAAATTGATTACCGCGGGTATGCATATGGAAGGAGTGGCTGATAATTGGTATCTGGAATATATTGAGGGCAGAGATGATTTGAATTGGAAGGAGTTCACGCAGCTAATCACTGACAGATTTTCGAATATAGAAGGAAGAAATCTGGTGGCACAGTTCAATAAACTCAAACAAGAAACGGATGTTATGAGTTATACTATCAAGTTTGAGGAGTTGAAGGCATTCATGGCAAGCGAAAATAGAAACTTAACTAAAGAATATTTTGTGCAGAGCTATCTAAGTGGTTTGAAAGACGAGGTGGCGAGAATGGTAGAAATGTTCTATCCAAAAACACTCAGCTCCACCGTGCAGCTAGCCATGAAACAAGAACTGTTAATCAGCTCGTTGGGAAGAGGTCCAAGGCAGTTCAGTAAACCTATGTCTACTGGGGGTGAGAATGGCTGGAAGAAAAACCAAGAGGAAACAACAAGTAGAGGTATAAGTCAGACCAACACCCGAAGGTCGAACACATTCAAGAAACTGACTCCAGAAGAGATAGACAGAAGGAGGAAGAAGAATCTATGCTTCAACTGCGACGAACCGTACAACATCGGGCATAAGTGCAAGAAAATTTTCACTATAATCTGTGAAGCTGAAGTAACAGAAGAAGAAGAAACGGAGTTAACACTGGAAGCCGAAGGAAAGGAGGAAGACGATTATCAGATTTTCGTGCACGCATTAGCAGGACAAGTGGCTGTAGATACTATCAAACTGGAAGGCAAGATGTGAAAGCACAGGATGGCGATACTAATCAATACAGGGAGCACGCATAGTTTCATGGATACTCTCACTGCTAAAAAGATCGGGTGCGAAGTTGAATACACCAATCCACTACAAGTAACAGTGGCTGATGGAGGTAGGCTACTGAGCAACACGAGGTGTCCGAAGCTAAGTTGGGAAATGGGACAGTGTAGATTCAAATTGACAGTACGAATACTAAAATTAGGCGGTTGTGATATGGTAATAGGGGTGGGTTTACTTAGGCAGCTGGGGCCGATCACCTTTAATTTTGATGATCAAAGTATCAACTTCCAAAAGAGCGGCAAGACAGTAACGTTGAAAGGAATATCACCCGAAATGTCACTAACTATGATGACGGGGAAACAGTTTGAAAAAGCATGTAGAAGGACGAGAGGAGTTCTATTTGGGTGCATCTGTATGATAAGCGCAGAAGAGGTGATTCAAGGAAGCAAGCCACAGCCGGAAATACAACCACTTATACAAGAATATCTACACATATTTGAGCCTCCAGTAGAGCTACCACCTGCGAGAGCTTATGATCATCATATAGAGTTGAAATCGGATACTACTCCCTTCAAGCAAAAACCCTATAGGTACCCATATATGCAAAGGGTGGAGATAGAGAAATTGGTCCACGAAATCTCGAAACAAGTGATCCATTGATAGCGATCCTTCTCTTCTCCAAGTGTTGCTAGTAAAAAAAGGACGGGACATGGCGTTTTTGTATTGACTACAGAAAATTAAATTCGATGACCATCAAGGATAACTTTCCTATTACGTTAATAGACGATCTATTAGATGAGTTGGGAAAGGCTGCTGCTTTTTCTAAAGTGGATTTGCGTGCAGGTTACCATCAAATAAGGATGGCCACCAAAGATATCAACAAGACCGCCTTCGTGACGACAAGTGGGTTGTACGAGTTCAAGGTTATGCCCTTCGGTCTTACTAATGCACCAGCCACATTTCAAGCATTGATGAACTCAGTCTTCAAGCCGTTTCTCAGTAAGTTTGTATTAGTCTTCTTCGATGATATCTTAATATACAGCTCCGATATGAAGACACACATACAGCACTTGAAGGTGGTATTCCAGGTTCTAGCAGAGAACAAATTATTTGCCAAGTCATCTAAGTGTTCTTTTGGATAGAATCGAGTTGAGTACTTGGGGCACATAATCAGCAAAGAAGGAGTCTCAGCTGATCCGAGTAAGATTCGGGCTATGAAGACGTGGCCGAAACCAAAAACACTCAAAGCACTGCGTGGTTTTTTGGGATTAACGGGCTATTACAGGAAATTTGTAAGGCACTATGGAATATTGGCTAAGCCACTGACAGAAATGACTAAGAAGGATAAGTTCAAGTGGTCAGCAGAATCCGAAGAAGCCTTTGAGAAATTGAAGCAGACTATGGTAAGTGCTCCCGTTTTGAAGTTACCCGACTTCTCAACACCTTTCATCTTGGAAACAGACGCTTGCTATGGAGGAATTGGAGCGGTACTGATGCAAGAGGCTCACCCCCTAGCGTTTATTAGCAAAGCGCTCGCACACAAACATTTGGGCTTGTCAATATACGAGAAAGAGTTCTTAGCCATAGTGTATACGATATAGAAGTGGAGGTCGTATTTGCTGCATAACAGGTTCATCATACGCACGGATCATCAAAGTTTAAAATATTTGTTGGAGCAAAAAATTTCAACTCCTGTCCAGCATAAGTATTTGACCAAATTATTGGGTTTTGATTATACGATAGAGTATAAAAAAGGGATTAATAACTGTGTGGCGGATGCTCTATCACGAAGGGATCAGGTGGAGGGAAGGTGCACGGCTATCACATTACTTAAGCCAGCGTGGATGGGAGAAATTCAGTTGAGCTACGAAGGGGATCAACGAGCAGAAGAGGCAATCACCGAGTGTTGTACCATGCCTTATAACATGTCGCTCTTCTCTTATTTTGATGGTCTGCTGAAGCATAAAGGGAAGTTGTACATAGGATCAACAGGAGTGATGAGAAACAAAATCATGCAGTTCATGCATTCATCGGGATATGGAGGACACTCGGGTGTAAATGCAACATATCAAAGGATTAAATCCATATTTTGGTGGCCAGAAATGAGACGCAAAATTCAGGAGGTAGTCATCTCTTGCCACATGTGCCAACTCAGTAAACACGAAACTTCACGGACGCCGGGACTATTGTAGCCTCTGCCCATACCAACACAAGCATGGCAGCATATAACAATGGACTTCATAGAGGGGCTTCCTCAGTCAAAAGGAAAAAATTCGCTGCGGGTGATAGTGGATCGCTATACAAAGTATGCACATTTTACAGCAATCACCCACCCTTATATTGCCTCTTCCATTGCTCAGTTGTTTCTGGATACCATTTACAAGCTGCACGGGTTGCCTGTGAGCATTACGTCGGATAGAGATCGGATATTTACAAGTTTATTTTGGAAGGAACTCTTTTCAACATTAGGAGTACAACAACATTTGAGCACAGCCTACCACCCCCAGACGGACGGCCAAACCGAGCGGGTCAATCAATGTCTTGAAACATACCTCAGGTGCATGTGCAACCACAATCCGAAGAAATGGGCGCAGTGGATTCCTTTGGCAGAATTTTGGTACAATACTGCACCATACTTGAATTGCGACAACACCCTTTTATGCGTTGTATGGATATGTGCCAACACCGTTGGCTATGTCAACCTACACCCAGCCACAAGTCATTGGAGTAGAAGCGGCTATTGCGAAAAGCGAGATTGACGTCGGTTAAAAATGGTTGCAAAAGCTCGACACACTATGAAGGTATCTGTGAGACGAAGAGGAGTTTTGAAATTTCGGTAAGATTGGGTTTATTTGAAATTGAAACCATACAGGCAGGCATCATTACGGTCACATCACGCGTGGAAACTCAGCCCAGGGTATGCGGGCCATTCAGTTAATGGAGCAATTGGATCGATGTCCTATCGCTCCATCTTCCTCAGACATCTAAACTACACCCTGTGTTCCATGTCAGCCAGCTTAAAAAGAGTGTGTATAACAAAGGAGAAATCTCGTCGTAATTACCGGAGTTCACGGAGGATAATAATATTATCCTTCAGCCTGTTCGAATTCTAGCAAGGAGAATCGTCGAGAAAGACAACAGACCAGCCACACAACTCCTAGTTCAGTGGATGCACTTGCCGGAGGAAGAGGCGACATGGGAAGACTATACGGATATCACCACACGATTTCCAAGTTTAGTGGCTTGAGGTCAAGCCACAAGTGAAGGAGGGGATATTATCTGGAGTGGATAGAGAGTTGTCAAGAGTGGATAGAAAGGGAAACTGACGCAGAGAGGATGCGAAGGAAGCTGTGTACGTAGGGAGAAGAGGCGTCACCAACAGAAAGCAGTTAGGATCAATACCACGTCAGCATGTGTAACGAAATTAGTTGTGAGAAAGTTAGTTAGTTGCATGGGGAGTGAGTTGGTTAGCATGTGTGTATAAATAATGTTTATGCGTCTGCGAGAACTTATGGAGAATTAGACGATTTGCAAGCTTATGGTAGATTCCATGTATTTTTGAACTTTGAGAGTATACACATCCTCCTTGATACACTTGAGTGTTTGAGATTTCTTATATATACATCCATGTTGTGAGGATTCAAGTTTAAGAAGGCTTGTGCTTATGATTTTTATGATATGTTGAGTTTAACGAAAGAGGTTGTGATTTGATTCATTTGTTTGAATCTTTTATTGCTCATTGCTCTGAGGCTTATTGCTTTTGTCGTTCGACTCTTTGCCTATCTTTGGTCGTCTCTCTCGTGTTCTAATTTGTTTGAGGACAAACAAAAGGTTAAGTTTGGGGGAGTTGATAACCTCATTTTTACATGATTTATAAGGCTATATTTGTTTCGTTTATAATTGATAAGTGATCTTTTGAGCTGTCTTTTGACATATTTATGTTTATCTTGAAAGATATTATGCCGTGTGTATTTCATGCCATTTTAGTATAGGTTTTGATGTCAAAAAGGTGGATCACGATAGAGAGAAATCAAAAGCCCAGTCGCGAGCTCGTGCGAAAAAGAACTGTTTGAAAACGACATTGAATATGATGAAATAGATTTGACAAAGATGGATGTGCAAAGTTTACTATGTTAAAGAGCATCTCGATAGGAGTCCGTAGGCGCAAACGGATCGTAATTCAGAGTCCGGACGAAAGAGAACGGTACGAAACGGCGAAGTCGCGCGCACAGGGAATCACGACTCGCGAGCCGAGCTCGCGACCTTTGGTCGCGATGCCGGGTCGCGAGGAAGAGCAGATTGGCAGCCTTTTTGGAGCTGTTCGCGAGACTCCTTCGCGAGAGAAGCATTGCTAGTGCGCATCGCGAGGTTTTAGGGCTGCATATATATTTATATATATATATATATAACACATTGCGGCGCACACAGGGGAATTCACGCACACATTCACGGAGAGAGATATTATTCAATACAGAACACAATTTTCTTTTTTTTTCGCTTGTGCGTTTTTTTTCCTTTTTCCAATTCAGCTATTTAGTTCAGTTTTTATTCTTTCATTCGAGTTTCGTAGTTCGGTTTTTTATTCAGAGTTTATATTTCTTTACGGATCGAAGTGTTCATCGTGGATTCCTACGGTTTTATCTATCTATCTCAATTTATGCTTTCTTTATTTATTTATTGCTTTAAGAATTTAATCATGTGTAGCTAAATTCCATATTGATCCTGGGGTTTGTATGTCTGACTAGATTCGTATAATTTATTTGTTGATACTGTTTTGTCGTCCCTTCATGATTTATAAATCTTGGCTTTAATTCTCATGTGTTGGTATCGATCAATATCTATGCATGCTAGTTATGTGATTAATGTCTGCAATTAATTGCATAATCGATATCTGGAGTTTATAATACGATTTTACCTTGAGACCCGACGGAGATAGGTGGTGTGGGAGGTTATATCTTTGTGTGCTTTTGGTAATTAGCTTACTTCTCTTGAGACCGACGGAGATAGAGTTTAGGCTAACCCACTACTATAGGTTGTCCCGACGGAAACTATAATTACATTTGTGATCCTTCATCCGAATGTGGATTAAATTGGTAAGCAGTTAATAGGTTAATTGTGTGAATCGGTTAGGTTAAGTACATCCCTGAGGGACGATCTTTCATATCGGTTTATTCCTTATTTATTTTACGAGTCTAGTTTATAATATCCTCTCTTGATTTTGTTGCTGGATAATAATAAAGATCATGTGTTAATTAATTCTTTGTGTTCTCGAGTCATGATCCACGTGGATCGATATATATACTTCTTTGTTTTTACTATCATTTATTTGGTAGGAATTATAGCGATCAAATTTTAGCGCGCCGTTCCTGGATTTAGATTGCATAGTGATAATTTTACGGATTGTAGTTATTAATTCGGTGTTTAAAAAAAAATTATTATTTATTTACGTGTTGCTTCTCGGATCGACTTGATTTTTATCTCTGCGTGCGATGCATGATTACAAGATCTCAAAGGAAATTATTCCTTTGGATCTTGAGATTGAAAGATCCCATAAGAGAGCGAGAAAGAGAGCGAGCGATGACGATGAGATAAATGGCCCCAAGGACACGATCGGATGGCGAAATGGAGAGATGTTAGCGGCAATGCAACGCCAATCTGGCGTTGAATAATCGAATGGGCGAGATGGGTGGTCGAGCACGCCCCTACCGCTCAACCACATATACGGACCACCTCGGATCGGTTCCATGGTGGAGGATGGGGCGAACGTCAACGCGAATAACTTTGAGTTAAAACACGCCTCATCAAGATGATACAAGCGGGCGGTTTGGGGAGGGTTTACGAAGACCCCAATGCTCACTGGGCGTTCTTGGATATCGTGATACTATCAGCGAGCAGTGCCGGTGATGCCATCCGGATGCGGATGTTCGGATTTTCACCGGTGAGTCAGCGAAGGCGGTTCAAGAGCTTGGAAAGATCGAGGATTATCACGTGGGAGCAGCTCGAGAAATTTTATCTAAATACTTATCACCGCCAGGCTCGGAAGATCATTGCGAGATCTCCCATTTTCACAATTGGGAGATGAGTCGTTATTTGAGGCACAGGGCGATTGACTTGCTCGAAAGTGTCCACGGCATGGGTTTTCACCGAGCGACAAGTAACGCAATTTTATAGTGGACTCGGTGCTAACACCGAAGCATTGTAGATCGTCGGCGCGGGATGCTGCTCAATCGTGGAATAGGCGGGCGTTGAGGATTATTGAGGAGATGGCATCCAATAGCTATCAATGGCCGATGGAGAGCAGTGGATCGGAAGAGTGGCTCTTTGTAGAGTTGGATGACAAGTATGATGACTTGTTAGAAGTTCACAACTCTGCGGAAGAGTCTGGTGAGGAGAGGAAAGGCGATGTTGTGGCCATGGCGCGAGAATATCGAGGAGGTTGATTTTTAACGAAAGGAGTAATGGCCGGGGAATCGGTGGGAATCCGCCTTATCATCCCAACAATAGAATCATCCAATTTTTCCTATGCTAACGCAGAATGCTCGACAATTACCACTGGTTTTGCTATTAATAATGGAATGATTGTGGAGCCCAAGCCGAGCATTGAGGATATGATGCAACAATTGTTGGCTAGCAATCGTGATAGCAACGAGTCACCAACAAATGGTGACTCGTGAAATATTCAGATCAACGACTTGGGAATAGGATGAACACTACGGAAAGCACGGTCAACGCCATCAACAATACGGTGATAGCCCTTGGAAAACAAGTAAAGATGTTGGAGAACTAAGTGGGCGGATGGCGATGAAAGAGTCTGGAGCATACAGCGAGGGCAATTCCCAAGCAACACCGCAGAATCCTAAGAATCATATACCTCCGAATCGGTGCAATGCTATTCATACGAGAAATGGAAGAGCCTACATAAATTATCCGAGATGCGAAAGGGAAGAAGAGGATCATACGCGAGGAGAAGAAATCACGCCTCGCGACACGGCGAAGGCGCGGTCGCGAGCCCGGCCGCGAGGAAGCCTCGCTAAGAAGAATGATTTCCTCCCGACCCGGCATCGCGACCAAGGATCACGAGATCCCGCGAAGACAGACAGAGCACACTCGCGACAAGCCTTCGCGAGGAATCATCGCGATAGAAGGTCGCGAAGTCTCGCGGCGAGCGATTCGCGAGCGAAGATAGAGGCGCCTCGCGGCATGATTAGAGAGGATTCGCGAGAGAGTAGCGCATGATCACCGATGTTTCAAAAGCCTATAGCCCGTTCCACAGCGTTTTAGGAAAGCGAAATATGATGAGAATACGCTCGCTTCAAAGAGATCTTCGAGTGAACATTAATCTTCCTCTTTTGATGCGCTTAGGAATATGCGGATCGTCAAATTTCTCAAGGATGCATTGGCGAATAAGAAAAAGTTGGGAAAATTTGACAAGATCAACCTCTCTGAAGAATGCAGTGCTATCTTGCAGAGAAAGTTGCCGTTGAAGCAAAAGGATCCGGGGAGCTTCACTTTGGAGTGCGAGATCGTCGGGAACACCTTCCCCAATGTTTTATGTGATCTGGGGGCGAGCATAAATCTGATGCCGTTAAATGTGTTCAATCGCTTGGAGTGGGCAAATCAAGAAGACCTCAATTTCATTAAGGATGGTGACGGTCGATTGCATATCCTAAGGGCATAGTTGAAGATGTGTTGGTAAGGATTCGGGATTTTGTCTTTCCTGCTGATTTTGTTATTCTAGACATTCCTGAATTTAAACATCAACCACTAATCTTGGGTCGGCCTTTTCTAGCAACTGGTCGTGCTTTAATTGATGTGCAGGAAGGCGATTTGACATTTCGTGTCAACGATGAGGAGTTAAAAATTTCAATCTATGACTCCATCAAGCAACACGATAATCCAGAGCAGGAAGAGTGTCAGGCAATCACTACTGTGGCAGCTAGCCAAATCTCGAGCTTGGATGTCAACCGGCCAGTTGACAATGGTGCTAGGAAGAAGAGATGGACTCGGCATGGAACTCCGAGTGTCTTGTTCAAGTTTGGGGGAGGCCACTTCCATACTCAGTGGTGGTCTGTGGTCTACGGACTCCTATCGAGATGCTCTTTAACATAGTAAACTTTGCACATCCATCTTTGTCAAATCTATTTCATCATATTCAATGTCGTTTTCAAACAGTTCTTTTTCGGACGAGCTCGCGACTGGGCTATTGATTTCTCTCTATCGTGATCCATCTTTTTGACATCAAAACCTATACTAAAATGGCATGAAATACACACGGCATAATATCTTTCAAGATAAACATAAATATGTCAAAAGACAGCTCAAAAGATCACTTATCAATTATAAACGAAACAAATATAGCCTTATAAATCATGTAAAAATGAGGCTTATCACATGTGTGTATAAATAATGTTTGTACGTCTCTGCAGAGGCATTCGAGCCATATAATACAATTTGAGTTCTTTGTTCATGAAGATTCTCTCTCAGCACCCGAGCACCACTCTCAGATTACACCATAACTCCATATAAAATTCCTAATCTGTGTAAGACTCGCGCATCCGCTGACATGCATGCCATGCATTTCCTTCATCTTTTCAGCCATGTAATCACAAATCCCTATAACATGCCTTTAATACATGGCATAAAATTCAACCCTCATGGTAAAGTAAGTTCATATAGCCAAAAGGTCACAAGTTCGAATCTACAAATACTTTTATGGGTTTAAGATTGTCATATATGATTTTTCAAATATGGTTTATGCAGACTATTATACATGTATGTGGGATTTACCCAGTGTGCACTGAAGGTAACGACTGCGGATTCCTTATGAATAGAGGTGGCAAAACATGTCCGACTCGGTTTTGGACCGAGTTGGGGTTTAGTAAAAATATGCCTAGTAGGATTATGGGTCGGGCTCGTCCAAAACTAGCTTGAACCTCAACCCTACCGACCGTGCCCAATTTTTGGGTGTGACTGATCCGAGGCCGGAAATTTAAACTAAAAGATGTGTTTCGAGTGCCTTGGGCTTGAATTTTTGACATGATGGATTTTGACCTACCGACTGTGCCCAATTTTTGGGAAAGTGTGATGGGCTCGGGCCAGGCCAAGCCGGGCCGACCCATCCATTTGCCACTTCTACCCATGAATTCAAAATAAAATAAAATAAAATAAATAAAAATCATCATGATGCAATTGCTTCTTTTTCATTTCTTATTTTTCAATTTTGTGAGTCAATGGCATGGAAATTTAATTTTGTGGTTGTAAACATGATAAATTACAGACTAATCTTATTAATTTAATTTTTCAGCAACGAGGAAACTTACAGTCCAATGTGCTATAAATAAATCTCGCTCGTATAGTTGTGTGAAATTAGGGGTGATGATAGGTTAGTCGGGTATCGATTTACCCTGAACCGAACTGATAACTGTCGGTTATTGGGTAACCGATACCCGATATTTGCGGGTTCAATTCGGTTCTCAGTTAATATATTTTGAAATTTTCGGTTATCGATTATACCCGATTAAATGAAATTAATATTAATATACATATATATTTCAATTTATATTTGAAAATTATGGTGTTGTTTTAACTTTATTTAAGAGTTCTTATGTGTATTTTAAGACTCATATTTGTTCTTATTAAATTTTAATTTTAGTTGTGTATTTCGATTTTCCACTTAAAAAATATGGTAATGATTAAGTAAAAAAAAGATTAAGTAAATGCCATCGGACCTCTATTTAATTCAAGTTTTGACTGATATCAAATTCTATGATAAAACATATAAAAATTTCAATTATAATATATATACCTTGATTATCAATTTCTATTATAAATTACTAAAATAGAGAGATTTTTTTTAAAAGAAGTTAATTACGGATACCCGAAAAACCAAATCGATTAATCGGTGATCGGTATTGGTTTCGATTAACCGAAATTTCAGTTTCGGTTAACCGAAACCGCCGTATCCAATAGGACAAATACAGTGAACAAATGTGAGAAACGTATGATTAATACTATTAAAATATGAGATATAACACAATATTATAAAATCATACCTTCACTACAGAGTAAATAATCAGTTACTATATTTTATTTCTAATTATCCATCGTAAGCAAGGAATCAATTCAAAAATTTGCATCATCAATACTCGTGTATTACTCCATTTCTCCATACTATTATTTTCTTAATAGTAACGCAATACTTGTTACGAGATCAATATTAATTAATTATATTGTTGATGACATCGTACAAAAATGAAAATATTTTACAACCATAGTAGCTCCGAATTGTCTGAAATTTGTACCATTTTATTAATCATGAATTTGAAAATAAACGTTATGTATTAATAATGTATACTAACTATACAAAAACTCGAAAAAAAAAGGCTATGCATTTTATTTGATTAAATGACCTGTACTGATCGATGTCGGAATTGATAGACGCGACGGCGGCGTTTTTGACGTGGGCAGGAGCGACGAAATTGCCAGGAAAGATAATCGTTGGATCGGAAATGGTTCGTTTCCCGCACTGGATAATTTGTCCATTTGCTCCCAATTCTGCCGTTTGCATCATCTTCTTGCAGGGGAATGGAAATTAGAAGGCCCGTTCAATTGAAATGGGCTAAAGAATTGGGCCTTAGAAAATATATCCTCTTTTTCAGCATTCACGCTAAATTTTCCTTCCAAGACTTTTGATCAGGGCTTACTATAATTGTCTAGGTCGGATTTGCTAATTTATTCAACGCAATTTAAAATTCAAAATCGAATTGAGACTTCCACAAATTTTTTACTAATACTGTATCACGGGTCAAGTTTTATTAAACTATAATTTATATTCAATTGTATATTTGTAATTTTGGGGGGGTTTTGATAATATTAGAATCTACATATTGACAAAAACGACGATTTTACACATGAAAGTGGCGAAGCTGCGGGAAGTTGAGGCACCCCATCAGGTTTCATTTTATTGGAAATTTTCGACTTTGAAAATTTTAGACTTTATCTCAGTACACATAACTCTCTCTTAACCCTATCAAACAAAATGTAAAAAACAAAGTTACGATGGGTCAAGTTTCGTTGGTTTTTCAAATATTTGGTTCCACATTAATATTCAATTGCCTATTTATAATTTTACTATGTTTGATAGGTTTAGAATCTAGATCTTGACTTGTATGACATATGTTGACATGTAAGACCAGTAGTAGAGTTGCTTGGAGGGAGCTCAAGCATCCCCGTCCAATTTTATAATTTGGAATTTTGTTTAAATTTTTTGACTTTACGACCTTTCGTAATAAAAAAGAATTCAATTTTAATTATGCCAAAACTATATTTCTACATCCGTTAATGTAAACAAACAAATAATGTAGAAACTAAGTGTAGATAATATGTTAATAATGGTTTGCTAATGAATATGTTGCTGATATGCAGCATGATGTTGTTGATGGTGATGAATATGCTGCTGATAGTCAGCATTGAGCTACTGTTGATAGAAGTTGTTATTAGTTTGTTATGAAGTTGTTAGAACATTTATTAATTTGTTTAGATGTTATTCTTTTCTATAAATACTCTATGTAATTGTCATTTGAAGATAATAAGAAGTAATAATAAAAATTCTTCACAATATAGTCAATTAGTTTTCACATTTCTTCTCTGCAACTTCTTCATTTCCTTGCTTCAATTTCCTTCCGGATCTTTTCTTCTTCAATATTATACAAATTTAACATGGTATCAGAGCCAAATCCGATATGCCTGATTACCTCCATCTTGTATTTCAGATATACTTCAACTATGAGCTTTGATCGTCTTTGTTTCTTTGGTTTTCACCGATTATTTCTAAGTTTGGTATGGTTTCTGATCTCTTAATCTCCTCTGAAATGCACTTGATTCAGCTGTGAATTCCTTCATTCTTCTGGTAATTTCAGTCTAAGGTAACAGTAATTGATGAATTTGTTTTGATTCTGATATTTTCTCGTCGATTCTGTTATCTCCAATTTTTTTTCTTAATTCCTCTATGTTTCTCCCATTTAAAATCACAGTCCTCTCTCTAATGAAATCGGATTCTACCGATTATATATCGGTTGATTTTCTTAGATCTACTACTGTATGTCGTTTTCTGCCGATTGTATGTCGGTTTCTAGATCTTACCTTCTATGTCTATACCGATTATATCTCGGCTTCTAGGCCTTCTATCATGTTTTGGTTTATCTGCTTTGATCGATGTGATCTTAGTTATTTCTCTCCAGGTTTTATTTAAATCCGTTGGAGTCGTGAGTTACGATTTTTTTGTCTCCGGTTCAAGTATTTCTAGATTTGTGTAGATCTATGAGAGTTGCAAGGTTTTTTTTGTTTTAGTTGAGTTGTTGTGTGAAAGTTTGGTGGATTTCTGGTTCTTTACTCTGTTTGGAGGCTGTTCGAGTATTTTGTGGATGCAAATGGTTTAGTATGGCTTCTGATTGGAGATGTTTCTAGTTCGTATTCATGGTATTCATCATCGATAGTTTCTTATGATTTGTTTGGCAAAGATGGTTGTTTGGATATCAAATTGAGCAATTGAGACCGAAGTATGTTGCATTACTTGTTCGCTGCTTTCCTTGGGAGTTCGTTTGATTTTCTGGTTCACTGCTTTTCTTTGCAAGATGGTTGCTAATTTTCTTTGCATTAATGGTTTTAAAAGCTATTGTTTTGTTCCCATCTTGAGGAGGAACCAGCTATTGGTTGCTATTGTTTTGTTCCCATCTTGAGGAGGAGTCAGCTATTGGTTCCGTTGTATATGTCTTCCAACTTGCAACTTGTTGATTTGTTTACAAATGCCCTTCCAGGACCTCGCTTTCAGTTCCTTATATCCAAACTTGGGCTGGTGAATATTCACCATCTCCAGCTTACGGGGGAAGGGGTGTAGAGAATATGTTAATAATGGATTGTTGGTGTTGTTGATGTTAATGAATATGCTGCTGATAGGCATCATTGAGCTATTGCTGATAAAATTTGTTATTAGTTTGTTAAGCTGTTAGAACAGTTATTAATTTGTTTAGATGTTATTTTTATCTATAAATACTTTATGTAATTGTATTTGGAGATAACAAGAAGTAATAATAAAAATTCTAACAATATAGTCAATTAGTTTTCACATTTCTTTTCTGCAATTTCATCATTTTCTTTCTTCAATTTTCTTCCAGATCTTCTCTTATTCAATATTCTACAAATTCAACACTAAGTCGCGATGGGTCAAGTTTTGTTAGGCTTCCAAACATTTGGATTCAAATTAATATTCAATTGTATATTTATAATTTACTGTGTTAGATAGCGATAGTATTTGGATCTTGACGTGTATGAAATATAACCACATGTAAGACTAGTAGTAGAGTTGCGGCATGCAGGGAGCTCATACGCATACCCATCCAATTTATTTTCAATTTTATAATTTAAATTTTTGTTAATTTTTTTGACTTTTGGATTTTTGAGAATTGAATAATGATGAGAATGAAATAAACATGGGTATTCCTATAGGTGATATATCATTGTTCATCATCATCATCATCATCATCATTATTAATTTTATTATTAATTTTTCAAGACAAAATAAAAATAGTTTTATTAGAAAAAAAGATGTAGAATTTAGATCAAGTTAATCTTGTATTCATGAGAATAGATAATATCATGGATGATGGGAGGAATGACTAATCCATGTTCAGGATAATGAACATTATTTCAAAATGATGATTCATATTATAAAAATCTTATCAGAAATAAATTGAAAATAAATATAAGAATCACAATTTTATTCTCATTCTATTATTACATGTCAATCATGCCTTTAATACTTACCTCTTTACGAATTGGACTAATAATACAAAAATCTGGTGATTTTAGAAAATTAACAAAGTGAAACTAATCAAAACTTATTTTGATTCTTAAATTCAACTAAACAAAACCAAATTTAGTCTCTTCGGTTGGATTTAGCATGTCCCTTAATTCCTGGATATAACATTTGATTCGATCTTATTTTTAATTTTGCTGGATCATTCGCCTGAGGTGGATTCGACAATTGAGGTAGGATTTTGCTAATTCCACCCTGTCAAGCGTCGAATTCTCCAAATTGCCCTCGAGAGATGTTAATATCATATGGTTACCTCAAATAGGCAAAATTCATTTTATCTTAAAAAAATAAGAGTCCTATACTTTTTCTAATACCGTGATTCTTTATAAATTTGTAATTTATTCTACACCAACAATAATCTAGATGATCAATAGTCTACAAGACGACGATAGTGTATGGACGAATACGATGATTGAGGTTTCAAAGACAACAATTATAAAGTATGGAAAAAATTAATGAAGTATAACTTTTTTATTATTGGTATCAAAAAAGATCGTATATTTCAAAATTGCATTTACAGCATATTTCAACCATTAGGTTGATGTTATATATATATTTATGTATTGACATTCATTTTAACATGGAAGCTATGAAATAATCAAGATACATGCGATAACAATCTTAACAGCCAAATACAACTTCAAACATAATTTTAGAATAGAAAAATATATTATTCTTGTAAATTTTTTGGAAAAAAGAATGTGTTACTATTAGGATAGAATTCCAAATATAACCCTATGAAGGGTTCCTAACAGATTTATGCACAATCCGAGCCACACAACACATACAAATCCACAGCGTCGATTCCTATGAATTCAATCATCTTGGACTCAAACGGGCACTATCTGAAACTAACCCTAATCTTGCGAAGCAGGTGATAGCGGCCCCATAATTTTTATCAATTTTTCATTCATGAAATTCAAAATGAGAAGCAATAATGTTAAATAGTTAAAGATAGAGCCCAGTTGTGCTCACGAGTCAGGAGGGTGGTTGGAACCGCTAGAATTCATCTCAAATTCACAGGAAAACAACTCATACTCATTTTCTCTCTCTAGCGGAAAAAGAAATTCTCCAAATTCTGAAGCTTTCGTCCGTATCAAAAAATATTCTTCCACACTCCCATTCTCATCTGACACAAAATAAGCACACGCAATATCGGCGATTACTAGGATTTGAAAATTTGCTCCTTTTTTGATCGACGAGACGATGTCGTTGAGGCCGAACGCGAGGACGGAGGTCCGCAGGAGCCGGTATAAGGTGGCGGTGGACGCGGAGGAGGGGCGGCGGAGGCGGGAGGACAACATGGTGGAGATCCGGAAGAATAAAAGAGAGGAGAATTTGTTGAAGAAGCGGCGGGAGGGGCTTCAAGCTCAGCAGTTACCGTCTGCAGTCAACGTTCCGCAGCTAGATAAGAAGGTAATAGTTATTGAAATATTTCATTTTTGCTTTAATTAGTACTTCGGTTTGGATCTGCTCGAATTGGATTGATTGTTTGATTGCTGAATCTGCTGGCCTCGTTGTTATTGAATTTATTGTTCATTATCTAGAATTGAGGGTTTTGATATTTGTAATTGTCATATTTTCAAGTGATGATTAAATGTCTTAAGTTATCTAATTAGCTCTGCCTAGCATGTTATAGTTTCTTTCTCCATGTCTAATTCTAAGGAACCATTGCATCAAATAGGTTTTGTGTAGCTATTTGTGGGATGTTCTTAGATTGTAATTTGAGTTGTGGGTTACATGCCGTGCCTTTTCAGTTAGAAAGTCTTCCAGCGATGGTTGCTGGTGTTTGGTCTAATGATGGTCCTCAGCAACTGGAGTGCACAACTCAGTTCCGTAAACTTCTTTCGATAGGTAAACATTTAAGCTCTATATGTTAAGTGATACAAATTTGAGTTTACTGTTTTCGATAGGTTTATTGTTCTCAAGTTGAATTGGTCTGTCATGGTTTATTATACAACAGAGCGAAATCCGCCAATTGAGGAAGTAATACAGTCCGGAGTTGTTCCTAGGTTTGTAGAGTTTCTTGCAAGAGACGATTATCCGCAACTTCAGGTAACACTGGGTGTTGTTTTGATTTACATTTGCTATGATCTTTGGTCATGTAATGACTAATGACTTCTGCTCTTTTTTTAGTTCGAGGCAGCATGGGCCCTCACGAACATTGCTTCTGGAACATCGGATAATACCAAGGTTGTTATTGATCATGGTGCTGTCCCAATATTCGTTAGACTTCTTACTTCTCCTAGTGATGATGTTCGTGAACAGGTATGCCAGGGACCAAGGCAAATGCTATCTGTTGAACTGGTTATTTTGGATTCTTTTGATTTTGTTTGCCTTTTTTATGCAGGCAGTCTGGGCTTTAGGAAATATCGCTGGTGACTCACCAAAATGTCGTGATCTGGTTCTTGGTTATGGGGCTTTAATGCCATTATTGTCGCAATTTAGTGACCAATCAAAGTTATCCATGTTGAGAAATGCAACATGGACCCTATCGAACTTTTGTCGGGGAAAGCCACAACCTCAGTTTGAACAGGTTTGTGGTTCAGCAGCATATTTAAGTTTGTTGTGCATCTCTTTGCCGACAATCCCATTGTTATGCCCTCATGCAGGTGAAGCCCGCCCTCCTTGCTCTTACTCTTCTTATACATATAAATGATGAAGAGGTCCTAACAGATGCATGCTGGGCACTCTCATATCTCTCTGATGGTGTTAATGAGAAAATCCAAGCTGTGATTGAGGCTGATGTTTGTCCTCGTCTTGTTGAGCTTTTATTGTAAGTGGCAGAGTATGTAATACTTCGCCCAAATTTCTTGTTTATGTTTGTCATGTTGTTTGTCAGTCATATCCTTGGTTAGTTAGTTTGTTACAGTGTTGATGATTAACTTTTATCTTTCCGTTTACTCTTTTTGGGGTTTTCCAGACACCCCTCACCATCTGTTTTGATACCTGCCCTGCGCACTGTTGGCAATATTGTGACTGGTGATGATGTCCAGACTCAGGTACTTGGACTGATCCATCTTACATACCTGCCCTGGTGTGTATGATAAGGAAAATGACCTTCTAATCACATCTATATTTATTTGCATGTCATTTTTCTGCTCTCTTTATGTCTATAAACATTGTTTTCTATACCATAGGATTGGATATGCTGGCATGTAATAAGAAAGCGACCTTTTAATGATATTAATATTCATATGGCTTTGAACATCCCGCATCACTTTTTCAGTCATTAAATTAAATTCAAATTCGGTTTGTAATGCGTAGAAGTGTGTCTTTGTATTCTATATGAATAGTTGATATATTATGATTGGCCATTACAACATTTTCCAAACTAGCAATCCTCGTAAGAGGTGGATGCTTTTCCTTTTAAGGACCAGTACACAAGTTGACTGAGTGTGGCATCATAATTATAGATATATATTATTTTAAATTTCTTTCCCATGTTCATACTTTGCAATCATTTTCAGGTCATCATTGAAAAGGGGGCTCTTCCTTGCCTGCTTAACTTGTTGACGCAAAATTATAAGAAAAGTATCAAGAAGGAAGCTTGTTGGACTATCTCAAACATCACAGCAGGAAATAGGGATCAGATCCAGGTACCCAAACTTGGATAATGTGAATATAAACAGTACACGTATTTGTTATGCTAATTACTTTTATGGACTAGCTTCTACGTATTCTTCCCGATAAAAAGTGCTGTTGTCTTTTTAAGTTATAAAGATGAAATTTATGAGGCTTTTCATTTGAATGTTTAGGCTGTGATTGCGGCTGGTATCATTTCCCCTCTCCTTGCTCTGCTTCAAAATGCTGAATTTGAGATAAAGAAAGAGGCTGCCTGGGCTATTTCAAATGCTACTTCTGGTGGAACTCCGGACCAGATCAAGTAAGAAAATATTCAACTTCTGGTCATTTCGAATATGTGGCTTGAAAGTTAATGTAACATCCCCAGGTTTTTGGTTGGTGAGGGATGCATAAAGCCACTGTGTGATCTTCTAGTTTGTCCTGATCCAAGAATTGTCACGGTCTGCTTGGAAGGCCTTGAGAACATTCTTAAGGTTGGAGAAAAGAACCAAGGCAGCACCGGAGATGTGAATGTCTATGCTCAGATGATTGATGATGCAGAAGGCCTAGAGAAAATTGAAAATCTTCAGAGTCACGACAACAATGAAATCTATGAGAAGTCTGTGAAGATTCTTGAAACGTATTGGTTGGAAGACGATGATGGGCAGGTCATGTCTGGAGATGCTACGCAGCAATCTGGCTTCAACTTTGGAGGCGGTGACCTACCTGTTCCAACGGGGGGTTTTACATTCGGTTGAAGGTGAAGTAAACGTTTTCATTCTGAGTCCTTTATCTTGGCCTGTCTTGTAACCACTCTCTGTAGTGGTCTGTGCATCTTCTTAGTGTGGGCTCCCATATTGTGTCTAGCTTTATTTATTTTTAAGCCTGTTCTCATAGTTTTGGAGCCTTTCCTTCTAATGTATATGTAACCTCAGTAACATCAAATAGTTGAAATTTACAGGAAGTTCATGAGGATCTTGAATGAATGTCCTGTGGATCTGGCTGGTTGAGTTTTGTCTGGATTCTTGTTAGCTGTCGGTCTCTATGTTTTTAATGTATGGTAATGCGAGTGGGGTGGATGAGAGACGACGTCGATGGTGTCTTCTTTCCTCATAAGGTGGTCGGATACTAGCAAGGGGTTGTCTGGTGGCGTCAAGACAGTTATCTCGCATGTTTTTGTCTGCAAAGAACCATCCAAAATCTGAGTCCTTTTTTCTTGTCTTAAATTTTTTCTGCAATGATTACATGAATCTTATGTATATTGTACGGAAAACATTTTCCATGCCCCCCCAGAGTAAATAAAATTAAAAATTGAAATCGAGTCGTTTTTATGTGATTTGCTAGCCTCAGCAGGTATTGCCTTCTCTTGTTTCGTTGCTCGACGTAGTGTTTTTGCAGCGTGTTTTACATTGGTTGCCATCAGCATTATTGGCTATGTCCAAAACCAAAACATGGAATTTGGCCTTGTATTTACATATATTGGAGTTATGTGTGTTTTGGCAGAATGTAGACATATTTTCTACAAATTTTGTTTCCTTTTCAGTAAACTAAATTAACAAATCACGAGGTAGCAGTAGCAAAGGACACTCTATCAGTCATTTAAGGCAGCAAAAGCTGTGGTTTTTTCTGATAACGTATGCTATGGATTGCTTCCGATTATAGCTTTAATTTATTAATATGTATTTATTGCTCATTTTATACACATGAATATAACACGATACTGTATTTAGATGAATCTAGTTGCTACATCCAATATAGGGGTGTCAACGGATTTTACTAGGAATGAACAGGTAATTTAGTATTGGTTACGGTTGCAACCACCCAATAAATATTAAACCCGGACCGGATCCGGACCATTAAATTATGGATCCGGATCGGGTATTACTCATTTCTAACCGGGTACCCATTGGATCTTAATTACTCTCAATCTTAATTATCCCCAAATCCCTTACTCTCCCCGTCTCCCATCAGAAATTTTTCAGCTTTATTGATCTATGCCTCAGCAGCATAGATAATGGTGAAATCTATTAGGTGATTCCAGTTAGTACGAGTAAATTTTAGTTGGCACGGACCAAATCAAGTGGTCCTTTTCTTTCAGGTGTGTTATTTTGGATGGTTTCTGTATCATTTTTCCAAGAATAACAATCAATTTATTTTCTTGAATGAATTTGTGGAAATATTGCCTAATCGGACCAGGATCGATAATGTATTTTCTTGAATGAATTTGTGAAAATATTGACTGAACAAGATTATTAGGTTTTCTGAAAAATTTATCGGTTTTAATTTACACGTTTTTGGTAAATTTTGGTTTTAGTAAATTAATTAATATATCGTAATCACACTCAAATGTAAAATGTTCTTATAGAAAAAGTGGATATGTAATACTCAAATTAAAAATTGTAAAAAAAAAAAAAAACTGACCGGGTTGGACCGGAACAGGACAAAACGGGTCGGGTCTTGACCGGTCCGGGTCAGCGGTTCGGAACGGAACAAAATCGAACCGAAACCGAACCGTTGTTTTAAAATTTAATGGGTTTGAGCAGTTCAGATCGGTCCGGGTAAAGACCGCCCGTTGACATCCCTAATCCAATATATGAGGCTCTTACTTGTGTTGACAAGGTGTATGTAGATACAAAATGACGTTAATATTTTAATGGAAAAATATTAGATATTGTTCCAATGTTTTAAGCTTTATTTCTATAAGCAACTCAGCATTTAAAACGAAATATCGGTATTTAATTTCTGGACATTGTTACAAAATGACCCGATCCACATTTTAAGAATGAAAATCTAAAAAATATGCCAGCATTATAATGATATAATCAATGTCAGCCAAGCGTAGATGGAAAAATATACTTGGGGTGACAACGCTAGGTAAAAAATGTTACGTTTCAAAAGTTGGAATATCTTTAGGAATAAGTTTAAAAGTAGGTAAAATACTTTTAAGAAAGTGGGAAACTTGTCGAACGGAAGGTGCATGTTGGCTCTAATTCGCGAATTTCTTCGGATCTTCTTTTCAAATGATTTTTTTTTTCTGACAGTGGAGAATGAAAATATTGTGCCTAGTGATTGAATATATTCAAATTTCTACAAGATAAAGAACTATAAAAATGTCAATTCAAAAAAAAAAGGACGATGAAAGAGTAATCCATATGGATGTGCACATGAAATCCTTTTTTTCCTTCTAAATTTAATCAAGTTGATTGGTCATGTCACCTTTTGGAAGAAAACTTAACGGTGGATAACAAAATTAATGAAGATATACGAATATTAAAGATACATATATGGAGACGTATATTTAAGATTTTATACTATGTCAGTGACATAAGAAATCCATTGTAGAACTTTTCTTTCTACCATCACTTCTTAATTCTCATCCAGAATTATATCTCCGGTTAAGCCGTCCTTAAGGATGTCGGACTGTGATAGATTGGCAACTTTGAACGATGGTTACCAAAGCATGAAGTAGGTATTTATAGTAACTAAATCAGTAATGCTCCCTTATTCTTTTGTTTATTCTTTTTAGTGTTAAAAGAAAATATGTGAGCTGGCTGGGAGAGGAGAATATCTGCTTCAAATAATCCATGAATTATGGAACCTTATCCCCGTCCAGTATCTACGATTATTTATAATAATTCAAAAAGTGATTTAAGTTGCAAATAACATTCAGGATCAAATGTTGTTTGGTTAATTCTTCAAATTAAGTTACTGTTTTTTTTCCTTTCTTGTCCGTATGTTAGGGCACGATTATAATTTTGCTTTGGATACCTCATTCCTAAAATGAGCTTATTTTTTTCTCTTTCATGTTTGTTCATATGTTTGGCCACAAATACAATTTTGCCTTAGCTATTTTTCAGTTTAATTTGGAAATGTGAGAATATGCGGTTTTTTCTTTTCTACAAAAATGGGGAATTGGTATCTAGCTGCACCGTGAGCGACGACAAATTGGTGTAGAGAGAGGTTTCCTGTCTTTCTACACCAACTTCAATCATCTCAGCCGGATTTCTGTCCTACTCCCCAGCTTTTTCTTCACATTATTTTTCAGAATGTGGGATTCCAATTTGACAATTTCCACCCCTTTTTTTATATATTTATTTGCATCAAATATGAGTCCACGACTGTCAAATGATGAGCAGTAGTAATTATTTCAAAATCAAAACCGACCTTTCCAGATAACTTTTCTTGAAATGAAAATAAAAATATAAAAAAAGATTTGTGCATGGCATAAATGCCTTTGAAATCTGTTTATCTCGTTAACTAGTTTGCATAAATCAAACTATGAATTCTGATCGTGTACAAATTAATTTAGCTTCTTTTCTTTCTTTCTCTCTTTTATATAGAGATCTTACAGGTTGAATGTCTCTTGAGAGACTAAATTTAATTTAAATTATGCATTTAATAACGTAATCACATATAGAGTACAGTAATATAATGAAATACATAACCTGTCCATCAAAAGTTTGTATTTTTTAATGATACATATTTTAATAAATTGTAGAGTCACACATCCAGGGACGGAACCAAAAATATAGTCTAGGGTGAGCTAAAGTTAGAAAAAAATCGAATATAAAGGTGCTAATACATACAAATACATACAAATCTAAAAATATCAAAATCATAGTGTTAAAAAATGATTTTTCTACTAGAGGGTACTAGAGCTCACCATAGCTCCCCCTAGATCAACCAATGCCCACATTGTAAGTGTAAAAATATGTTCAAAAGAGAAAAATGCAAGTTTTTAGTAATAAAATAGAAAATAAATTAAATGCAAACTTTTTGTGGATGAATGAAGTACATTTTAATACGAAAGATTAGGGTTGTTAATTGGAGTTTCTTCTCGTATTTTTTGTTGTCGTGTTGTGTGTAGTAACATTTTTAAAAATTATGATTTTTCATATGAATTTATTTAATAGAGGTGATTAAAAATGGTAAGAAGTTGTTACTACGCATCTTTTCACATGAAAATGCACGTATCGTTTTGCGAAAAAGACACTTGCTTCTCTATAAATAGACTCATTTGGTTGACATTCAAACACACCAATTAGAAGATAACAATACTACTTCTTACATCTTTTGAAAAACCTTACTCAATTTTGAATATCAAATAGTTCGTCGAGAAATACGACTAGCAGTGCAACTACTCGTATTCAGTCAAACCATTGTATCTTGGAGACAATTATTGTGGAACCGTATGCATTATAGCGGATCAATTTTATCTTGTTGAGAAAGAGTCTAACTCTTGTCTCGGTTGTATTTACTTTGTTTCTTTGTCACTGCATTTCTACATGTACCCATATTAACAATTACATGACCAAAAAAATCATGGAAATGGCGACAAGTCGAAGCAACATTCCAAGGCCCATGTTCATGCTGAAAAATTAGAAAAATTCTCAGATTCTGAATTTAAACATTGACAATCTAAAATGATATTTCTAAATGGAGATTTAGAAAATAAAATTTATATGGAATAACTTGATGGGTTTGTTATCCCCATGTAAGAAAACAAAGTTTACAAACTTGTCAAATCTTTATATGGACTTAAACAAGTACTCAAACAATGACATGAAAAATTTGACCAAGTGATAATGTCAAATGGTTTCAAAATTAATGAATGTGACAAATGTGTGTACATTAAAGGTACATCCGATAATTTCGTCATTGTATATTTTTATGTTGATGACATGCTCATAATGAGTAGTTATGAATAGTATAATCATGAGTATTAAAGAAATGTTGAAAAGAAAATTTGACATGAAAGACTTTGGAATACCGGCGTGATTATAGGAATTAAAATTTCTAGAACACCCGATGAAATTATTTTATCACATTCTCACTATGTCGAGAACGTACTTAAGAAATTCAAAGCTTTTGATCTACCTCCGGTTAAGACAGATGTTGATTTAAGTCTACATTTAACCAAAAATCGAGAAGGCCCAATTGGACTATGCTAGGATCATTGAAAATCGAATATACTTAGCAAATTGTAAAAGACCATATATAACATATTCAATTAGCAAATTGAGTCGGTTCACAAGTATTCCAAGTAATGATCATTGGGACGCATTAACTAGAGTTTAGAGGTATTTAAAATATACTTTAAACTATAGTTTACATTACACAAGATATCCAGTTGTTTTGAAATGATATAGTGATGCAAATTGTATATCCAACACAAAAGACTCCAAATTCACAAGTGAATTTTTGTTCACCATAGACGGAGGAGTAGTGTCATGAAAATCCTCTAAACAAACTTATATAACTCGATCTACAATGGAATGAGAATTCATTACATTAGATAATGCTAACAAAAAAGTCGAATGACTAAGAAATTTCTTATAAGATATTTCATGTTGGGAAAAACTCATACCTCCAATTATGGTACATTGTAATAGCATGTCAATCATAGGGATAGCTAAGAATAGCATGTACACTGATAAGTATCGACATATTCGTCGAAGATACGATACCGGTAGAAAATTGATCACTGATATAATATATATTAACTATGTAAAGTCAAAAGATAATATAACGGATTTGTTTACTAAAGGTATTAATCTTGATCAATTGTATAACGCAGTAAGGGGAATGAGATTAAAATACACCCTTAACGAACATTCATAATGGTAACTCAACAATGATGATTGGAGATCCCAAAATCATGGTTCAAAGAGACAACTAAGTTATGAAGGGTCAACTTTTACGCTTGGAATCACATAGAATCCATCCTCGTAGCTGTTCAAATGCGACTCTGCAGTTCATGGTAAAGGGTAAGTTCTTAAAAACTTTTAATGATTCATATAGCCTTATTGGTGGAGTATAACATTATACTCTTCATAGGAGATCACATGTCTAAGTATGAAGTGTGGCCGCTTCAAATAAATAACATTTATGAATCAAGATATGGTCTAAGGTCAAAATAGACATAACGTGATAACAGAAGATATTGTATCTATTATTACGTATGTGTTATTGTCTTGGTTTACACAAAATATTATCGATTCAAGACAACGTATTCATCGCGCAATGAGTAAATCCGATAATATTATACTAAAGAATGTTCAAAGCCAATAACTGCATATCATGATGAATAGTAGGTCATAGAGACTTTGAAAAACATATATTCGCATTAAATGTCATTCATGTGGGGGAGGTTGGAAAATTATGATTTTTCATATAAATTTATTTAATAGAGGTTGCTAAAAGTTGTTAGAGTAGTTACTACTCACTTTTTCATATGAAATCATACATACATATTCACAAAAAGACACCTACTTATCTATAAATAGATCAAGTTGGTTGACATTCAAACACGTCAATTTGAGATAATAATATTACTTCATACATCTTTCGAAAAATCCTCAATCCCGAATATCAAGTAGTCCGTCAGATAATACAACCATGTAGTATAATTACTCGTATTTAGTCAAATCGTTGTATCTCGGGGACAGTTGTTATGAAACCGCGTGCATTATAATGAAATAATTTTATCTTGTAAAGAAAGAATCTAACTCTTGTAACTATTATATCTTACTTTATTTCTTTATCACTACATTTTTAGGTGCCCGTATCAACGATTTATACAATTGTTTCTTAAATCAAACTGTTAATGGAGCATCCAAAAGATTACAACTAATATTTCAAATTGAAAGTACAAGCAACACTGCAGCAGATTCTTATGCTCGAACCTATCAGCATGGCTGTTGTTACTTGTACCTTTCATTTGGCTTTTGCTATTTTCTTCTCAATTGGGTTAAGCAATAATTGAAATTTAAAATAATGAAAACATCTGTTTAGTTACATTAGTCAGAACAAAGCTGCAGAAACGTCTATTGACCTCAAAGAGACAAGGTGGACTCGAATTATTCCGTCACTGTCAAATCAAATTAATTATTCTAAATTATAAGGTTTAGAATATCATAATCAACTTTCTAGTATCAGAAAATTCGGATGATATATTTTTTCAGAAGAATTTGTCCGATGATATACTTACATAATTTGTTCTAGTTTTGGTATTAAATGATCAAGAGAAATAATTCGAGATAAATATAATAATTGGTGATAATTTGAAATATATTTGAATATTTGAACTTTTCTTTAACTAACTATGATGACACACTATGATATTCTAAAATAGTTGAATACAAATTCAAAGTCAACAACTGAAAATGCCAAATTTGGTCGCATATATACCCTACTTGTTCACAAAATATATAACAAGTAAAAGATGCCCATAATCCAAATTATGGAGTAATTCTCTTAAAAATATTGATTATAGTTCATCGTATTTAAATACAATATCCTCCGACATCATGTTACCGGAATTACATCTCATTTTATAACTATTAATGATCGATAATTTCTGAAAGTTATTTTAGTTTCTTGCTGTAAATGCATCATAGCATCTAAACTTTAATAATAGAAAAAGAATAATATCTTACTCATTATTATTATTATTATTATTATTATTATTATTATTATTATTATTATTATTATTATTTATTATTATTATTATTATTATTATTATTATTATTATTATTTGTTGCGTACATAATATAGCAGCGACACATGCTTAATAATGTTACGCAATCTACTATTTCGTAATTAATTATTAGACAAATTTTTGATTTTGAGTTTCCCTGATATTTTTTTTTCGTGCTTTAATGAATTTTTTATTCATATTAATATTAATAATATTTTAAAGTCAAATAGTTGATAGAGCATCCAAAAAACAAAGAATTACTACTAATGTAACAATGTTCGATTCTAAAGTACAAGCAACTGCAGAAAATTTTTAAATTTAGCTGCTTCTGCATCGTAAATCATCAGCACCGCTACTATTATTTGTACCTTCCTCCTTTTGTCATCTATCTACATAGGTATTCATTCATCACTTCTTTTCTTTGGACCATTTTGGATTCTTGACTTTTACCAAATCATATAAATTTATAATTAATTAAGCTATTTGTTTAGTGTTTTTTTTATCTTCTCCTATGTTTGATGAAATTAAGACGGTTTTTACTGGAATTATAAATTCCTTGCAACAACTTATATTTGTTTAATAGCTTATAAACTTTTAAAAAGTATTTGATAAAACTCTTAAACAACTTATAAATTATAAAAATAAATTTTGATATTTTTACAAGTTTTTCCAAAAAGCTCAACAACCCAATTTATTTTTTTATAATCTTATAAGTAACTCAATTTACAACAATAACTCAACTATGGTTTGTTATATCTAATATATACTCCTCCCATCTCATCTCTCTCACCCCCAATTCGTTCTTTCATTTGAAAGCTCAATTATCTAAATATTTTGATAACTTATAAGCTCATGAGATATTACATCCTATAAACTCTTGAATTATCTTATAAACTGTTGGATCTTATAAACTCTCTGAAATATTTAAAATAAGCTTAGCCAAACACCCCCAAGCCAGCTATATACATTGTTGGGTTGAAACTAGCTACATAATCTCCTCAAAATAACTATGGGTGTAAATCGGTTCTCTTTTCGGTTCATCAAATCAAAAATTCGATTAATCGAAACCGAAAAATGATTATGGGTACTTACCGATAACATAACCAATCGGCTATTTGGTTATATATAAAAATAAAATAAAATATATATATATATATATATATATATATATATATATACGCTCGATTATCGGATAAGTCGATAATCAAAATATATAAATGGGTTGAACCGAATACCGAACCAAACCATTAAAATCGGTGATTCGATTAACGATAATCGAATATTCGAATCGATGTTGTAATTATCCAATTAATCGAATTAAAATTTTCACCAATCAAAATAACTTGAGCACCAATTTGTTTTATGAGTTGGGAGAAGAGAGTGATATTGAAATTATACATAACTTATTTACATTAAAGGGATTATCATAAAAATATCTAAAACAAATAAATAACTTAATGTCTTTTATTACTTTTTGTAACAATAGGAATTTATCGTTATTTCATTTCATATATAAATGCTTGTTGAATATAACGATATCATAAGGTATTGATCAAATTCAAACCACTAAACATTAATCATGAGAGAATTATTTCACTAGCCCAAAAGGCTAAGTATGTTTGACCTTTGTTGGTAAAAACATTATGTACTTGTTCGCACAATAATCAGTTATACTACCTCATGCCACAATTACAAATATATTTAAATATAAAAGCAACACCACTCTCTCACACATATACATATTTATAATTAATAAATAAGAACTAAAGTAATATCATGAAATAACAAAAGACTTCAATAATCACTAATCACCACTAAATAAAAAGGAAAAATAAATTCCTCATATTATCCGACCAAAAAGAATTGAAAAATAAAATCCTGCACGGATTCTCTCACAAAAGAATCACGATCATCGGGGAGCACACAAACCAACGGCGGAGATTGCCCACTGCAATTCAAATTTTGAAATCTCGAGGGGCATTACAGTCAATCACTATAAATCCAGAGTCAGCTAGGGTTTCGCGAATCGCTGGCTTTCATCATTTTCTGTCAACAGATATAAAAAGATTAGCTCAGCCCACAAAAACACACACACTACACACACTCGGCCCATTCACACCCTAAACCCTTCTCCAAAAATCTCATATTCTTCTTCTTTTCCTCCTATTTTAATTTATTTCCTCAGTTATTTAATTTAGTTTTGTTTTATTTTTCCTCTCCATGTGATGATCATGTCTGTTTCTGGATAAACCTTCTTCTCCTTCTAAAATCATTCCTCTGATTTTCATCAGTCTACACTCCGATCACATGGATCTGAAAGTAGATAAGGTGAGAAATCAAGCTGTCGTATCGGTTTAACCTTTTTTTTTTGGTTTATCAATCAGAAACAGCTATTTTACATCTTCTTTTGTTTTGTTTCAGAAAGCAGATTTTGAGGAGAAAAATGGAAGTATTTCTCCATTGAAGAGCTGCAGCGACTGTCACACTACGAGAACTCCCCTCTGGCGGGGCGGTCCAGCTGGACCGAAGGTAATTACTAAAAAATTTATTATTATTTTTTACGATTTGATTTGATTTTGTTGCTTCCGGCTGACGGCGCTTTTGATTTGCAGTCGTTATGCAATGCGTGCGGGATAAAATACAACAAGAAGAGGAGACAGCTCTTGGGATTGGATTCGGCGAAGCCAAACAAGAAGAAGAAGCGAACGAGCGTTGTACGGAGCAACGAGGTTAGAGAGATTTTAAAAATGCGATTCAAGAGCGAGATCGTGTTGCAGAGATCGGGGAAGTTGATGAGCAAGTTGAGAGAGGAAGAGCGGGCGGCGATACTGTTGATGGCCCTCTCATGTGGGTCATCTGTTTATGCTTAGTGGAGTGATACCGCCGGCTGCTCCCGTTGTACCCTGATTTTCTGGGAATTTGAAATTTGGAAAAACGAAAAAAATGGAGAGTTCTAACTTAATGTGATGCTAGTTTAAGGGAGTGATTAGGTTTTAATTTTTCTTTTCTTTTTTAAAATTTTAGAATGATTCGCTGATGTAATGAGCCTAATGACTAACTGATTGATTTAGTCATGTTTTTTCCTAGTAATAGTATGATTAAATCCTTAGATTTTCATTTTGACTTGTATATAAGCTGTTTTGAGCCTTTTTATTCTCTCTCTCTCTCTCTCTCTCTCTCTTTAGTGTTATATTATAACCAGTGCTTTTTGTTGGTACAAGTGATTTTTCGATGTCTTCTGAAAAAGTGGGAATTTTTTCAATTTATCACATCTAACTTGCTAGATCCTTTGTTACAAATCCGTTCCAACTTCCAACACATTTTATAAAAAAAAAATCAAATTTCCTCAGTTGATGAGAACATTCTGAACTTTTTGAGAATGGTAGTTTTGCCAATTCGACGATGCTGGTTTCGGATTTTGCACTTAATGTTTCAATAAATTTGTAATTCGAGTTTTGCTGGAATCTATTATTCAACTTGAATTTGGAATTTTGTGGAACTAAAATGGTTAGTCGAAAAATCATCACATATTGCTATGACTTAATTGGATAAAATTTTGTTTTAAATATGTTTACTTAATGTGAGATGGAAATCGATCACTAATTCTCGACGAAAATTAAGCTCGAGTTGCAATGCATATGTTTCAACAAAAAATTTCAATCATTGTCTGAAAACGACTACATGCTTATGCATCCCTAATTTTATATTAATTACGTATGATGTGCCACAAATGCAAATATGGTTAAACGGTACTATTATAATGATAAGATTTATGATAAACGTTCCGCCATATAACCGGAAATTATGATATCTGCACCTTCAAAGAAAATCACACATAAGTAACATAAAACTTCATATCATAGGAAATAAAAAAGAAAATCACGCATATAAGTAAGATAAGACTTCATATCATAGGAAATAAAAAAGAAAATTGGATCGTCTTAACACCAAGATCAACCCTTAGTTTGTTGATGTCACAGCAATGAATATGACAGTGAATCCCTCAATTTATGGTAATAAATTTTAGAGAAGGAAATAGGGCAGCCACAGCACTTTCTATTAAATGTTGACTGCCCATACTATAATTCTCTCACCACCCAAACCAGTTTCAGTTATTTGCATTGGCTGGTACCACGGGTTTAACTCAAATGGTTAATAGCTAATAAATTAGGAATAAGGATCAATGATCGAATCCTATAAATCACAGTATGTGAATTTCACCCTTTATAGAGTGACTACTTATGGATACTAAACAAAGTCATTCTAGCTTCTTAACTGTTGTGTCACCATGATTTATCCTATAATATTCTCATGGGATTTAGGTGTGGGGACTCTCGAATGAAGAACTTCGCCTTTTAGAACAAGTTATTTGTATAGGCCCCAAATTTTCATTTTCTGGAATTTGTTGGGTCACCTAAGTGTGTTGTCCAAACTAAATAAATGGTTTCACATATTTTAATTTTGTGGGTCACAAAAACACCAAACTAAATGTATATTTGCATTATTATTGTCAGCGTACTAAAAGTAACAATAGTAACGCATTTAAAGATGGTAATCTATCAACGCCAACAAATGTAGAAATATATATGATAAAAGGATAATTCTAAAGACAACCCTTAATTTTCTTAACATAGCCTTTTAATTTTTAGAAAATATAAAAATAATTAGAAACAACTATTATTCCTTATATTAGGGTTGTTCCAACAATTTATAATTTTTTAATTAATATCACAAAGTAAACATATTGTTATTTTGGTTCATATCAAAAAAATTCTATTAATTTCGCCTATCAATTTCAAGTAAGCAAACACTTACGTGATTGTCGGAGAATCATATTGAAGTCAATTAAAAGAAAAAAACATATAAAAACTCGCCAAAACTACCTATAAAAAAGGAGATTGGGTTTTACATTATTTTGGCATATTTTCTTTTAATTGACGTGACGCCTCTGCAGCAGCACCATCCAAGGTAGGGATGGCAATGGAAATCGGATCCGATTAGATCCGAGATCCGGATGCGATTTTTCTTGGATCCGGATCCGATCCGGATCCATATCTAAAAATGAGATCCGACCGGATCCATTGGATCCAAAATCCATATGTAATCTCTTCTAATATAAATCTTAAATTAAAATCTATAATCGATTCCTCAAATATTCGATAAATTCTTGGTGATGATATCAATCATGTTTGGTTGATTGTAGGATTTCTCTCATCATTTCTAAGTTTTGAAATCATACCGTGTCTTCATAATCAAATAGAAATCAATATTAGCAAATTATATCACAAAAGATTAACGAAAACGCAAACATACCATTTACACAAACAATGTCCAAATTTGAGGATTTGTTCTTTAATTTTTATGATCGAGAAATCAAAAGTGTTGTCCCAAATTTTGATTAAATCATAAATGAATAAAATAAAATAGAGAGTAGAATCAAGTAAAATGAAGTGAATGAGTAGATTTTTGGAAGAAGTTACGTCAAGTAAAATGAAGAAGAGCAAATGTTTGGAATTGGAAGAAGACTAAAAAAACTAGAATTAGATATATGGTTAACTAATATTTAATTTTAAAATAAAAATAAAAATATATATTATTTTAATCCGAGGCGGATCTCAAAATTAAAATCCGGATCCGGATCCGAGATTTTAAGTAGGATCCTCCATCGTCCAAATTTTTATACTCCGGATCAAAAATGGATCGCCCCTCTGCCTCCATTGCCATCCCTAATCCGAGGCGGCTCTTCTTCCTCCAAGCAGCGCCCCTGCCTCACATCGCCGCCGCCTCGCTCCGCCACAGCCTTCCGCCGCCATCGCTTTCTGCTCATTGGCCGACATCAACAACCACGACACCAACACTCAACCACAGGCAATTTGATTCTATAGCTTTTCCCCCTTTTCTATTTTTCTAATTGCTCCTCTATTATAAACTTTGTAGCTTTTCTGGTTGTGGTTGTATTACTGGAAACAATGGAAAAGTCTTGTTCTTGATGATGATGGAGATTATTTTGCATATCCGGACTTTGCTATTATGATGATGCAGTATCTATTTCTTTATTATACTTGGAGAAGAAATTAAATTAGGAGACTCTTGTGGAGTTTGGAATTTGATTTGGTAATGAGAAAAGTGTTTATGAAACTGAAGAGTATCCAATGATTAATTTCATCTGGTTATATAAATCTTGTATTTTTCTGGGGGCTACACAGTATTTCAGGAGAAGAGATTCATTGTTCCACAATATTGTGGTGTGTGCTATCATATTATATTTTTTATTTTAAAATATTATTTTTTATAAAAATTAAAATTTGAAAATTTATATACCTTAATTTTAAATTTATTAATTTTAATAATGAATTATTAATTGATAAAATAAAATAAAATAAAATATTAAAAATGATTATATATTCTAATTGAATAAAATAAATCCTATTTAATAATTATAAAATTAAAATTGAAAAAATATATTGAAAATGTGAGATATTAACTGTGAAACACTAGATCTCAAGATGTTTCTCAGAGTTTAATTTACTGCTAGCTTATTAGTATTTAAAATTAGTGGTTAAGACTTGAGTGTATAGTAGTATATCTATGGTTATTTTATTATTTTTTAAAATGAGTAGTTATAGCAAAAAAAATTGAGAGTTTACGTTTTGAATGACATGCAAACAAAAATAGTTTGTCCCATGTCAAAAGACGTATGAAAATACATGAAATTTGTGCACTCGACTAATTAAAACCATTAACAAGTGAAAGTTATTATGGTATTGAAATGTTCAATTATTTCAAATTAGTTGTCAGAAGTCACATTATGTTTGATAAAGCTCATAATTTCAGCAATATAAAATAGGGGTTCATGTACCCATTGGCATATTGGTTCCATATAAACACTAGTCTCTTTTATTTTTTTTTATTTTTTTGAAGGGAAACAGAATAAGTGTCTTTTCTTTTTATTTTATTTTTGAAGGGAAACAAAGTAAGTGTTTTCTTTTTATTCATATTATTCCATTACTCATATATCACTTCATATTCTGTTTCGGGTTTAAAAAATAAATTATGATTCTAAAGTATGTATAGATATTTAAAAATTTCCAAAACCATAATGAAACACAATTTATTTATTTAACAAAGTTCTAGAAAGGAGTGGTGAGCCCCATGCTATCATGATTCATCCTTTATTATAATTTAACTTCTATCATTAAAGTCTATTCCGCAATTAAAGAATCACTAAAAGAATTCGTTAGCAGAAAAATGGCGAAAGTTCTTGTTGTTTCTAGTGATAAATCGTTGAATAAAACTCAAAACAATTAGAAAAAAAAAGTACGAAGAAACCCCATTGCAGAATTGACACGAAGAATCTGGACTCCGACAACTGCTGGAAACACTGCCACGAGTAATTAATCGTACACGTGTCATCAAAAGAAGCAGCCAGCGTTTACACCGGTAGCTTTTAAAATCTATTGCAATAGGTGGATGTCGACTCAAGTCACAGAACATTTTGAAGAAGCTAAAGTTATCAAGACTGCATAAAACTAAGAGGAATGCAACCCAGATTTGCTCTCATCGCCGCAAAATTCAAGCGCGCTCTGCTTCCATCGCAGAGGTTACGCGGCTGCGCCACCACCTCCGGTAGAACTGCTGATCCAGCTGAGCATGCCGTCGAGGAAGAAGTAAGTATCTAACTGCAATTCATCCCCGGTTAATGTTTTTTTTTTTAATAGAGCAGCTAAGTCATTATTAACAGGCATGCTCGTGTACTACTTTAAGTAGTTTGTTCGACTAGTTGAAGAATTACATCATCCAATAAGTTTGAGATTTTTCAATGTGTAAAAATATATGTATTAAATCTATAATTTGTATATTTATGATATTATTGAAACGGTGATAGATTAAACTTATTTATAAATAACCTAGTGATCTAATAAAGTTGAAGCTGTTTAATCTATCAAAATAGATTGCGGATTAAAAATTGTTCCTTTCTATTAGGATGTGTACCCTACCGATGCGATGCAAGACGAGAAACGACGGCGGCCGCCGAAGCACGAGCCGACGAGCAAAGACAACGAAACATACACTCCTCCGAAATCTCCAATCGAAACGGCGGCGAAGCTCGAGTCCAGCGGCGTGGGGCCGAGGACGGATCCGATCGGTCAGCAGAAACGCCGGAGTTCTGCGTTCGTGAAGAACGACGGCATAAGCTGCGCGGGGATCGACGGCAGCCCGTGGCCGGCGGAGGAGGATGAAGTCGACCGGAAAACGCAGCGGAGAGAGCAGGAGAGAGACAACAAGGAGTATTTTGAGCACCACAAAGCGTCTCCGCTCTCGGAGATAGAGGTTTGCGATACGAGGAAGCCGGTTAGTCGGGCGACGGATGGGACGGCGCAGAGTGAGACGGTGGGCTACGATGGGAATTGGGGCGAAGGGATATGGCGTCCGGAGCAGCTGGACACGGCGGAGGACTCGCTGCGGCGCGCGGTGGAGATATTTCGGATGAATGCGATGAGAGGAGATCCTGATTCTCCGCACGGCAGAGTTCTCCGGCAGCTTCGCGGTGAAAATTGGTGACGTGGATTGACGTTGTTCGCGAGTATATATGTAAATTTTAAGCAAGTCTTTAGCCTTTCATCATCAAATGCCACTGTACTGTCTTTCTTTTTTTGCGGGGAGTATTGAAATATAATATATATAGATGAGTTGGATTATGAAGTTTGGCTAATTTATAGGGTATCAATTTATTTGTATAGTTTATTTTCAATTTACTTTTTATAAGATTCAAGTGCAAGTCTAACACGTAAAATGTCAATTATCCAGCACAAAGAAGATACTAGAATTCATCATATGCGGGTATACGTGAGTTTATAATGTGCCTTCCATGCAAAGAGGTAGGGCTGTAGTACATAAGCTTGAAATATAAATGTACGTTTGTAGCGTGGATTGAACGTTTCCATTTCTCTGTGTAATTTATTCGTGCCCAATTGTCTTCTCATTTTTATTCTTTGAATTATGATATGAAATAGAACTTTTAAAATAGACAGGTTACGAGTATAACTTCTAAAATAGGCACGATTCGGTGGATCGATTCAAAGTATTTGACCTGGTTAATAAATTGATTGTCTGTAACAAAATCGGATCTAAAATACCTGTACAGTAGATCGTTGGGCCGTTGGAGAAAATAGAGAAACATCTTCCAATGAATTGCTCATGGTTGCATGAGATGTTTCGTCCTCGACGTCCTGTTGGATAAGATTTTGAGATGTTTTTTGTTGACGCTTTCGTCGTTAATTATGTCCCTAATTCATTTTTAGCTATTTTACGTGAGGATAAATTTAAATATTCATTTTTATCAAAGTGTGTGTAGTTTTATAATTAATTTTAAAATTTGTTATAATGATGTTCATTTTATTAATTTAATTTATTTTTTGAGTGAAATGTTTGGCGATTTTCGACATCATAGTGTTTATTATTATTATTTTTAAATAATTATGTTGTCATTATTATTATTAAAATAAGTGATTTGGTTCTGATCGGAGACAGAAATTTCATGATCGGATGTCTCACGGTCGGTAACAAGGTTTTCCATTGAAATCTCAAGTTTTTTCAATAATTCTAATACTTTTGAAGTCTCTGGTTGATCATTATATTCATCTCCAGTCGATTGAAGAGATTCTTCAGTTTTCTGACTTAAAATATATTAAATTAATAAAATAGGTATGAAATGTAACAAATTTTTAAAATGGATGTAAATGATACATATATTGGGAAAAATGTGTATTTTTAAATAATTCATCTTTCATATAATACTTGAAGGGTGGAATTATTATTTCGAAATCCAAATTTGTATAAATAACTGATTCAGATAATTTGAAAGCAAATAATAACCTCGGATGTTAATTTGCTAGCAATAGAATATCGCAACTAAATGACATTTATTGTAATCAGCTAACAAATAAAGTATCATATCCACATAGATTAGAGACGTCAAAATAAAACAAGTAATAAACACAAATATTTCACAATTATCTAGGATAAAGAATGGTGTATATATTTGATTATCACTAGATAGAAAATACAAAGATACAAAAGAACATAAATGATATAAAGAATAATCAATAGAAAATTACAAAAGCAACCTACTGAATTATTAACTAATTTAATCCAATTCAGATGAAGAATGATACAAATAACAATAATCTCTCATGAGCAGCTTGTAATAGTAGATCAATACAATTTCTATCTCGGTTGGCAATTGTTAGGTTGTCTTGCAACACAAATTTGATATGAGACTACATTAGTGTAAGCGAGCAAAAACTTGGTGGCTAGCAACCAATTTTGGTAAGTTAATTTTGAAATTTTCCTCTTTTCTTTGAACATAATATAGTTGTGAATCTGATACTAATATCTAAAATTATATTTTTGGTTTATGGAAGAGGATAGTGAAGGAATTACTGAAGATGGACAGGCTATCTCAAAATTGGTTGTTAGCCTGCACAAAACAATTTTTTTGAATTTTGTTTATTTGATTTTTGTCTAAAGTTGACTAATGATCAAAATTTTGAAAGATTAATTGTTGATGACTGTTATATAACATTTCTTGCACACAATTCTTTCGGATGAGCTATTTTCTGAAACTTCAGAGAAGTATAAAGAAGTCTAAAAATTACTATCAATGTCTATAATACTGGAATTAAACGAAAGAAAAATGTCTACACTATATTGGTATTAAACCAAACAAAAATTACTACCAATTCCCTTCTAATTTTGCCATCCACTTTATCGGAATTTTTTTTTTGTCGTAAACGAAAACTGGTCCCCACAAACATAGATATTGTATTTTTCATTCAAGCTAGATGATCGATCTTGTTTTCGTAAGGGAATTAAATGCACGCAAGAAAACCAGAGATTTACGTGGTTCGATCTATGAATATGATCTACGTCCACGGAGAGAGAGAGAGAGTTTGCGTGTTGATAATATGAGGAGTGATTACAAAGAGTGTAGCTGATCTTTTCCGTCTAATCTATCCTCTATTTATACACGATTATGATAACCTAGATCTCGAATCCGAGATCTATTCTAAGATAGGATTTGAATCCTATCTCCTCTAATTAGGATTCTCGTAGATATGACCGAATCTTCTGCTCCTCCGGTTTCGAACTTTCTTGGGCGGACTCAGTATGGGCCGAGCTTCATATCGAGCTTATTTATGTTGGGCCCGATGCTTGGGCTGGGAGTTGGGCGATCCTATCATATCCCCCAAAAAAAAAGACGACGGTCGAGGTCGCAATGGGTTTGGGGGATATTTGCCGAGATGTGTCCGTGACGGAGTGGAGTATGGTGAATCTAGTAGTTATCCTCAGATCTCGACTTCAGATTTTGTCGGCCGACTTGATTAGTCTTTGCCGATGTCTTTGGATGGGCTTCACTTGACGAGGCTTTATGCCGAGGTCTTTGATTGACTTCGCCTGACGAGGCGTTATGCCGAGGTCTTTGACTGGCTTCGCCTGACGAGGCGTTATGCCGAGGTGTTTGGGTCGGCTCACCTGACGAGGCTTTATGCCGAGGTCTTTCGGTCACCGACGAGGCGTTATGCCGAGGTCTTTGACTGGCTTCGCCTGACGGGCATTTTATCGAGGTGTTTGGGTCGGCTTCGCCTGACGAGGCATTTTGCCGAGGTGTTTGGGTCGGCTTCGCCTTTACGAGGCGTGAAGCCGAGACTGAACGCGGGATGCCTCATAGCATTTAATGTAGCAGCGGTTGGATTCCCAATAAAGCGCATATTGGGAGAATAACTTTCGTGATACGCCTTTTCGCCTATCACTTGTACATTTCTATTCAAAAAATTCTGAAATTTCTTGTGTTCCAAAAGTTTCTCTGTCGCCATTATCGCCCTCGCCAGTATCAGTGCTATCTTCCTCGAATCTTCAAACCAGTAAGTTATGGCTACCTTATCTTCGTCACCTTCTTCTCGATTCTCACGGCCCGAGCGCCAGACATTGTGTTCAGGTCACCACCGATTCTCCGTGGATTTTGAAATTTATCATCTTGGTTCCCCCAACCTACCTGTAGATTAGATTTTCCGCCTTTCTATGATTTAGGTAAAGTTTCTTCGCTTCCTTCTATTCGACAACCCCGTGATATTAGAGCTTGCCTCAAATTTTTGATAGGATACGCCCAACTCCCAGCCCAAGCATCGTGCCCAACATAAATAAGCTCGATATGAAGCTCGGCCCATACGAGTCCGCCCAAGAAAGTCTCGAAACCATTAGAACGCAGAAGATTCGGTCATATCTACGAGAATCCTAATTAGAGAGAGATATGATTCAAACCTATCTTAGAATAGATTTGGATTCGAGATCTAGGTTATCATAATCGTGTATAAATAGAGGATAGATTAGACGGAAAAGATCACTACACTCTTTGTAATCACTCTCATATTATCAACACGCAAACTCTCTCTCTCTCCGGACGAGATCTTATTCATAGATCGAACCACGTAATCTCTCGTGTTCTTGCGTGCATTTAATTCCTTACGAAAACAAGATCGATCATCGCGCCGTCTGTGGAACAAAAATTTTGTGTTTTCAATCAACTTTCATTTACAGGGAATCAATCACGACGATGTATACCGAAGTCACGATCCCGAGTCGCCCGCAACAACGGCAACAACGGCGGTCGGACACGCCGAGCTCAGCTGAAAAGCCCGGTCCTGAATCGACCGAAGGCATATCCAAAGCCTCGACGAACAAGGAATCCCATCCGGCATGAAGAAGAAGTATACCAAAGCGAAGGAGATCGCAGCAAGAACCAAGGAGAACCTCCAGCCTCGATAAACCTCGACGACGCCAAGGGCTTTCGAGAAAACAAGGAGAGCTTCCTCCAATACCTCGGCCAAGCACAAGGTCGGCCGCGTCCCAAGAAAGGAACGCAAGCCTCGCCTAAACACGAGGCATCATGACGAGTGGATCCCCAAGATCCAAATCATGGGCGCCACACCTCCGCACAAGTCGGGCCCAAACCCACCGCGTGAGGGACGAACAGCGGGAAAGGACGTCATGACCGCCGCGAGGCCAGCCTCACTACCAAAACAAATTGTCGACGAACTCCGCCTCACTCTCCGTAGGGCGGTTTCGACGGGCACGGAGGATAGTCACCCCTGCTCTCAAACGAAATACTCGACTCCCGCCTCCTAGACAAATATCGGTGCCGAGCATCACCCCTATGATGGATCGAGGACCCGAACTTTCTCTCGCAGCTCCAAGACAATATGATCAACCAACGCCTCGGCACAATTCATATGTGCAAGCTCTTCCTGCATCATAGTCGACAATGCCCACGGTGGTTCGACGGTCCTACCTCCGGGAGCATTGGTTCCTACCGCGATCCGATAAAGGCCTTCCATCGGTTCTTCCGTAGGCCGAGTCAAAATGACTTCGCACATCTCCTCACCTCGAGGCAAGACCAAACGAGTCCATCGTGACTTTATGACCGTGTTCAATAAAGAAAGCCGAAGGTCGCAGACGTGAACGACCTTCTCATCATCTCACCTTCCGTAATCGACATCCACCCGGGCTTTATATAAAGAGATCGCTGGCACGAACCCCGCATCGCCACGGAGCTATGGCGATAGTCGATCGGTTCGCCAAGGCGGACGAGGTCGATAGAATGAAGCGAGGCGTAAAAAGCGGATCCTCCGAAAAGGAAGAAGAGAAGAAGGGACGAGAGACAGTAGCCAAGGCCGACGGTCACTGGAAAGAATACGTCGCCCATAGAGTCCGTGCTCGGACCGCAACACCTCCGAACGACCTCAATACACTCATTCGACGGCCAAGGCGAAATCTCGAACTCCACATGGATAAGTTCGAGAAACCTCGACCAATGACAGCGGGTCAAAACGCCAACAAAGGACAAGCATCGCTCCTTCCATGAAGATTACGGCACGACACGGAGGAGTGCCGAGACCTCATGGAGGATATCGAGGTGTTAGTGCAGACGGGGTCCCGAGAAAATACAAAGGTCATGACCGACGAGCCGACAAAGACGAGGCCCTCATCGCCGTAAAAGGAGGAAACAGCGAAGGTGGAATGTGCCCCAACAAGAAGGCGAAGCGCGGCGAAGACGAAGAAGAGACGACGAACCGCAATATGACAGAGTCATCTCCACTATTACGGGCTCCCCATGAGTCACGAGTCCTCTCGAAAGCCAAGCCCGAGGTCCACATATCGGCGAACCGACCAACAAAAGGTTCAGAAGGGACGAGGCGATCACCTTCTCCGAAGACGACCCTGTACCTGCGGTAGTACCCCACCAGGATGCGCTGGTAATTCAGGCAGTGGTCGCAAACAAGTTGGTGAAGCGATACATCGACAAGGCGCGTCGGTAAGCATCCTTTTCAAGGAATGCTTTGATAAATTAGGAGTAGATGAGGCGCGCCTCGCACAGGCACCGCTGCCACTTCGTAGCTTCGTTCAAGAAGAGACACGCCCGGAAGGGATAATCGAGCTACCTGTCATGGTAGGGAAAGCTCCGACGAGCTCCACCAAGGTGGTACACTTCTTCGTAGTGAAGGCCTACTCGCCGTATAACATCATACTGGGGCAAGATTAGCTGAACTCTGTAAGGGCGGTATGCTCAACATACCACCTGACGATGAAGATCCCCACAAAAGGGGGGGTAGCTGTGATCCGGCGAGATCGAAAGCCCGCGAATGCTTACATGTCGCCTCACGAGGTGCAGGGCTCCACCCAAAGACCCATGTGCATAGCAACTAAAGAAACCCGAGGAGTTGGAAGAAGAGACAACGCCATCTCGGGAAGCCCGTGGAAGAGATCACGCTATACAAAGACGAGCCACTCAAGGTCGCCAAGATTGGCTTTACCGGGCATCCGAATTGAGAGAACAGTTATCCAACTCCCGAGGGAATTCCGAGACGTGTTTGCTTGGTTGTCCTCGATATGACCGGGTCTCCCTGCATCATCACCCATAAGCTTAACATCGACCGAAAGACAAAACCGCCGCGTATAAACGAATTTTGCAAATTAACGGAACCAAGTCATCCATGACGAGGTAAATCAATTGTTAAAAGCTCGCATATTGTTTGAAGTCAAATATCCGACATGGATAGCCAACCCGTGATGGTGAAGAAAGGAGGAGGGATGGCGAATGTGCATCGACTACACCGACCTAAATAAACATTGCCCAAAGGATTGCTATCCCTTCCCAACATCGATAAGAAGGTCGACGCATTGGTCGGGTTCAAGTCTTCGCTTAGACTTGTATAAACGGTATCACCAAGTCTCATGGATGACGAAGACACGCCAAGACAGCCTTCATTACGACTTGAGTCTTCGATACGAAAGATGCCATTCGGACTTAAGAATGCAGAGCTACCTATCAAAGAATGGTAGACAAAATATTTCACCTACATAGCCGGAATGTAGAGGTGTACGTCGACGACATCGTAGTAAAAGCAAGGAGGAAGTCGCATGTGTCGCCGACCTCCGGATCGCCCCTCGGCTTACTTGAAAAGTCAACCTCAAACCGAACCCCGTGCGCACGCTTGCGCTCGATCCGAAAATTCTTAGATGTCTGGTTTCACAAGAAGGGTTAAAAGCCAACCCATCCAAGGTTCAAACCATTCTAGAAATGAAGACGCCAAGACCATTCACGACGACACAGACCGACGGGTCAGCATAGCCAAGACTAAGCCTCTTTCTTTCAAAGGTCATGACAAGCAGCTACCCTTCTTCAAGGTACTCAAAAGGCTCCGAGTTCTCCTCGAATGATACACATAAGTCCGCTTTGAAGATCTCAAAACTACCTCGCCAAACTTCCTACTCGTCCGCTTCGAAAGAAGAAGAGGTCCTTTCCTATACCTCGCCACTTCGGACGAAAAAATAAGTCAGCTTGGTACGAGAGCAAGGACGTCCCCCCGTATATTTCATCACCGAGCATTAAAGTGCCCGTAAACAAGGTATCAACCTCGAAAAGCTCGCCTAAGATTAGTAAATGCCGCAAGGAGACTACGCCCATACTTCCATGCACATCCCATACAAGTCCTCACCGACCATCCACTTGAGCAGTGTTGACGGCCGTAAGCTTCGGGAGAATTGCGCGGGCAATTGAACCGGGCGAACATGATATATCTTTCTCGCCTGCTCGAGCCATCAAATGTCGCCTTAGAGGACTTTCTTGCAGAGGCTCACTTGCCGAGAAACCAAAGCCCCGAGTCCGTGACGATAAAGCCGCCGAACCAGCGGTGAGAAAACATCGGAGGATTGCCGGCAAGTCTACGCTGACGGGCTTCGAAAACGGTAATGGAGTTAAGATTCGCTCCTCGACCGGATGGCCAAGAGATCACGACGCACTTCGATTCTCATTCAAAATATGAACAACGGCAGAGTATGAGGCCTCGATCGCAGGACTTCGCCGCTCAAAGTCTTCGACACGAGCAGAAAGTTCATAGTGACTCAAGTCGTCAGAAGCCACATGTTGTAAGACGAGACAAAAGGCAGAGGATGAAGAAATATCTCGAGAAAGCCAAAAGCCTACAACAAACTTTCTCCCACTTCCGGATAATTCGCATCCCAGGAGCAAAACGGGCGAGCCGACATCTTAAGCAAATCGCTTCATCGTCAACAAGCCCGCCAAGAGAGGAAGTTCAAAACCAAGCATAGATGATGCTAATGAAGGAGCCAAGTCAACGTAGTCTCGCACGAAGATCCTAATTGATGACTCCTATCCAAGAATACCGAGAAAGGCGAACTACCCCATGATAAGCTCGAGGCCGGAGGATATCGAACAAATCTTTGCGATATGCATCGGAGCAGGAGTTCTCTACAGAAATCATACCTCCAGCCTCCTAAGGTGCTTGGGTCCGAACCGAGCTGATTACGTGACACGGAAGTGCACGGCGATCATGCGAAGTCACATCGACCCCGAGCCCCGCCAAAGAAGGTCATGCGACGGGATACTATCGCCGACAATGTTCAAGACTCACTCAACCTTGTGAAAAGGTGTCCGGTGTCAAATTCACTGAACGTGCTGGCTACCGCAGACCGACCTCGCCTCCGCACAAAGCCCTCGTCATTTATGCAATGGGGGATCGACATCGTAGGCCCTTTCTCGCAGCACCGGCAACCCAATTCCGATTGTCGCGATTGACTACTTCACGCTGGTGAAGTTCGAGCCTCGCAAAGATCACAAGCAAAACGCCTCAACTTCGCCTCGAAGAACATAGTATGTCGATTCGCATCCTCATATCCTTCTTTCGGATAATGGGACGCAGCTTCATCGATAAGATATTCAAAGACCGTGTCAAGAACTTGATCCAACAAAAGTTCACCTCGGTGGTCCATCCTCAAGCAAATGGTCGACCGAGGTCACCAACAGACGATTGTAAAGGGTCTCAAACCCGCTCGACCGAGCTAAAGGTCTTTGGATGGAGAATTTACAACAAGTCTTATGGTCATACCGAACAACACCTCGGACGGCGAACGAAGAAACGCCTCTACAGCCTCGGGCGATGGAACCGGGCAATGATCCTCGCAGAATCGAATACCGAGCCTCAAGACTATTCACTTCTCCGCCAAGCAATGGGAAAATCTACGAACCGATCAAGATCTCGAAGAAAAGAGAGACCTCGCCACATCACAAGTTTCGGTACAAACAACAAGTAGCTCGGTATTACAACCAGCGTGTCAAGTCCCGACAGCCCAAGTGGGCGACCGGTGCTTCAAATAATGAAGTCGAGAAGCCGCCAAGCTCGCAAACCGGAAGCTACACGGAAGGACTCACGGGTCGAAGAAGTCCTCGAAAAGCGAGCCTATAAGCTCGCCCATTTGTCTCATGAGCAAATACCCAACACATGGCACATCATTCATTTGAAGAGATATTTTGCATAAGTGTCGAAAGTTGAGTCTTGTTCGCCTTTGAGTCATGTTAGGTCGAGTCCTAGTCTTGTCGCCTTGTTCCATTATCTCTTATCAATAAAAATCTTTTCTTTTCTATCTATTTTTGTCTTGCATGTTTTCATTTGTCATTTATGCATATAACTCTTATAAAATTACTATACCCTCTTCTGAGGACTAACTATACCCCGACGGAGGACAGACTACCTTCGCTTAATACTAAGACGAACTACAAACGCTGTAAGGGATCACCCAATTCGATAAAACTTGGCAAAACAGAACCCATACCTTCGCATTGCGAGGACGGATACCTTCGCTTATTTCGAGGACGGATACCTTCATTCGAGGAAGAACTACCTCGCTTATTTTGAGGAAGCTTCGACGAGGATGGATACTTTCGCTTATTTCGAGGACGGATACCTTCATACGAAGACTAACCACCTCGCTTATTTTCGAGGAAGCTTCAGACGAGGACGGATACCTTCGCTTATTTCGAGGACTGATACCTTCGCATTTAAGAAAACTACCTTGTTTACGGCAAGGACGAGCCATCTTCGCCAAACAAGGACGCACCTACCTTCTCATCAGTTACGGTAATTAAAGACAAGTTGTTCTCAAGAGTCAACACAAAGCAAAAATAATTTTATTTCAAAGTATACGCTTGTACATCACGAGGACGAAGAGGTCCAGGAGGCCGAAAAGTGAGCCAATCCCTAGCAAAATCTGGATTCAACAGAGCATCTATACTAATCCTACCTCTACTGCCCCCGATCTACGCTATGAGCCCCGCCACCGACCTGCCACCCGACGACGCAGCCTCGCTAGATCGACCTCGGCTCGATGACGCCCGACTTCTTCTCCTGAGGATCCACGCCGCTTGGGCCATAGCTGCTCTCTGAGCTCTCCACCCGGATCGTCAAAATTTAATGAAATTATAGTCCCGGCAGAGAGAAGCCCCGACTGTAGAAGAGGCCTCAGATTCGTTGAAGCAGCTTCGAGCCGTGGTTGTCTAGCAACGACAGCCTTTATATATGCCTCCAGTCTTTTCAATTCGCGAACCGCTCCAGAACCGCCAGATTTCTTGCCGCATCACAGACGTTTCTCGCAGACAATGAGCAGCGCCTCAACAACCTTAGCCGACTCGTGAATGGTCATCCCACCACTTCGTGGACGACTTCACTGAGTGCTCTTCACCATCGTTCTAGCCTCCTCCTCGGCAATCTCGACTTCTCCTCCAACTCCAAGAGGTGAGCTCAAGTCACATTAGCCTCCGGCAGCCCTAAGCTCAGACGTCCGCACGCACATGGTCTAGTTGTTCCTCAAACGGATGAGTTCGATCTCTTTGATTCAATAGTCCGCCAAAGCTTCATGTGATTTAACCAAGGAAGATCGTGCATTTCGTAGAAGACCGACAAAGAGAAAACAAGAAAGGCAAGTCTCTTCAAGAAAAGCAAATTTTATTAAGGCCTCATGGCGTAATATCGTGCTCGAGTACACAAAAAATAAAAATTTACAATGATCAATCGACCCGCCATCGCCCGAAACTGATCTCCTCGCAACCCGTCGCCTCGCCCTCGTAGCCGCTACCTGGCCTCAACGGCCAGCATTTCAAGCACCGACACCGCCTCCTTCTCGAACTTCTCGCCGATACCGGCCTCCTTATAAGCTTCAACTGTCGCCACCCCGGCCTCCGCCTTAGTCACCGCCATGATAGCCGAGAGAGGATCTCGTCCATCGAGCAAGCACGGACGGACTCAACAACAACAGAGTCGAGGACGAGGCCGCATCAACGACGGCAAGCTCTTCGCATCGCCAATGAGGAGACCAACATAAGACCGCACTGTAGCGGCCTCCACCACCTCGTATCCATACTTATATTTATCTAAGTCGATAGTCATCACGACGCCATCCGTAGTATCGACACCGCCTCTTATTCAGCCAGCCGCCATCTTGTTCGCCACCGAAAATTTCCGAGATAGAAAAGCTTCTCAAGATAAGCCCGAGAGCCCCTGCGGCCGCCGCCTCGGCTTCCTAAGCTCGACGCCCACTTGCCTTCAATCCGCCTCGATGCCTCGACCGCCGCCTCGCCTTCGAATGTTATCTCGGCCGACGCCCGCCTGCAGCCTCAATCCCCGCTCGACCTTCTCCACCACGGCCAAGGCCGTGGCCTCCTCGGCCGCAACCCGAGCCTTCTCCTCCGCCTCGATCGCCGCCACAAGAAGGGTCTTCCTCCACCGTGGGCGTAGCGAGCCAGTGTTCGAAATAAGCCACGCATCATTCAAATGCCCAACAACGAGCTCGGACGCCGCTATCAATTGACCTTCACGCCCTCGGTCCCCGTTATAAAGCTAACAACGCCAAGCAAAGCCTCAATACGACTTGAAAAAGTACAAGACAAAGCATTACCTGGGAAAAGACGGACGTGCGACCGGGTACCAAGGATCGTGCAATCAATCGCCGCCGTCGGCAAGGAGGATGGCGCTTCTTTTTCGGAGTGGAAGGTGCTGGAGGCGACTAAGTCTTCTACCGAGGCGACGAACGCTTCTACCGAGGCGAGGTCGCAGCCTTTTCAAATTCTTCTGGTGACCTCGGGCACGTCTTCGCCTTGATTGCTCGGCCTCGGACTCCGACCCTTTCTCTTCCTTGAGGAGACGAATTTCACCACGTAAATAACACATATCAAGTCAATATAGAGCAACAAAATACATTCGACACTAAAGCTAAGTGGTGGCCTCACCGCCGCTCATCTCGCAGAAGAGGTCATAGGGCTCACCCATGTACCGCTAGTTCGACCTCGAGAAGACTTCGTCGACTAGGCCAACCCCGCCCGATAGGTCTCCACATCGCCAAGCAATCTCCAACGGCTACATCGGCCACCTATCACGCCCAAGCGAATTCATAAGAGTCAGTTAAACCGCGTAAGTACTTCTTCGCGGCTTGATATCTTCGACTTTGTCTTTATCTTAATTTACGACGGGCGCTAAGTAATACCACCCCGCACTATATTTAAGGCAAAAAATCTAAGGACGAGCCCTAGACTCAACGGGCGCTATGCTTATACGCATATACACGAAGCCCGTCAAAGACGAAAAGAGTTCGGTGTTAATCACAAGGGATAGCAAAACTATTGTAACTCAACAAACACGGAAGGATAAGGAAGACGAAGACCGCACTTAAGGTTGTCCTCGTATACTGTTACAAATCCTTGCGGAGGGAGGCTAGCCCTATCCCCCGGACGGGGGGCAATTAACCCAACGGATTTCGGAACAAAAAATTTAGAGGCAAGCTCTAATATCACAGGGGTTGTCAGAATAGAAGGAAACGAAGAAACTTTACCTAAATCATAGAAATGCGGAAAATCTAATCTACACAAGGTAGGTTGGGGGGAACCAAGATGATAATTTTCAAAATCCACCGGAGAATCGGCAGGTGACACAGACACAATACGGCTCGGTACGTGAGAATCGAAAGGCGTGTGAAGATAAGAAAGCCATAACTTACTTGGTTTGAAGATTCGGGAAGATAGCACCGATATCATGAGGCTTATAATGGCGACAGAGAAACTTTGGAACACAAGAAATTTAAGAATTTTTGAATATCGAAATGTACAAGTGATAGGCGAAAAGGCATATCACGGAGTTATTCTCCCAATATGCGCTTTATTGGGAATCCAACCGCTACATTAAATGCGCATTAAATGCTATGAGGCATCTCGCGCTCGAGCCTCGGCTTCACGCCGTAAAGGCGGTCGACCCAAACACCTCGGCAAAATGCCTCGTCGGTGAAGCCGACCCAAACACCTCGGTAAATGCCTCGTCAGCGAAGCCGGCCAAAGACCTCGGCATAAAGCCTCGTCGGCGGTTTACCCAAACACCTCGGCATAACGCCGTCAGCGGTTACCAAAGACCTCGCATAACGCCTCGTCAGCGGCTACCAAAGACCTCGGCATAACGCCTCGTCAGGCGAAATCATCAAAGACCTCGGCATAAAGCCTCGTCAAGTGAAGCCCATCCAAAGACATCAGCGCAAAGACTAATCAAGTCAAGCCGACAAAATACGAAGTCAAAATACAAGGATAACTACTAGATTCACCATACTCCACTCCGTCACGGACACATCTCTGGCAAATATCCCCCAAACCCATCGCGACCTCGCTCAAGGTCTTTTTGGGGATATGATAGGATACGGCCCAACTCCCAGGCCCAAGCATCAGGCCCAACATAAATAAGCTCGATATGAAGCTCGCCCATACGAGTCCGCCCAAGAAAGTCAGAAACCAAGAGGACGCAGAAGATTGGTCATATCTACGAGAATCCTAATTAGAGAGAGATAGGATTCAAACCTATCTTAGAATAGATCTCGGATTCGAGATCTAGGTTATCATAATCGTATAAATAGAGGATAGATTAGACGGAAAAGATCGCCTACACTCTTTGTAATCACCTCATATTATCAACACGCAAACTCTCTCTCTCTCCGTGGACGAGATCTTATTCATAGATCGAACCACGAAATCTCTGGTGTTCTTGCGTGCATTTAATTCCTTACGAAAACAAGATCGATCACTAGACTTTACAATCCAACTTGAAAAATCAACTAATAATTCAGTAAACTTAAGGTAGTAAATACACTAAGAAAACATTATCTACATCATCTATTTTTTCTCCAATAACTATAGTATAATATCTTTAAGCATCTGATTTTCACTTCTTGCATGTCTTGATCTTTAACGATGAACTTTTCTTCAAGGTTAATTGCACCTGACAAATAGAAAGTGTAGAAGACCGATGAATGCCGTCTTTGATGTCCAAATCAGACATGCACAAACTCAATGACTCCATTGCATCATTAATTTGCGAAGCAAGATACTTAACTTTAACAAATGATGCTTTTGAGGCCTTTCCAATGATAGTTTTGCCCCTTCGGAGCAATCATCAGTAAGCAATTGCATAACTGATTTCAATTCATCATTTTCATTTGCATCTATGATTGAGAACTCGAAATTGTCACTCCTGCAACAAAAAATGATTACATTATCCAAAGTACATCTAAATCAAAGAAAGACTACCATTAACAGTGGTCTATTATTAATTTACCGTAATATATCTTGGTTATAAAAATATGCCACAGAGCTACAACCATTAGGGAAGAGAACTCACCGATTGCTGTTTGAATTCGATTTTTTTGATTCTCATCTACTTTAGTCTCCAGAATTTTGGTGGAAAAATTACATAATAAAGAGAAGAGAAGAACAAACGAAGCATCAAAATAAGATATGTTAAAAAAATGATATCACATTTTCTTGGAAATCATTAGACGTGAATGAAGAGAAAGAATATGAGCTGTTTTGGTATTTTTTTGTTTTCTTCTAAAACGACTTATAAAATACAAATAATAATAAAAGTAGAACCGCAATCAATTTGAACAAGAGGGAGTAAAAGAAAAGTTGAATTTATATGCATCGGAAAATTGAAAGGTGGTGTTTGGCTAAGCTTATTTTAGAGAGCTTATAAGCTTCAAGAGTTTATAAGATGTTTCGAGAGCTTATAAGAGGTAGTATCTCAAATGCTTATAAATTGTCAAAGTTCTTGGATAATTGATCTTATAAGCTAGAGAAAGAATCGTGAGTTAGAGAGAGAAAATCATAGTTAGAGAGATAAAATTGACGAGAGGTGAAGTTGATAGTGTATGTATAGGAAATAACGAACTATAATAAGATTATTTTGGTAAATTAATGATTGCTTATAAGTTTATAAAAAATAAGTTAGAGTTGACCAACTTATTTTTAGGGGAGCTTATAAACTGTTGGAGCTTATTTTCACAGCGTATAAGCTGTTTAAGAGTTTATTTTGCCAAACACTTTGTAACAACTTATAAGATCATAAACAATTTATAAGTTGTTTTAAAGAGCTTATAAGCTCAGGCAAACATCCTCATAGAGATGTTAAATAACAAAACATGAAACTGTATATGATTTGTTTTGAGAGAATTGGTCGGTGAAAATTGAAATTTAATTAAGCTCTAAAATATGGGTAAATGGCGATGATAGTATATTATACTAATAAATTTGGATAAATAAAGTAATTTGATTCATATTTGCAAACAATTTTAATATGTTGTAAAGTAGGTGAAAGTGTTACTCCCGAAAAGGTGTGAGCATTCGGATTTCTGCCTAATCCGAACCGATCCGAAACCCAAATTTTGAGAGAAAAATCTGATCCGAACCAAATATCTGAAAATCCGAAAATCAAAAAAATCCGAACCGAATCGAAAAATAAAAAATTATGAAAAAACCGAAAATTTGAAACCAATTTTTGTTAAGTCTTATATATATTTATATTAAATTTAAAAATGTTTAAATAAAATATTATTTATATATATATATATATATATATAATTCGGATTAAAAAAATCCAATATAATCCGATCTGAAAATCCAAAATTTTGAAAAATTTCAATATGACCCGATCCCAAAATCCAAAAAATCCGATCCGAATTTTAAATTCGGTTTAGTTCGGATCAGATATTCGATTTTAAATTTTTTGCTCACCCGTACTCCCAAAACTAATTGTTGTGTAGAGTGATATGGTAAAATATACCAACACATAGAGTAAAAACAACTAAATAGATCAAATGAACAGCGAAGATAATTCTTTTACTGGTTATTCACAATAATTATAAAGCGAACTTGTTATCCAATACAAGGTCAGACAACTGAGTTAACTAACAACTAAAACTATCAAAAAATATTTCTCACACCGCTCGTGACTATGGTAACTCAGACTTTAGAACAATAGAAAAAAACAATTGTTGTAAGGAATGCTATAGAAACAAACTCAGTAACATTCTCATATCTTTAGTGTTTTTCTCTAAGATTGCGTCGTCGTCTTCAAGTAATATACCTCTTATTAATAGTTTACAAGAGACCTCCACCTTAGACTGCATTTTCATCCATTTTTGTTGAGGTTGTGGACGTTGAGAGGAAGTTAGTTGCTAAGATTTATGAATTAATTCTACCTGATTTCCTCGGCTTATTTTCAACCCTTTATCTTCTAATTTCTCAACTCTTCTTTCACAAATTCGAATTCGTTCGAATTCCATGATTTTAGATGGTGATTGGAACGATTCCTCTATCTTCTCCAACCAACTACATGCACATATATAAGTGAAGGAAAAAACAAAATCATAATAACAAATATGTACAAAATAAGGAATTTGTCTATATATATTATATAGGGACATATCAAAGTCCAATTGAAAGCGATTTAATGTCTTATCGAATATTTGTCCCATTTTTTATCTTAACCGAACTTGGAACCACAAACAATCTGATGTTACTATTTCTATTTATGACCAACCTCTAGGGGTCCAATCACAGCTCAAATAAGAAAAGTTAAGCAACTAAATATTTTTTTCGGAAATAAAATTAGAGGCGTATTGAAGAATATATCCATCTAATTTTGACTTCTGATGGTAAATTCGAACTAAAGATGTTTCTCAATTGTTTAATACTATCTTTCATTTATTTGATTAACTAATAGTTATACTTGGTCAAATTTTTGGGCTCCATCTTTTGCTATTCATAATTTTGGACTTTAGCTAGCATTTTATATATTTGTTTTATCAGCTTGATATACATACAAATACTGTGCTTATATAAAATTATTTAATAGCAATTTTGTCTCACTAACAATCCGTAGTTGATGGCATTCTTTTAATGGTTGAATATGAACTGATCACAAGAGTGAGCTCTGGAATTTTATTCTCTCTAATTGACTTCCCACATCTCATTATTGGGTTGTTTTCTTTAAAATGGTGAAATAAATCTAAGGATTGCCGCTGCATAATCTACATTCTACTAGTAAATTCTATATTTAAAATGGAATAACGTATAAAAGTGTCATTAACTAGTGCGAACATCTGAGTAAGCTATTGAAAGACAAATTGAATTCTGTAATTATTATAATAAAATTTATATTGAGACCAAAGGTCTTTAGATAATACACCTCGAATATATATTTTCATGTGCAGACTTGAAATAAAATTACAAACTCGAGAAACTAAAATAAAAACCGACTATGTTAGACGGGAGAAATAGGAGAAAAGCTTTAAAAAATCTAGAGCGGTTTGATGAAAAAAAACAAAAGATTGCATGTGCAACAGCACATAGCAAAGTTGAAAACAATTTCAAAATAGTGTGACATTAATGACTCGAACCATTGCTTCTATCTTCAACTAATTCCACACCTTCCCCAGTGGGCCCGCTACCTTTTCCTCATCACTATCAATTCGGGATCAAATTTCTTATTCAAATCTATTAACTCCTAACATATTAAGAAAATTCGTATAAAAGCGCTTTTATTTAAGTAACTCACATGGTTGGCGCCGATTTATATCCTATCTGCTGATAAATGAAATTTGCGACCAGATCTTAATGATCACTAGCTCAGCGACCATTACGTGAGTAGCGATGACATTCATAAATTCATTTTGGTTCTTTATCACCCAGTGATCACTAAATTTCTTTTTTTTTCAGAATCTATATTTCAGAATTAATCTACCAAACAACTATCTATAGTTTTATATCTATACTCATTATCGCTACCAAAGATGGCTAAGAAAATTCGTATGTGTGAGAGAGTTTCTGAAATTTAAGTCTAAACATTTGGCAAATAAATAAAGATATAACTCGTATGAGCATTATTAGAGTGTTTGTTTCAAAAGGGATTGATTATCTTGTTGGGTGTCTGTTAAATTAAATTAAATTAAATATACCACATTGAGTGACTCATACTGATATATTTTATTTTTGGTACTTTTGAGAAGCACATTGTTTTTTTTAGAATAAATGTAAGTATATACGAATATGATAATGAGATAACACCTCACACCTGTACCGCATAAATGCGTATGCAAATGGATCTATATACAGAAGAGCATCAACAAAAAATATACTACACCGATAAAATGCAACAATTCTGACTCTATTTTTCATTTCTAAATCCAAAACACCGATTAATTCCAACCCTGTGTATTTCTATTTCAATAATATTAGACTTCTGTTTCCAATTAAATCTTATTATTCTCGAATATATATTCATCAAAATATATATATATATATATAATGTTATTACCACATTCCACATATGGGATATGGCAAAATCAGCTTTGCTTTAAACCACTTTCAGCCTTTCAGCACATGCACACGATAATACGAAAAAATCCTGTACCGAAATAGCAAAAAAAAGAAAATAATAAAAATTTACCTAATCCTTTTTCTTTTCGTACAATAAAGCTACAATCATAGATCTTTATCGTGATAGAATACAGTTGGAATTGCTGATGACGATGAAAAAGTACGATTATTTTTTGCAAATAAAAGTTCCACTGTCATCATAATGAAAAATTACAATTATTGGTAATTTTAACATTTATGGGAAATAATTTAGCTACAGCGTGACACTTTAATTTACAGCTTATTCTACGAATAATGAACAGTAGAAGAAATTGTTATAGAATATGAGAAATTACACTGAATTAATCTGCAATTTTTCTTTTTTATCAATGACGAGGAATCGCCGCAGCGCCGCTTCATCATCCGCATTTCCTTGATGAATTCATCTTCGCACCAGATTTCTAAATTAAACTGAAAATCGTCATGAATTGCAGAAGGAAAAAAAGGAGAAAAAGAAATGGTAAATGCATGAAAATTAAAGGAGCTGTCGATTATATTATATATATGATTTTGTTTAAAGGAATAAAAAGAGTGAAAATATGATGAGAAGAAGAGGAGGAAATCTGGAGTTAGATATGAATTGAGCGGAATTGTAATCGTTGGTGTGAGGGTTTGACGGCGGAGGATTGTAGTAATAGAAGGGGAAATACGGCACAATTGGATTCGGCGGCGGCGGAGTGGGGAATCCGGATGGGTTAGGGTTGAACGGTGGGTAGTACGCTCCGCCGGCGCCGGAAGGCGGTGGATAGTAAGAAGTTTGCGCCGGTGGAGGTGGCGAGAAGTAGTAGACACCACCTCCACCTCCGCCGCCGCCGGTAGGTGAAGGCGGAGGGGGGCAATTGAGACCGGAAGGCGGCGGCGGAGAAGGTGGCGGAGGGGAGGGGACTGGCTGCGGCGGTGGCGGAGGAGGAGAGAGAATGGGTTGGCAGGGGTTGTCGCAGGAAGAGCACATTGTGCAAGCAATCTGGTCTCTGGACATTGCTGTTATCGTGGTGGTGGCTAGAGAGAGAGCGCAGAGGGAGGTGGAGATGAGAGAAAAGATGAGGAGAGAGAGAGCGGCCATTGTTGAAGATGCTTGATGCACAGAAAGGTGTTTTACTGTTTATATAAAAGTTGAGGCGAGGAGATCAATTAATTTTTTAATATATTTGAGAAATGAATTCGGCGATTTGGTGGAAAGTGAAGAAAGGAAAGTGAGTGCATCTGTGCATGTGTATAGATAGGCGCTCCCATCCTACAAATTATATAGAATAATAGAATACGTAGATATACATTATTCTCTTATATAATAATATAAATTAAATTAATAAAATATTATGAAATAAAATGAGTATAATATATCTATATATTTTATGAAATTTCTCCATCCAACCTTTGTGTTTTTACCATCTAAACAACCATTATCTATGTGACAGAAGAAAAAAATTACAAAATTGAGTAACTTATGGACTTGATTGTTTTGCCATTCATAAAACCCTTGTATATACGTTCGTACGATGTGGATAGAAAAACGTATCATTGTTTTAATAAATATATTGTTTATATTAAATAAAGTACTCCCTCCGTCCACCAAATGAATTCATTTAATTAATTTTGCCTCAAATACAAAAATATTCACTTTCCTTTTTTGGAAACATCAACTTTATATTTTATCCTAAACATATCCACTTATTTAAAAAAAACACCTCATGGCCTATCTTTTACAATCACTATCCATTATTATAATCATTTATTATCCTCATGATCCATATTTTTACATCCACTTACTTTACACTCATTATAGTTTAGCAAAACCTATGTCACCAAATCAATGAACGAATTTGGTGGACGAATATAGTATCATTTATTTTTTATACTGTAATTTAAAAGTATCATTTATATTTAAAAAAATATCATTTGTACTGAAAAAAATATCATTATTCGTATATGCGAACGCTCGTACAAGAGACCGTCCTTTGCCTTTTTCAAGATATTAATTTCAGTGTTGTTATTTTTATTTACTATGATAAGGTGTAAATAAAAGTCATATTTGATTCAAAATAAGAGTCATATTTGGTCGACTGAGCATGTACATTTTTTCTACTTTTCACACTCGAGAAAAGAAAAGAAGAATTTTTTTTATTATATATTATTAGAACATTTTAAGTATCTTGGTATAATCAATTTTTTAAGTGACAAAGTATAATCCGAAACTAAATCATAGTGGAAGAAAAACCATTATGATTATATCATAATATTTTATTTTTTAAAATAGAATGATGATTTCTTAAAAGAAAACACATATCAGATAATGTATAATATGAGCGCATATTTCAAACGAGAAACTCTTACATGAAAAATATCAATGGTAATGAACTACTTAATAATAATATAAAAAAACTAGTAGTTTCAAAAATAATTTGAGGATCTTCTAAGATTATTATTTCTTCCGTCCCCCAATTTTCTTCCTAGTTTTCATTTTTGGGACGTCCCACAATTTCCTTTATATCTATTTATGGAAACTATTTTTCCAACTTTATTCTTAATAATATTATTTATTTACACTTTCTACCACACATGACCCACCACTATTTTTCTTTTTTACCCTCAACAACTTATTTATTTACACATTTTTACCACCTATTGTCATCTCTAACTAATTTAATTTTATATTAATATGAAACCTTTATTTCACTCACAATATACTCAATAATTTTCATTAAAACCCGCATCCAAGATTCTTATGAAAGAATTTTGGTGACAAAGGGAGTATAACATTTGAAGGATTTTGAGATACTCGCACCTCACCTACATATTCATTGAATTGAGAAACTTCCCCTTCGTGTGAAAATTTATTGAGATCCATGAGACTTTTATATATAATTTTATATTTTCAAGATAAATTATTTAAAGAATTTATTTATATATTAATGAACCAAATACTCTCGTGTTAAAAATTAATTCATTTAATAATTGAGTTTCATTAAAAGATCTTCAAGGAACTTTTATCAAACCTAAATCTAAATGAATTGTGAATAATTTGATTCATTTAAGATATTAAATTTTGATAAACTTGTACTCAAATTGAAGTAAGAGCACTTAAGATGGCATAAAGTAGTTAGTAGTGAATTAAAGTGCAAACAAATTGCTTTAACCCATAAAATGTTCATAAATAAGAGAGCTGCACGTGAAATGTATGGATCCAAAGAAGTGTGGAGTGCGAATCCATTTAAATTTCTTTTTTTCTGTTTCAAATAAATTAATTAATACAAATAAAGAATCTGACACTAAATGCTCGAGTGCCGACATTTGACGAGGAATGCTCAAACCAAAACAAATTGACACAGATATATGCCGTCGTGTGACATATTTAATAATAGTTTATTTGTTTTTATGCGGTTGAATAATAATTTGAAGAAAAAAAACTAGCATTAGTTTAAATTTTCGTTAAAATAGGTTATGAAAAAAGTATATATTTGTCGTTAAAGTGTTGTTCTCTTTTAGAGGGGGTTGATTAAAGTGTTTGGTAGTTGATAGGATATGGCGGATCGCGCCAATACAAGAAAGGTGACGTCGTTCGGCCGGACAGTTACCCGGGAAGACCCTAAAACCAATGGGAACAGGAAGGCTCGGTCATATCTAAAGAATCCTAATTCGAGAAGGGATAGGATTAAGATCCTATCCAAGATCTCGAATCCTAGTTAGAAGACCTCGAATTTAAGATCTGGTCAAAATAATTGTGTATAAATAGGGGCTAGATTAGGCGAAATAGATCATCCACACTCTTTGTAATCGCTTCTTACACATTCAATACACGAATACTCTCTCTTGCCCGTGGACGTAGATCTAATTTAAAGATCGAACCACGTAAATCCTCTGTTCTTCTCGCGTTTATTTCCTAACGAAATTAAGATCGATCATTGGCGTAGTGCGTGGGAGCGAAAATTTTGTGTTTCGATCAACTTTCATTTACGGGGAATCAATCACGACGATGTATACCGAAGTCACGCATCAGAGTCGCCGGCAACAACAAAGAACAACGGCGGTCGGACACGCCGAGCTCGACTTGGAAAAAGCCGGTCACGGAATCGACCCGAAGTGCATATCCAAAGCCTCGGCGAACAAGGAATCCCGTCCGCATGAAGAAGCGGGATACCGGCGAAGGAGATCGCGGCGACGAACCAAGAAGAACCTCGAGCTCGCCGGATAAACCTCGACGGCGCGTCGAGGGTTTCTCGAGAAAACAAGGAGAGCTTATCCAATACCTCGGCGAGCACAAGGTCGGCGCGCAAAAAAAGGAACGACGAAGCCTCGTCTAAACACGAGGCACCGCGACGAGCGGATCCCCAAAGTCAAATCATGGGCGCTAAAACCTCCGCACAAGTCGGGGCCCAAACCGACCGCGGGAGGGAAGAACAACGGGAAAGGCGTCGCGACCGCGCGAGGCCAGCCACTACCAAAGGGAGTTCGATCGGCGAACTCCGCCTCACCTCTCGAGGCGGTTTCGGCAGTGCGGAGGATAGTCACCCGTTCTCAAGCGAGTACTCAACACCCGCTCCGGACAAATATCGGGTGCCGAGCATCACCCCCTATGACGGACTGAGGGACCCGCAGAACTTTCTCTCGCAGTTCCAGTACAATATGATCAACCAACGCCTCGGCACAATTCATATGTGCAAGCTCTTCCCGGAGTTACTAGTCGACAACGCCGGTGGTTCGACGGTCTACCTCACAGGAGCATTGGTTCTACCGCGATCTAATGAAGGCCTTCCATCGAAGGTTCTTCCGAGGTCGAGTCGAAAATGACTTGACCCATCTCCTCACTTTGAGGCAAGACCAAACGAGTCCATCGGCGACTTTATGACCGAGTTCAATAAAGAAAGCACGAAGGTCGCAGACGTAAACGACCTCCTCCTCTCATCTCGACCTTTCGAGCGGCATCCGGCCGGGCTTTATATAAAGAGATCGTCAATCACGAACCCCGTCTTGCCGCGAGCTATGACGATAGCCGATCGGTTCGTCGAGGCGGACGAGGCTGATAGAATGAAGTCGAGGCGAGAAAAGGTGGATCCTCGACAAAGGAAGAAGGAAGAAGGGCGAGGAGATCGTAGCCAAAGCCGACGCGCGCTTGGAAAGAATCGCCCATACGTAGAGTCCGAGGCTCGGACCACGCAATACCTCACGAGCGACCTCAATACACTTCGACGGCGAGCGAGGCGAAATCTCTGAACTCCACATGGATAAGTTAGAAACCTCGACCAATGACGGTGGGTCAAAATGCGAACAAAGGACAAATCTTGCTCCTTCCATGAAGATTACAGGCACGACACGGAGGAGTGCGAGACCTCATGGAGGATATCGAGGTGTTAGTACAGGGCGGGGTCACGAGAAAATACAAAGGTCATGACCGACGAGCCGGAGAAGATCGAGGCCCTTCAACGAAGCGAGAAAAGGAGGAAGCGAGGCGAAGGGTGTGCCTAACAAGAAGAAGGCGGGGAGGGCGAAGAAGAAGGCGACGATCCGCAATATGATGAGTCATCTCCACCATTACGGGCTCCCATGAGTCACGAAGTCCTCCTGGCCGAGCCCGAAGTCCACATACCGCGAACCGGTCGATAAGAGGCTCGGAAGGACGAAGCAATCACCTTCTCCAAGGCGACCCGTACTGCGATAGTGCCCACCGAGATGCGCTGGTAATCCAGGCGGTGGTTGCAAACAAGTTGGTGAAGCGCATATACATCGACAATGGCGCATCGATGGCATCATTTTAAGGAATGCTTGATAAGTTAGGGGTAGAGGCGCGCCTCACGCGAGCACCGCTGCCACTCGAAGCTTCGTTCGGGAGGAAACACGCCCGGAAGGGATAATCGAGCAACTGTCACGGTGGGAAAGCTCAGACAAGCTCCACCAAGGTGGTACATTTCTTCGTAGTGAAGGCTACTCGTAGTATAACATCATCTTGGGGCGAGATTGGTGAGCAGCTGTAAGCGGTATGCTCAACATACCACCCGACGATGAAGATCCCCACAAAGGGGTGTAGCCGTGATCAGGGGATCGAAGCGAGCGAGGAATGCTTACAGAGGTTGCCTACGAGTGCGGGGGCTCAACCCGGCACCCACAGGGCATAGCAACTAAAGAAACCCGAGGAGTTGGAAGAAAAGAGACAACGCCTATCTCTGGCAGCCGGTGGAAGAGGTCACGCTATACAAAGCGAGCCACTCAAGGTCGTCAAGATTGGCTTTACCGAGGTATCGAATTGAGAGAGCAGGTTATCCAACTCACGAGGGAATTCAGAGGCGTATTTGCTTGGTCGCCTCGACATGGCCGGGTCTCCCGGGTATCATCACCCATAAGCAACATCGACCGAGCACAAAACCGGTTCGGCGAAGCAACAATTTTTACAGAGAACGGAACCAAGTCATCCATGACGAGTAAATCAACTACTAAAAGCTCGCATATTGTTCGAAGTTAAATATCCGACATGGATAGCCAACCGGTGATGGTGAAGAAAGGAGGAGGGATGGCGAATGTGCATTGACTACTGCGACCTCAATAAACATTGCCCAAAGGATTGCTATCCCTTCCCAACATCGATAAGAAGGTCGACGCATTGGTCGGCTTCAAGTCTTGATTTCTGGACCTATATAAAGGGTATCATCAAGTCTTGATGGATGGCGAAGATGCGGCGAAGCAGGTCTTCATTACGAGACTTGGTCTTCGCATCTGAAAAATACCATTCGGACTTAAGAATGCGGGAGCTACCTATCAAAGAATGGTAGAAAAATATTCCACCCTACATAGGTCGGAATGTAGAGGTGTCGTTGACGACATCGTAGTAAAAGCATGGAAGAAGCCGCATGTGTTGCCGATCTCCGGATGGTCCTCGACTTACTACGAAAAGTCGACCTCAAACTGAACCCCGAAATGCGTTTGCGGTTCGGACCGGAAAATTCTTAGGATCTTTGGGTTTCGCAAGAAGGGTTAAAAGCCAACCCATCCAAGTTGAAACCATTCTAGAAATGAAGATGCGAAGACCATTCACGACGTACAAACTAGCGGCTGCATAGCCGCACTAAGCCGCTTTCTTTCAAGGCCGCGGACAAGCGCCTACCCTTCTTCAAGGTACTCAAAAGGCTCAGGAGTTCTCACGGAATGATACACATAAGTCCGCTTTTGAAGATCTCAAAACTACCTCGCCAAACTTCCTACTCGTCTGTTCGAAAAAGGAGAGGTCCTTTCCCTGCACCTCGCCGCCTGGACGAAACAATAAGTCTGATCTTGATGCGAGAAGAAGGACGTCGACTCGATATACTTCATCGGCCGAGCATTGAAGGCCCGAAACAAGGTATCAACCTTTGGAGAAGCTCGCCTAGCATTAGTAAATCTTGCAAGGAGACTAAGTCCATACTTCCATGCACATCCCATACAAGTCCTCATTGACCATCCACTTGCCAAGTGTTGACAAAGCGGAAGCTTCGGGAGAATTGCAGTGGGCAATCGAATGGGCGAACATGATATATCTTTCTGCCCCGTCGAGCCATCAAAGGTCGAGCCTTAGCGGACTTTCTTGCCGAGGCTCACTGCCGAGAAACCAAAGCCCCGAGTCCGTGTCGAGACAAAGCCGAAACCGAACCGGTGGAGAAAACACCGAGGATTCTTGGCAAGTCTACGTTAATGAGGGCTTGAGAAAACAGGTAGCGAGCGAGCATCTTGCTCGCCCGGATGGCGAGAGATCACATCTGCACTTCGGTTCTCGTTCAAAATACGAACAACGAAGTAGAGTATGAGGCCTTGATCGCGAGGACTTCGCCAGCTCAAAGTCTTGAGATACCGGTAAAGTTCATAGTGACTCTCAAGTCGTCGTAAGCCACATGTTGGGAAAGTGCAGGCAAAAGGCGATGGGATGAAGAAATACCTTGAGAAAGCCAAAGCACAACAAACTTTCTCCCACTTCCGGATAATTCGCATCGAGGGAGCAAAGCAGGCGGTGACATCTTAAGCAAATTGGCCTCGTCGTCAACAAGTCCGCCAAGATGAGGAAGTTCAAAACCGAAGCATAGATGATGCTAATGAAGGAGCGAAGTCAACGTAGTCTCGACGAAGAGCTAATTGGATGACTCCTATTCGAGAATACACGGAGAAAGGCGAACGTCGCCTCGATAAGCTCGAGGCCGGAGGATCTGAACAAATCTTTGCGATATGTACTAGGCGGGGAGTTCTCTACAGAAATCATACCTCCGATCTCTCCTTAGATGCTTGGGTCCGAACCGAGCTGATTACATACTACGGGAAGTGCGAAGGATCATGCGGAAGTCACGTGGACCCCGGCCTTGTCGAAGAAGGTCGTGCGATGGGGATACTATTGGCCACAATGTTCGAAGACTCACTCAACCTTGTGAAAAGGTGTGCAAGTGTCAAATTCACGGGGCGTGCCAGGCTACCGCAGATCGACCTCGCCTCCGTGCAAAGCCCTTGGCCATTTATGCGATGGGGATCGACATCGTGAGGCCGCTTTCGCAAAGCGCGGGCGAACTTCAATTCTGATTGTCGCGATTGACTACTTCACGAAGTGGGTAGAAGATGAACCCTTGGCGAAGATCACAAGCAAAATCGCCTCAACTTCGTGCGGAAGAACATAGTATGTCGATTCGGCGTCCTCATATCCTTCTTTCGGATAATGGGACACAATTCATCGATAAGATATTGAATTGGTGTCGAGCTTGGATCAACAAAGTTCACCTCGGTCGCCCATCCTCAAGCAAATGGTCGGATCAAGTCACCAACAGACGATTGTGAAGGGTCTTAAAACCCGTCTTGACCGAGCTAAGGGTCTTTGGGTGGAAAATTTACAACAGTCTTATGGTCATACCGAACAACACCTCGGACGGCGAATCGGAGAAACGCCCTGATCGGCATATGGAACCGGCGGTGATCCTGCAGAAATCGAATACCGAGCCCCGCACCATTCACTTCTCCGCCAAGCAAATGGGAAAATCTACGAACCGATCTAGATGCGCTCGAAGAAAGAGAGACCTCGCCTACATCGAGGAAGCTCGGTACAAACAACAAGTAGCTCGGTATTACAACCAGGTGTCAAGTCCCGACAGCCCGGGTGGGCGACCTCGTGCTCGAAAATAATGAAGTCGATAAAACATAAGCTCGGCAAGCCGGAAGCCACATGGGAAGGACCTTCAAGATTGAAGAAGTCCTCGGAAAAGGAGCTATAAGCTCGCCCATTTGTCCGGTGAGCAAATACCCAACACATGGCACATCATTCATTTGAAGAGATATTTTGCATAAGTGTCGAAAGTTGAGTCTTGTTAGTCTTTGAGTCCTGTTGGGTCGCGTCTGAGTCTTGTCGTCTTATTCCATTACCTCTTATCAATAAAAATCTTTCTTTCTCTGCCTATTTTTCGTCTTGCATGTTTTCATTTGTCACTTATGCACATAACTCTTATAAAATACCCTCTTGGAGGACGAACAATACCCTCGACGGAGACAGACTACCTTCGTTTAAAACGAAGATGAACTTCAAGCGTAAGGGACCACCCTCCCGATAAAACTTGGCAAAGCAGAACCCATACCTTCGTGCGAGGAAGGATACCTTAGTTTATTTCGAGGACGGATACCTTCGTGAGAGACGAACTACCCTCGTTTATTTCGAGGAAGCTTCGTATGAGGACGGATACCTCGTTTATTTCAAGGCGGATACCTTCATCGAGGACGAACTACCCTCATTTATTTCGAGGAAGCTTTGTGCGAGGGCGGATACCTTCGTTTATTTCGAGGGCGGATACCTTTATGCGAAGACAAACTACCTTGGTTTACGGCGAAACGAGCTATCTTCGCTAAACAAGGACGACCTACCTTCTTATTGGTTACGGTAATTGTAGACAAGTGCTCTCGAAGAGTTAACGCAAAAGCAAAATAATTTTTAAATTATACATTTTATACATCACGAGGCGAAGAGGGTCCAGAGGCGAGAAAAGCTTAGCCAATCCCTAGCAAAATCGGGATTCAACAGAGTATCTATGCTAATCCTACCTACACCTCGTCCTCGATCTCGCTATGAGCCCCGGCTCGACCTCGGCCACTTGACGATGCAGCCCGGCTAGATCGACCTCTGCTTTCGAGGCCGCCCACTTGGCTCGCTTGAGGATCCACGTCGCTCTTGGGCCATAGCGCGTCTCTCTTGAGCTCGCCACTCCGGATCGTCAAAATTGGAGAATTTATTGTAGTCCGGGCGGGCGAGAAGCCCGGCGAAGAAGATGCCTCTGCGTCCGGTCGAGCAGTTCTTGTTGTGGTTGTCGAGCAATAGCGGTCTTGTATATGCCTCAAGCCTTTTTAATTCGATGAACTGCTACGTGAGCGCTAGGATTTCTTGCCGTACTCACGCAGACCTCGCCGCAATGACGCAGCCTCAACAACCTTTGCTTCGACCTCAGGAATGGTCATCCCACCACTTCGGTGGATGACTTCCTCGTACTCGGAGTGCTCTTCAGCTATGGTTCTAGCCTCCTGATTGGTAATCTCGGACTTCTCCTCCAACTCCAAGAGGCGAGCCTGAAGCTCATCACAGCTCTCATGGGCAGCCCTAAGCTTCGAATCAGCCTCTGCCTGCACATGGTCTAGTCGTTCCCTCAAACGGAGGAGTTCGATCTCTTTTGATTCAATAGCCCGCGTCAAAACCGCGATGTGATTTAACCAAGGGGAAGCATCAGGCATTTCAGGAGAAGACTGGACAAAGAGAAAACTAGAAGGCAAGTCTCTTCAGTGAAAAACAAATTTTATTAAGGCCTCAAGGGCAGAATATTTCGCTCAAGTACAAAAAAAAAAAAAAGTTCAAGGATCAATGACCCGCCATCGACTCCGAAACAGCATCTCCTCGTTGCCAACCCCGCGGCCTCGGCTTGCCACCGCCACCTCGGCCTCTTTCTCGGCTTTGGCACGCCACCTCGGCCTCTTTCTCATCTTGACCGTCGACACCTCGGCCTCCTTTTCGACTCGACCACCGGCACCTCGGCCATCTTATAAGCTTCGGCGCCGCCACTTCGACCTCCGGCTCCTTACTCACTCGGCCAGGATAGCTTGGAGGGGATCTCGATCCACCGAAAGCAAGCAGACGACTCGGCGGTCGGCGAGTCGAGGGCGAGCAGACTCGAATAACAGGCGAGCTCTTGGATCGCGCGGCAAGGAGACCAACATAAGACCGCACGGGCGTCGGTCTCCACCACCGTATCCATACTTAGTTTTATCTAAGTCGGGATAGTCATCGGCGACGTCATCGATGTGTCGGACACCACCTCTTATTGACTCGGCCATCTTGTTCACGGCCGGAGAACTTTCGAGACGAAAAAGTTTCTCGGTGTAGCGGAAGCTCTCTCAGTGAAGCGCCTCGGCTTCCCTCGGCTGGCCGCCTCACTTGGCTCTCAATCCGACCTTGTTGCCTCGGCGAAGCCGATTCGGCCTTCAAAGGTTATCTCGGCCGACGCCTCCGCCGTGCGACCTCAACCCGGCCGGACCTCGCCACCACGGCCAAAGCCTCGCCTCCTCTCGATCGCAACCCGAGCCTTCTCCTCTCGCCTCGATCGCCTCCGCCACAAGAAGGGTCTTCTCCCCTCCGCTCACGGGCGTGGCGAGGCAAATGCTCAAAATGAGCCACAACATCATTCGGATGCCCGACAACAAGCTCGGACACATCGTCAATCGAACCTTCGTCCTCGGTCCCATGTAATAAAGCTAACAACATCAAGCAAAGCCTCAACACAATGGAAAATTACGGCCGATCATTACACGGGAAAAGGCGGACGTGCGACCTCGGTGCGAAGGATCGTGCAATCGTCGTCGTCGTCGGCGGGAGGATGACGCTTCTTTTCCGGGGCGGGAGGTGCGCGGAGGCGGCGGATGCTTCGCTTGAGCGACGAAGTCTTGGCTGGCGACGAACGCTCGGTGAGGTGAGGTCACGGTCTTCTCGGCCTCTTAAGGGTGACCTCGGGCGAGTCTTCGCCGCTTCTTGGGCCGCAGACGCCTCGGACTCAGCCCCTTTCTCTTCCTTGAGGACACGAATTCCACTACGAAATAACAAATGCCAAGTCAATACTGAGCAACACAAAATATTATGACACTAAAGCTAAGTGCAGGGGCCTCACCCCATGGCTCGTCTGCAGCGGCGGGGTCATAGGGCTCGACCCATGACCGCTAGTTCGGCCTCGGAGAAGGCTTCGTCGGCCGTGCCAACCCGGTCCGAGATCGTCTCCACATCACGAAGCAATCCCCAGCGGCTACATCACCAACCTCTCGCTTCCAAGTGAATTCGTAGAACCATCAAACCGGCGGAAGAAGTACTTACGCGGTTTAATATCTACGACTTCGTCTTTATTTTAAATTCTGACGGGGTGATAAGTAATACCACCCGCACTAAATTTAAAGCGAAAAAATCTAAGGATGAGCCCTAGACTCAGCGGGCGATTATGCTATGTGCATATATACCAAGGCCGTCGGTGTGAAAAAGAGTTCGGTGTTATTTGGGCGAGGGGATAGCAAAAAGTCATTGTAACTCAACAAACACGGAAGGATAAGGAAGGCGAAGACCGCGCTTAAGGTTGTCCTCGTATCTTGTTACAAAACCATACGGAGGAAGGCTAGCCCTATCCCGGACGAGGGCAATTAACCCAGGATTTCGAACAAAAATTGAGGCAGCTCTAATATCGAAGGAATTGTCAAAGCAGAAGAAAACGAAGAAACCTTTCCTAAATCATAATAAGGAGGATATTCTAATCTACACAAGGTAGGTTGGGGAACCAATATGATAAACTTCAAAATCCACGGAGAATCCGGTGGTGACCTGATACGATCTGGCGTTCGGGGCCGTGAGAATCGAACAGGTGGCGAAGATGAGGAAGCCATAACTTCGATTTTAAATTCGAGGAAGATAGCACTGAAACTCGCGAGGACGATAATGGCGACAGAAGAATCTCTGGAACACAAAAGGTTTCGAATTTTTGAATATTGAAATGTGCAGTGATAGGCGAAAAGGCGTATCGCGGAAGTTATTCTCCCAATATGCGCTTTATTGGGAATCGACCCACTACTACATTAAATGCGCATTAAATGCTATAAGGCATCCAGCGTTGATCTCGGCTTCATGCCCCATAAAGCGAAGCCGACCCAAAACCTCGGCATAACGCCTCGTCGGTGAAGCCGATCGAAAGACCTCGGCATAGCGCCTCGTCGGTGAAGCCGACGAAAGACCTCGGCATAACGCCTCGTCGGGCTACCGGTCGAACCTCGGCATAACACCTCGTCGGTGAAGTCGATCGATAACCTCGACGCTTAACGCCGTCGGTTAAGTCGGCAGAAACCTCGACAACGCCCGTCGGTGAAGCGAATAGAAAACTCGACTTAACGCTCGTGAAGAGATACTAACGGTAAGCACGACCTCGGCGGATGCCTGCGCAAGCGCGCATTCGATATATGACTTGAAACATTGACACACACCAGTCGGATCGTTCGCGCCCGCCTCGACATAAACAACCCCAAACCAACACGACCTCGCCTGCGTCTTTTGGGGGAGGTTGTGATAGGATATGGCCCACTACGGGCCCAATCATCGTGCCCAATACAAGTAAAGGCGACATCAAGCTCGGCTGGACAAGTTCGGCCCGGAAGACCCCTAAAACCGATGGGAGCGTAGAAGAACGGCCGTATCTAAAGAATCCTAATTCGAGAAGGGATAGGATTAAGATCCTATCCAAGATCTCGAATCTAGTTAGAAAGACCTCGATTTAAGATCTAGGTCAAAATAATTGTGTATAAATAGAGGCTAGATTAGGCGAAATAGATCATCCACACTTTTGCAATCGCTTACACATTCAATACGAATACTCTCTCTTGCCCGGGACGTAGATCTAATTTAAAGATCGAACCACGTAAATCCTCTGTGTTCTTCTCGCATTTATTTCCTAACTAAATTAAGATCGATCGGTAGTTATATTTAGAGCCAGCAAAATAAGTTTGATCTGATTGTCCAATTTTCGGTAGATTAGACATTTTCAGTTCGATTGAATTTTAGGTCGGCCCCATCCAAAGGAATTAAAAGTCTGATAGGCTCAAGCAGGCCGATCCATCCCTGAAATTTTATATTATAAAATATATTTCGGGTCTGGTTGAATTTCATTATATTATTTTTGACTCGGTCTGATACGAATTTTTTTTAAAATCCTATGGACTCGGGCCGGGGCAGTTGGACCCGGTCTTTTGCCACCTCTAGCTATATTAAATAAACAAATGTAATTTATCATATTTCGATAGGAAATCACCTTGCATTGTAATTAATAAGTATTACTTATAAAATAAGTCAACATTTAATTTTAGACCAATAATATTTTGACAATTTATTGAAATAAATATTAGGAAACAGATAAAATTATAATAGAAAAATAGATCGATGAGTTTTTTGTTCGATCCGTTTTACCTTTTTATTTTAAAAATCAATAGAAATTAATTATTTTAAAAAGAAATAATAAAATATTTTTCTAAATATAAAAAATAAAATAAGTTAAATAAAATGTTTCTCTAAAATATGAAAATTTAACTTTATAATTACCTCACAATCACTTGAAAATTTCATCGTACACCACGTTAATTGTTGTATTGTGAGTCTAATCACCATCGTCATATATTAAAATTTTGAGTCTTCTTTTGGTAGTGACTCGTGATATTGCAACGTATAATTGGTCGTGGATGAACATAGGTTTTGGTAGGTTAGTCATACGTTCAAAAGTGACCGTCCATGTCTCTTATTTGTGGTCATATAAAAAAGCAAAGGGTCTTTATTTAAAGCCAACGAGTATAGATATGATATATAAATTGTATTTCGTCGAGTTTCAATGAATTGCCCGTTTATATTGTAATTATGAGAATAATTTCTTTAAAAACAATTTAATACTTGGGTAAGAGTCAACCACCCTGAGTCTGAATCGAAACGATGAGGCTAGTCTACATCCATATGAAATCGTTGATCAAGAAGTAGTATGATAAAGAATTTAAATGAAGAAGTTATGGTTCAATCACGTGGACATGTCGATAATGTAGATACCCATCCCGATAAAACTCAATAAAAATATGATTTTATACATATTTTACGTTACAAATATGTATATCAATACCGGTCAATTACATGAATTCCCTAAATTTTGTGAATCCTTTTAAATGAAAATTCCAGTATTACAATGTAAGTATTAATGAATAGTACTCCCTCCGTCCACGAAAAATATCATATAATTTTTATTTTGGGCGTCTACAAAAAGTATCTTATTTTTCATTTTAGTACATCATTCTACTTTATCTACTTCTATTTTACTTTTAAAGTCTTCACTTTATCTACTCAAAACATCTACCAACTATTTTCTTAAAATGTGTGCCAAATGTATGATATATTTTATGGACGGATGGAGTGTTAAATAACAATAGATTAAAAAAAAAACATATCATGTAGGCATATTGATTAATATTCACAACAATTTATGATTTATATTTGTTTATGTTTCAAATCCTTGTAGTAATTTCAACTTATTATCTAAATAACTTACTTCTCAAAAAATAGACTCTAGAGGCTTGAAATTAAGCTCATTTCATAATTCAGAGAAGTGAAGATGCTGTAATTTATCACCCTTAAAAAATATGTCCCAAAATTTATTCATATTCTATTTATACCTTTTACCCCTAATGGTCCATCACTATTCATACTTATTATCCTCAATAATACAATTATTTATACATTTTATCATTCATGATCCACAACTAATTAATTTAACATTACGCTAATGTGAGACCATTATTCCATTAACAATACATTCAATATTTTTTTTATTAAAAGTCGCATAAAAGATTCTCTGGAAGTAAATGGGAGGATGATGGAATATTAATTAAGGGTGTCTAGCAACAATGATAGATAAAATTCATATTTTAATAGTTAGCATTTAACTTTTAATTAATTTCCATTTTATACGCGATGAGATCTTTTATTTAAAATAAAAATGATAAAAAAGTGAATTTAATATGATCAGGTTATGATAGTTTAAATATCTAAAAATAATATAATATATAAAAAACCTGTATATATAAATATTATATATATATATATATATATCCATAATAATTGATTTTAATATATTGCAAATTTTGGAATAGGACAATTTTTGTTAATGAAGCGTTTCAAGAATACCTTAAGGGAGTGTTTGGTACGCCAGATAAACCTAAGATAGCTATGGTATCTTGGCTATCCACGTTGTTTGGTATCATATTTTACAATCTTGGGAGCCCGCTTCGTATTGGCGGCCCGTGGGAATTTCATTGTTTCTCCAAGCATACCCATCTCTTACCCGAGTCGAGATTGGGTATCTTGCTCCAACCTCAGATCCAGATATAATACTTTAATTACTATTATACCCCTATCTCTCATTTTGTGAACGGGAAAGTAGGACAGATATTCAAACCTATCCCTCCCCAACGAACAGAGGTTCAAATGCCCTAGCTCAATTTTGAACCTCTCTGCCCTTCGCTGGCCGCTGCTCCTTGCCCTAGTTCAAACGGCGAAGCGCTTTGCGTATTTTCACCACCGCCAATATTTTATTCTCTGATTTAGTGTTGTTTGGTTGTAAGGTGCTTGGGAATTATCAATCGAAGAAGCATCCAAGAAAGTTCTCTTCAAAAGCCGTGAAGCTGAATTTAGAAGCCGTTAGGCAGTGGAGCGTCGTGGGGCTCAGCTACGGCAGCTTCGTGGCCTACAGCATGGCGGCGAAGTTCCCGGAGGCGGTGGAGCGGGTGGTGATCGGCTGCGCTGGGGTTTGCTTGGAGGAGATGGATATGGAGGAAGGGATGTTTAAAGTGAGGAGCGTGGATGTTAGAGAGAGAATGTTCAAAATTCCCAATTCAAAGCCATGAGAGAGAGAATGATGTAGTTGTTGATAAATAGAGAAATAAATGATGTACATTCATATATGGAATAATGGTGTTATTTTTTTGGATTTGACGTGCCTGTCAATATGAATTGTGTTAACGTTTCATAAGGTTACTTAAGTAATTTTGTTACTTAATCTAGATTTTTAACTAATGTATCAAACAAATATGAATCTATCTATATTTTATATCATATCTATCAAACAATGAATCACAATCTAATCTCACATTATCTACGATCATATCTTATTTTATCTATCTTGACATATCTAAACATATCTACCAAACGTTCCAAGAATAATTAGAGATGTATGACAAGAGCACTCATGTCCAAATTCAAGAGGATTTGACGGCGTATATCCGTGAACAATATATTACCTATTAATGAAGAATTAAGTAATATTATTAGTTTGAATTATTACAATTTTGATTTTTAATTAATATAATTTCTATTTTAATAATGTAATGTCAATCGAATTTTAGTAATGTAATTTCAATTAAATTTTATTAATGCAACTTCAGTTTTAGTTATTAAAATTACAACTTTTATTAATTATAACAATGAAAGAATTAAATTTATTGTATTAAGGTGTTCAATTAATAATTAAAAATACATAGTTAATCATACTAATTGATATATAAAGTTGTGTATATTTTAATAAGACCAACCTGAAAGTTATAAGTTATGTTCATTATTATAGGAAAAAAATAGAAGATTTTTAAAAGTTTATGTAGATAATTGGCTGAGCTGGTTGGAACAAAATCATAATACAAATTGTACTAAATTTGATTTTTGATCTTATCCATTTCACGTCTACGGTCTACATATTCAGATTTTCTTGCTTCAAATTACCCCACGATTTGCTCCCCATCTTTAAGGCGGGAAAATATGTAGAGGAAATTCAGATAAATTTTCCGCCTAAAATGGTTTCGAATTTTGAAATTTCAAACATCGAAATATCTTTATCCGGTTTTACACGTTCATTTCTACCGCTCTCATTCTCTTGAAAACAGAAACTCCTCCAAACAAAATAGAAAAAAATAAAATAAAATGGTGAATGCGATCAAGGATTCCACGAAGAAGAATGGCGATTCTTCCCCTTCATCACTCCATCCGCCCTACTTTCAGGTGTTATTGTTTTTCCAAATTTTGTTTATACTTTCGTACAGTCGTACTATACCACAAAACGCTAACTTAATTATTTTTAGAACGATTTCAATCATATATCTTCAGAAAATTAATGCCCTAATTCTGATCACTCCTTAGATGATAAGTGAAGCCATAACCGCGATGAAGGATCGTAGCGGTTCGAGCCAACCGGCGATCGCGAAATTGATGGAGGAAAACTACGCGAAGCAGCTTCCCCCAAATTTCAAGAAGATTCTCTCGATTCAGTTGAAAAGGTTTGTCAAGTCCGAGAAATTAGTGAAAGTGAAGAACTCGTACAAGATCTCCGCCGCGGAGAAGGTAAAGAAGACCGCCGACGCCGTACCGAAAAAGTCGCAGCCGGAGAAAGAATCCGCGAAGAGCAACGAGAAACAGAGTGCGAGGAAAGTCGTGGAGAGAGCGAAGAGGACCAAGAGGCTGAGCCAGGTAAAGACGCCGGAGGCGATGAAGAAGACCAAGGCGAAGTTTGGGGGCGAGAAGGCTAAGAAGGCGGCGGCTACGCTGGCGAAGAGGAAATTGGGCGGGAAAATGGGCTCAAGCCCGCCTGCAAAGAAAGCTAAGAAATGAAGTTCAGTTTGATTTAGGTCTTTTTATTTAACAAGGATTATGATAATGCTTTTTGATGTTTAGGATGTGCTGTGATTTTAGGATTTCATGTTTAGGTTTGATTATTAAAGTATCATTGTTATTGTTATGTTCTAGTTTAAAGTTTGATTATTATTGCTATGATTGTTATAAAATATTGGTCTATTTGTAGGATAATATTATCGATATCAAATTTTAAGCAAAATAATTTGTTCTTTAAGTGTGATAACTATAACTATAAGTATAGATGAAAAAAGGAATTATGTACAAAAATCAAATTATTCAAGCACAAGTCCCTAAACAAGTTTTGTTAATCGGGTCGGGCTAATGGGCTGTTTTGCCCTTATGTATTCAAATATAGGCCGGACATAAGGTCTCAGCCTAAATACTTGCTTTAATTATAAGAAGCATCATTATCAAGCTCAAGATTATCTCAACAAACTTGTATAGGCTACATTTCAAACGATTATTCATGTTTATTTAATGATATTATGAATATATATTTAACATATGTCGACAAATCAAAAGGTAATATTTTTGGGATAAGTTACGAATATAAACTCCGTATCTTTCATCCGTAAATCGCAATATACAAAGTGAGTGCGATAAATTTAATAAATTTAGGTAAAATACACATTTTAGCTTAATGAAGTAAATTTTAGCTTAATAAATTAATAATATCTCAATTAAACCTAATGAATTGAATTTTATGATAATTTTAGTCCATAAGTGATTTTTCGACGACGAAAAATACATTTGGTACCTGAAAAATAACATATTGCTCATAAGTCTTTTCCGACATCGTTTTTCTTCTTCTTCTTTTTGAACTAGTAATTCACCGTGCGTTACACGAGGCATTTGTCTTTTTGTTTTTCTTGTATTCATTTTGTCAATAAATTTATAATTTATAAATTAATAACTATACATGAAAATTTATTTTGTGTTTTTTTTTAGATTGTATGATGATATTTTATTTAAGTGTTGAGTATATGAAGATATTTTTATTGTACCAGATTTTATTAGTAAAATATGACAGCTTGTATATGTAAATGATTTATAGTTCAATTTATCATAACTTAGTGATATATTGTAATAAATAAGTAATATTCCATCTGTACTATTATTGTTGACTCATTACTTTTAGACATGTAGATTAAAGAGGGTTGTGTTTGTGTGTAAAGTGGTGCGGCCCACAAAATTAGAATGATTCTATCTTTGGTATGTGCCAACAATAATGAGACAATCCAAAGAAGAATATGGTCCAACAATAATGAGATTGATGGAATATGGACTTATCAACATTAACAAATCAAATTATTAATTCAATAAAATTTAAACTCGAATACGAATCCCTAAATCTATAAATTTTGAAATACTTCCTTATACACAACTTTCTGAAGGGAAAACTAGGTTTAGCCCTCGCCCCGAGGATCTATCTTGGATATTTAATTCATCATACATTGATTATATTCCTAGCATGCGTCTATTTAATTAATTGCAACACGTAGGAGTTTTCTCGTGTTTACCTTTGGATCTGTCGGGGTCGAACAGAATGAACGGATCGAGACTCGTGCTTTGATCTTCTGGACTGTATCCCGGTTGCACAATCTCCAACGTCGAGTGAGGACGATCTATGGAGAATGCTTCGGAAAATCACTCCTTTTCTCTAATGGTTTTCAAAATCACTCCCAAGAAGAATGGGATTCTCGAAAATATTAGGTATAATATTGAGGATTAACCTTGATTCTATCTCTTACCTTATATTTATAATGCATTACCATAATCCCATAAGAAAGGATCCATGCATATCCCATAAATATAATAATATCCTTATAGGATAAAGAGAATCAAATCCTTACCATAAGAGGAGGAGGCGCGATTTTCCTAGCTTACGGCCTGGATGGGTCGGCCAGGGATCAATTGCAAGGAATAAAGATGGGCCTCAAATAAATTAATTATCATATGTTCAACTGAACATAAATTAATTTATAAACATTTATTCATTCCACTAGAGAATAAATCTTGACTTACCCTTTATTACCGAAGTTGAGTCGGGCTTGCACTTAGACATTACGAATCCCGTATTTAAGATATCGAACGTTCATTAATTATTTATAGCATTACGATCGCTTAAAATAATTAATAGCTTTAATTCCTTAAGTAGTACCACTCAACCTTATTATTGTACTTGAGCTAACTCAACTGCGGGGTTTAGTACAATAAACCTTTGAGCTCCTTAAGGGACGTCATCATCCTAAACGGATCTTGTGACTCGTCTGAGATAACTAGCATGACATACAAGCACCGCCACCACCCAAGATCACGGAGAATATTGGGTTAGAACATATAACCTCACCCATAACAAGTCAAAGTGATGGTCAAGAACTCATACTCACCTAATACCTTATCGAGGTTTAGATCATCGTAAGTCACCGAGATCTAGGTTCTTCACTATGGTCGATATAAGAACTCATCTCACTGTGATCCTTGATACGCCGAGACGTACCGGCATAGACAAGCAACCAAGTCAAGTCACTTCTTATCTATACATGCTCTATACCGACAACTCGTCCTCAAGTTGTCTCATTTGTGAAACTTTTATATCTCATTAAGCTTGACCAATCATACGACTTACGTGATCTTCTACACATCGTATGATCTAACTTATATATGAGATAATTGGACACGATATATATGCAATCAAGTATTCAATTCGGATAGGAGATTGTAATAGTGGTAACAGAAACATTGTATACAAGCTCAACCAAAACTCGCTTTCGATTATACAAATCCAACACTTTCGTAGTACATATACTGTTGTTATCATTTTTATCTCATATCAAAATATTGAGACCATTACGACTTCATACTCCTGAAACATCAATGTAATGCTGACCATGAGAGAAAATTGGTTTCTTAAGAAAAACACCAACGTAGGACAATGATTATCCTTTTGTTTTGTTGATCGTCATTGTATGCGAAACAATAAGAGGGAATTGTCATCGTTCGAATTGACAGGGTGGCAAATATCTATTAGAGTTAGTGACATTCTCGAAATCAACACTTCTTTGGCTATAACTATTTACAGTCAAAATCTTAGCCTCCAAAATATAGTTTCCTAGTTTTGTGACTACCAACATGTGTTGTTGCACAATCCAAGAGAATGGTCAATATTTTTTAGCAGCAATATCGGGATACCAATCTTAAGATTCAAACAATTCAAAAATTCACATGTGTGGACATTGGTAAGAACATCGAGCATCACATCCGAACTACATATTCTGTCTGAGCTTAAGTATTTCTTGCTCTAAGATGTATTCATGGAAATCATGTACTGGTTAACCGAATCGACTACATCGAGTTTTGGTGCCAATATTGCTTTATCTTTAAGATAAGATAAATCATCTGGAGCGACCACCATTGATGAATATATTATTGATGCTATTGGATCTCCAAAGAATTTCAAATGAATATCATCGGCTACGTCAATATTTGCATGTCCATCATTAACACTACCAAGCAGATAGTATCCTACTGCTGCCACCCAACTAGAGAACTTTTGTAATTATGTTGCTTCAAATTTAGAACTCATGTTGCGTAGTCTGATATTTTGTGTCACTTTAAAAAACTTGCACATCCCTAAAAAATAAGAAGAATTGATATTCATTCACACTTCTTGCCTGCTTTCTCTGGGTATAATATGCAATATATGTCAAAAATCGTCACTGAAAATAATCGTTTTACCCCAAATAGTAATTTGAAACCTTAAATATTTTTGAATCGCATTATACCTCTCAAGGTCCTGTCTAAAGCTTCAAAGTATCTATGCATCAATATCGGTGCCTCGTTCCATATTATGAGATTTCATTTAATGAATAGTTCAATCAATGAAGTTCTTTGTTTGGTATTGCATATTGAATCCTCGGCTTGAATTGATCGGAATAGCAAAATGAAAAACGCAGTCCTCCTACCCGATAGCAACAAAGATGCTATGCCGCTTGAGGCTATATTCAAAATATTAATACAAATTCTTTTTGAGGGAAATATCAATATAAATTCCTAAATCTGATATTATTAGAAAAATGTACAATGCTCAAATCAAATTTCAATTAGAGAATGAACACGCTATAAATTTTAGAATATTTTCTTGTATTCGATGTTTGGTCGTTTGATTAGTATTGACATCATCATTGTCGCATATCAAAACTTTTGATCCAATTCAATTTATAATTTTCGGTACAATAATATACAATTAAAATTATTATCTAATTTTGTAATATATTAATTGTGACATAAATTAAAAATAAAAAACAAAACATGGCTAAATATATGTGTGTTTATGCGTGTGTGTTTTTGTATATATCAATATGAAGAACATAACTTTAGAAATATTTTGAGAATCCCACACAAGTGCCTGACACCATACTATCAAAGGTATATATTAAATTGAATATTTAAAAAAATAAACAAAATATTAACCAAATTTTAATTAAAAAAGTCAATATCATGCATGAAGCAGGCCTTTTCTGAACGTATTTCGATGAAATAATAAAAAATAAATTTAAATTTACAAAATAAACACATAAATAGTTAATTATACATATTTTTATAGTGCAAATAATGGCTTCCATTATACCATATGATATTACTATACAATATATGGGCAAAAGTATACCTTTATATTCATCTTTATTTTTTTCATTCACAATTAAAATATAGTTTGTAAATGAAAGTATAAAAATAATCCCAATAAGGTCAATAAGCATATACAAAATTTCTATCAATTAGAAATCATATATTAATTTTTAACTAATATATAATTAAAAGTCCAGTTCCTCTCAAATGTCTTGGATAAACAAAATGAATATTAACCTTATCTCATAAAGTATGGTATTAGTGATCCCAATTCAGATATTATAATATTAATTTTAAAAGTGAAAACACTAACTCTTAGAATCATATAAAAATTAAAATTATGTGTTCAAATGCCTCCAATTACATATATAGTGTCATGAAAATTGTTATATACAACATGTATGTAAACATAACTTAAAAAAGAACAAATACATAAATAGTGTCATCAAAATTGTTATATTCAAATAGTTTCTTGCATCAATGACATTGTCTTCTCACAAAGATCAACTGTAAATTTAAAAGAAGATACAAAAAATCAACTTCGGAAGATGATTTGTGGACCATTCGCAACTCAGACATCTGATATAACGACGTTCTAAATTTATGTCCATCGCCAAGAAAAATTCGAACAATCACTAGCTTTAGTTGATCATTCTTCAGTATAAACAAAGAGTTTTAATAAATCCTTAATTATTTCTATTATGTAGAGAAAACAATTTGTAATGTGATAGTCTACATTTACACAAGATCAATGAAAGGACAAAATTAATGTGTTACTATTCTTACAAGTGACAACCAATTTTGATGCATATATGGAGAAAATAAAGTGTTACTATTTCCTATGGCGCCTCCCGGATAGAAGCATGTACCGCACAACCAAAGCCTTGTACCTGAATTCAAAAGCTCAACATGAAAATCAAACTGGCGACCTGCTGCTCCTAAATATGGTCTGTCCTCATGGAGAAGATGGACTGCTCATAAGCATCAAGTACCTCAATCACACATTGAACATCAATGCCTCCACCATGATCGTCACGGTGGAGAAACGGCTCATCAACAATGCCGCTCGAGCCAATATATATAACACATGGATTGTTACATAAAATATTTATGGATATTAATTGTAGTTAATATAATATCGTATTTTTTGGGAACTAATTAATCTATATTTAAAAACATATATGGAATATATATAGTAATGGCTGCATAATTAAGGTAATTCTGCACTGCTTAATTCCAGTATTCCTTGCTCAAATCTGATTACGCGTAATTCTGACTAGGAATGTAAGTAATTAACTGATGGTATAAATTTATCTACAATTTAATTATATATAGATTTATTGTATTAATATACGTCAATCTACTAATCAATATAAAGGTATGACTCACAATTCAATAAAGTTTACTGAATAATCTTTTTATTAAATTGTCAACTAAAAGTTTTTAATTTATTAATTATATATATGTACATTAATAAGAACCTTTTAGTATATTATACATTTCACCATATTAAGGTCTGTTATTAATTGCTCGAGGGGAGAGTGGAAATATGCTGTTAAGTTGTAGCATATAAAAGATGAAATATTTCTTTTTAATTGTATACTATAACCTATGTATTTATATAATACATTAATTACTAAAAACTTATTATTTCTGTAAATGGAAAAGCAAAAAAAGAGCAGAAATACCTAAATTACTATATACGGAATCTATAGTTGTTATTATATATTTTATAGATAATGGGAGATATTTTATTCAAAATTATTGTAAAGGTTAATGTTGCCAAAATGGAGTTAGCAATGTTTAATGTTATTTGTCCTAAAATAAAGTTAGCAAAGATTATGACACTTTTCAAACATAACAATGAGGTTTTTTGACAAAAAACTATGCAGAAATTACTGTGTTTTCGATGGAAAATTGATTTGGGAAATGATTCTCTTACAAATATATATAGGGAAAGATTAACGTGAGGATCATTTTTATCGTGAGAATGTGAGAATCAAAAATTGTGTGAAAGTTGATGAATTCACTACGAAAGTTACTGAATCCAAAAAATAGAATTTTCGCTCTTCACGTGATTCAAATCATGGGTGAAAATTCTGAATTTTTGTATTCAGTAACTTTCTAAACGGATGCATTAACTTTCATAGCAAATTCATTTTGTTATAAAGAATTTTTTTAATTATTAGTTCTCACGTTAAAAATGATTTTTATTTTAGCATCACTTTCTATCTCGATTCAAGTTTTCCCTTAGCCTCTAAAATTCACATTTACTATATCATTTTATTTGTTGGAAACAATAGGTGATTGAATTCTAATTATACAATAGATAAGGTTAAACGCCACTTTGTAAATCCATAAATTTATGTTTATCAATGGAAACCTACGCGCAAGGCATCACGTAAAGCAAGTTACAGTTTACCAAAATAAATAAATATAGAAAGCATTAATTGCACTTTAAACGGGAAAAATAGTACAGAAAATGATTCCTAAGAATCGAAAGTAATGATTACTTTCAATGTATATCGGATAAACGTGACGTACAATTAAATGGGTAAATTGAGCAGCAAAGAGCAATGCTAATGCACGTTGATGTAGTTATCATTCATCGACAACTGTATGTCTGTATTAACATATTTATATTTATATATATTTATTTTTTTTGGCAACAAGATCCCAGTAAAACGCAATAATCGCCTGACCGGCTTCACTCACGAATTTATTGTGTTGTGGTCGAAATAAGTCAATAATTATAAATGAATTTAATTGGTAAAGTGAAATCTATTAATATTATATTCCGTTACGCATTCCTATCATCTCATTCATCTCCAGTCCTACGTGGCATCACAAGAATTTTAGATTTCTAATTTTCTAAATTCTCAAGTTTATGTCTTCCTAATTTTAGATGTTATTTCTATTGATTATCAACCAAAGCATACCTTAATTATAAAAATGAATGCATTTAATTATAGTTTGCCGTTTCTCTAGGCACTTGTATGGTAACCTATTTATTCAAGTGTTATTTATTATATTATACAATCATAATATATTATTAATTGCATTATATAGATATAGAATGGTAGTGGTAAAAAAGTATTAGTCACATTTTAGTTACGTAATTATACATAGATTTTTACCGTAATTGCATGTATACGTGATAGCACAAATATCAAAATTTATATTTTCTGTATTGTTATACATACATACATACATATATATATACATATATATATTAATAAAATTTGAGATATAAATAATGATATAGTTGCATGTTAAAAATTTATAAACATATAATCAATAGCGGAGTTAGAAAATATATTATAAGAACCAATTAATAATGTTAAAATGCAATTGATACTGTAATTAAAGAAATTTTAGAATATTAAAATATATAAAATTAGAATGTATATGAATTAAAATGCAATAAATGAGTATTGAAGTTAAATCAAATTAGAGTTTAAATATTAATCTTGCAAATAGAATTCAAACTATCGAAAATATGATAGTTGGTTTAAAAATAATCTTGCAAAGTTTAAATATTAATCTTGAAAACTTTATCTTAAAAATAAATATTAAACATAAAAATATTTTTGTGGAAGTAGAAAAATAAATAAATAATTTGATAGCACACATTAGATGATAATTAACAATACAACTATTTTAAATCAAATTGAAATTAAAGATTTCCTTATAAGATTATAAATTAAAATTAAATAAAATAATAAATATATAAATGCAAATGTACAAATAGATTTTTTTTTGAAATCATTAATAATCATGAACAATCAATATATATATATATATATATATGTATATATTTGTAATAACATATTTAATATTAACATAAATCAATTAATCAATGTATTAAATGCTAAGTTGTCAAATTAATATTATATTCCGTTACGCATTCCTATCATCTCATTCATCTCCAGTCCTACGTGGCATCACAAGAATTTTAGATTTCTAATTTTCTAAACTCTCAAGTTTATGTCTTCCTAATTTTAGATGTTATTTCTATTGATTATCAACCAAAGCATACCTTAATTATAAAAATGAATGCATTTAATTATAGTTTGCTGTTTCTCTAGGCACTTGTATGGTAACCTATTTATTCAAGTGTTATTTATTATATTATACAATCATAATATATTATTAATTGCATTATATAGATATAGAATGGTAGTGGTTAAAAAGTATTAGTCACATTTTAGTTACGTAATTATACATAGATTTTTACCGTAGTTGCATGTATACGTGATAGCACAAATATCAAAATTTATATTTTCTGTATTGTTATACATACATACATACATACATACATACATACATATACATATATATATTAATAAAATTTGAGATATAAATAATGATATAGTTGCATGTTAAAAAATTTATAAACATATAATCAATAGCGGAGTTAGAAAAATATATTATAAGAACCAATTAATAATGTTAAAATGCAATTGATACTCGTAATTAAAGAAATTTTTAGAATATTAAAATATATAAAATTAGAATGTATATGAATTAAAAATGCAATAAATGAGTATTGAAGTTAAATCAAATTAGAGTTTAAATATTAATCTTGCAAATAGAATTCAAACTATCGAAAAATATGATAGTTGGTTTAAAAAATAATCTTGCAAAGTTTAAATATTAATCTTGAAAACTTTATCTTAAAAAATAAATATTAAACACAAAAATATTTTTGTGGAAGTAGAAAAATAAATAAATAATTTGATAGGACACATTAGATGATAATTAACAATACAACTATTTTAAATCAAATTGAAATTAAAGATTTCCTTATAAGATTATAAATTAAAATTAAATAAAAATAATTAATATATAAATGCAAATGTACAAATAGATTTTTTTTTTGAAATCATTAATAATCATGAACAATCAATATATATATATATATATATATATATATATATATATATATATATATGTATGTATATATTTGTAATAACATATTTAATATTAACATAAATCAATTAATCAATGTATTAAATGCTAAGTTGTCAAATTAATATTATATTCCGTTACGCATTCCTATCATCTCATTCATCTCCAGTCCTACGTGGCATCACAAGAATTTTAGATTTCTAATTTTCTAAACTCTCAAGTTTATGTCTTCCTAATTTTAGATGTTATTTCTATTGATTATCAACCAAAGCATACCTTAATTATAAAATGAATGCATTTAATTATAGTTTGCCGTTTCTCTAGGCACTTGTATGGTAACCTATTTATTCAAGTGTTATTTATTATATTATACAATCATAATATATTATTAATTGCATTATATAGATATAGAATGGTAGTGGTTAAAAGTATTAGTCACATTTTAGTTACGTAATTATACATAGATTTTACCGTAGTTGCATGTATACGTGATAGCACAAATATCAAAATTTATATTTTATGTATTGTTATACATACATACATACATATATATATATACATATATATATTAATAAAATTTGAGATATAAATAATGATATAGTTGCATGTTAAAAATTTATAAACATATAATCAATAGCGGAGTTAGAAAATATATTATAAGAACCAATTAATAATGTTAAAATGCAATTGATACTGTAATTAAAGAAATTTTAGAATATTAAAATATATAAAATTAGAATGTATATGAATTAAAAATGCAATAAATGAGTATTGAAGTTAAATCAAATTAGAGTTTAAATATTAATCTTGCAAATAGAATTCAAACTATCGAAAAATATGATAGTTGGTTTAAAAATAATCTTGCAAAGTTTAAATATTAATCTTGAAAACTTTATCTTAAAAATAAATATTAAACACAAAAATATTTTTGTGGAAGTAGAAAATAAATAAATAATTTGATAGGACACATTAGATGATAATTAACAATACAACTATTTTAAATCAAATTGAAATTAAAGATTTCCTTATAAGATTATAAATTAAAATTAAATAAAATAATAAATATATAAATGCAAATGTACAAATAGATTTTTTTTTGAAATCATTAATAATCATGAACAATCAATATATATATATATATATATATATATATATATATATATATATGTATGTATATATGTAATAACATATTTAATATTAACATAAATCAATTAATCAATGTATTAAATGCTAAGTTGTCAAATAAGAAAACTTGTGGAATTTTAGAAAATAAGAATGAAAAAATCATGAAAATATCACATAGGATTCTAGATGAAAATGGTGTCTTCAATATATAATGGATTTATATATTAATAGATAGTAAAGTTACTCTTTAATCGAGTTTGGAGCATATACATAAATACATTTTAAACGGATTTCATAGATTTTATAATTTTGAAATTTATACTTTTATTTATTTATTTTTCTATAGTTACTTTAATCAGATCGGGTACAAATATATTATAGACAATCGGTTGGTTTAAAATATTTTTATCTCTAAATATATGACATCTTTAATTCGAAAAATTAGTGGAAACTACTTTATGAGACTGTAACGGGAACGAGTAGTTTCTAATATTGTAACAACTTATATCTATAATTTTAGACGGGTTCGAGTAATTATGAGTATAACTATGTTAGTTTGAGACAAGAATCGGTAATAAAGTCATTTTAATCAAATTTGAGATGAGTACATATATATTCATTTTAAACGGGGCCAAGTGGATGAAAATATTGTTATATTCAAATATATGACCTTTTAATTCATGTAATTAGCATGTATTACTTTACGAGATTGATAAAGGAACAGTAATACAAATTATTGCAACAACTTGTATTTATAAATTTAATTGAATTTGAGTAATTATGAGTATCACGATATTGGTTGAAGACGAGAATATGTAGTGAAACTATTTTTAATTGGATTTGAAATAGGTACATCTCTCTCTCTCTCTATATATATATATATAGAGAGAGAGAGTTTGTTAAATAAGAACCATTCTTATCCTAAAACTAAGAACCAAATGAATTAGTTATGAAAGTTAATGAATCCGTTGAGAAAGTTAATGAATTGAAATTCGAATTTTTGACCGGGTTCGAATCCCATGAGGCTAAAATTCTATTTTTTGAATTCATAATTTTTCCAAATGATTCATCAACTTTCACAAATGAATCATCGCTTTTTGGTTCTCACGTTCTCAATAAAATGGTTCTCACGTTAACCCTCCCTATATATATATATATATATATATATATATATATATATATATATGGGTTCGGATGATTGAAAATAGTTTTACATCTAATATATATTGATGAATCTAGCTATGTGAGTGTGCGAGATTTATATAATGCAATTAAGAACACCTGTGCTTTTACGTGGTTCGATCGTTAATGAGATCTACGTCCACGGAGGAATGATTCCTCAATACTTTTACTAGAGCTCTTCGTACAGAGAGTATTGATTACAAGCCTTTGTATTCAGTAAATTGTCAACCTCTCTAACATCGCTTTTCCTTCTATTTATACGACTTGACTGCTCACAGGCGCGCCCGACCTCTCCATTGGTCGTGGCGTGACTCTTCCTCCGCATGCCTCCATTGGCGGGAGCAGGACCTCTCGCCTTCGCGCGCCACGTGGAGGTGGCGCCGACCTGGTTCATCTTCCATCGGCCCGGTGGCGGTTGCGGGGCTAGCGTTTTGGGCAATATTAGGCTCGCTTTGGGCTCGACCGCGTGGGCTGCTACCAACGTTAGGCCCACTCGTTTGGGCTGTTAGTGGGCCCACCGGTTGGGCCATATCCCATCATAGCCCCCGAACAGTAGGCACACGGCGAGGCCGGTGGAGTGAAGACAGTGACGCCGGTGAGGTGTGGTTGGGCAAGTTGTTTCTTGGATGTGAGGTCTTCGGTGCCGATCCGAGTTGGGTTGTTTATTGTCGTCGCTTGAGAAAGATGTGGCACCGGGGAAGTCAAGTCCGACACGGATAACGCGCTCTGCGTTGGTTACGCCGGGTGCGATCCGGGCCGGTGTTGCTCACGTGGTTGGTGTCGTAGTCCGACTAGGAGGCCTCCTTTCGGGATGTCGAGGTGCACCACGGTGACCACGAATCGGGGATGGTCCGCCAAGATCCGATCGGTATCGCCTCCGTGTAGGTTACACCGAGGTGCGATCCGGGTGGAATTTTCCGTAACGGCGCGGTCCGTTGATTGGGGTCCGGCTCCGATCTTGACGGGTGCGAATGAGTCGCCGCCATCCGGGAGGCGCCGGGTCCGTATGATGATTTCGGGTCGGTGGCGGTCTATCTTAGCTAGCGTCGTCATACGCCAGCGGTAGTTGTGCACTCGAGCTGTCTGCGCGTACTCCACTTCCAATCACGTGTAGGCACGTGGAAAGCTTCAGCGCCGCCAGTGCTTTAAATGCGCCAGAGGCTGGGGAAACTGTTCATTTCCTTCACTAAAAACTGTTCATCTTCTCTATACTCAGAGAGAATTTCCCGATTTGGAGTAGCTTTCGATCATCTTCTGAATTCGGCAATCGAGTTTAAAAAAGTAAGTATGTCTTCTTCTCTGCTTTACGAGTACGCCCCGCCTGCTTTCGGGTCCGCCCGATCATCTCCTGCGGGAGTTTCTGGTTCGAACCGCTCATCCTCCCCTCCTGATAGTGAAATCGAGGTTAGGGATTATTCCTGCTATACCTTGTCGGGTAGGTGTAGGAAGATTAGCGCTAGGGTTCCAGAATATCATCTGCGTGGGATGGGGTTAAGGTGAGGGACGTCAGATCGTCTGTGATCTTCGACGATGTAATAAAAATAGGAGGGGAATGTCACATTCCGGCCGACGCCTGGTGGTGTGTTCCGCACCCATCTGATAGAGCATTAGCCCTCCGGAGGGTTTCATAACTATGTACATAGACGCTTTAGGGCGGTCTTGGGTTCCCGTTAGCCCCATCTTTTGAGCCTCCGGGTATTTCCGAATCCCATCGCCAATTCACCCGAACTCCATTAGGTCGGTAGTTGAGATGGGTTTGGCTTGTTATATTGTAGGCGAGGAGTTCTCCTTTGAGCTCTTGATGCGATTTTTAGCGTCAGTACTCGAGAGGTCTGTACTATCTTCGCCTCGGCGGACGCGTTTGGGTGAGTCAACCTCGAAGGTGTCGGGTGGCAAAAGAAGTTTTTCTTTTGAGGGCATGGGCATCCGATCTACGGTTGGGGATGGGTAGGTGGCGGATATAAAGCTTAAGCCCCCGGTGGGTAGAGGAACAACTCAGCTCTCGGTGAAGTTTCTAGAATTCACCGAGGACAACCTTAATGATGCCGGGCTGAGTGTGCACAGGTCGCAGGCTCCGGGGTCGGGGTCCGAGCTGGGTGAGGGCACCCTCTCTTCTCATTCTTATAGGTTCGACCTCTGTTTGACTAACGCGATTTTCTTCTGTAATGCAGTGAAGCTTAAGCACACAAAGGAGGTGAAGCAGCCGGCCTCGTCTCGACCTGCGCCAGCTGGGCGGCAGGAGCCTTCTAAAAAGAGGGCGAGGGTGTCTGGGCCCACCTCGCAGCCCGTGGTGGTGGAACACCTCAGCGATCTGCTGAAGGGTCCGCAGCCGATCTCCAGCTCGGGCCTTGAGGTGGAGGCTCGTGCCCATGATCGCGCGAGGTACCGATCTTGTAATACCCCGTAATTCTGAAGCAGAGATTAGCTTGTGATTAAGAGCTTAATAAGAAGGGCATTGCATCCTTAAGAAAGATTTGTTTAAGTTAGAAGCTTTTGCGTTAAGCTTCGAGTTGAGACGATAGAATTTCGGCAGATTTGAGATAGAATCTGAGATAAGATCCTTAAATCTAGTTAAACATAAGAAGACCTAGATTTAAATAGTCTTGAGATGATAGATACATGCTCAAATAAGTCTTGATTTCTGAAAAATTAAGAATTTGAAAATCTACGTTTTTATGACGTCGGCGTTTGCCGATTAAGCTCAAATGAAGGGCGAAATATTTAAAATGGTTTTTAAGGCCAAAAATATTTTTAATTATTATATTTTAATGATATTTGATGATGGAAAAATTTAGAAAGTGATTTTGAAGGATTTAAGAATAAATGGAATATTTAATTCCATTATTTGCATAAAATGGAATTTAATCTCTATTTTTATAAAGTGAGTTCCTATTATATATTTTATAATTTTGAAACTTTATATTGATGAAAATGATGAGTTTAAAGTGTTAAGAAGATAAGATTCAATATTGGAATTTTTGGGAATTAATTATGGAATTTTCTACAATATTTTGGAAAATTTCATGAAAAAAATATTATTATTATTATTATTTTATTAATTACGAAAATTCAAAAATAAATATGGGAATTATTTTATAGAATTCTCTAGAAAATGGTGTGTTGGCACCATTATGTTTTGGAAAAATAAAAGAAAATTTAATTTAAAATGTGAAATTACTATTTTACCCTTATTAATTATATAAATACACTTTTGGAACCATTTTCTTCTCCAAATTCAGCCCCAAACTCACGCACACACACACTTATACACATAGTGAATTTCGAAATTTGCATGCCAAATTTTGGAAGATCCGTGATTGAATTTTCGATCGGTCTTGAATAAAGGTATAATCTCGTACCTAGAACATATCTACCGATTGAAAAATTTAAAATCATGAGCTTATGTTTATCTTACATTTTCGGTCCTATGCTGAAAATTATGAAGATTTATGTTGTGTTGATTATTTATTGATATTATGATAGATTCGACGTCTACGTATTGTTTAACGTTGAATTTGTAAAGCATATATTTATTATTTGTAAATTCTTGAAATTTTCGAAAAAGGGGAGCTCTTGATCTTGAATAATTGATGTTGTTATGATTGAATTTCCTTCATATATATGTTATTGGATTGATATAAACGTGTTTGGAACAAGAAAACGTTTGAAATCGAAATTACACGAAAACCCTATTATGGCCGAAACCCTAGGGCATATATTGTTGGATTTTGATTTTATTTGATCATTTTGACTCCATATTTGGATTCTATGATATGAATAATGCCTAAAATGATTTATTCAGATTTTTCCACGACGTATTCAAAACGGTAAAATTTTAGTTTCTTGCCTGAAAAATTGTTTTCAAGGCCAAAGCTTTGATCTTTATGTTTTATTGATAAAATGATGTTACTTAATGATAGTTGAGCATGTATATAGGTTCGTTGGTATTAGATGGCGTCTCGTGAATTTTCGACATTAGACCCTAAGTGATGTCTTAAGGGGATTTTCGCTATTGGTTAAGATAAGATGATTGAAACTTGTTGTCGAGTTTTATATGATTATTGAGACATATAGTGATGAATTGGTGGAGTTTGGGCTATGATTGGTTGATCGGTGTTGATTTGGCGATCGTTTTATAAGCGTTACTGTTAGAAATTCGATAGAATTGGTTGTTAATAAGATGTTAGAGGATGAAATGACCCGAGTTTTGATAGACCATAATGTCTTAGATTTGATATCGAGAAGATATGGTCGTGTCGACAACAAAATGAGTAATGTTCTTGTTTGGCTCTTGATAGGCTTTTATGCCGATCTATGAGGATAAGATATGGATAAAGAAAGAAATGGAATTGGGAATTAGTTCCTTAGCTCTAAGGAACATCCAGTGGTATAAGTATTTTCTATAATAATATGCTTATGCTTTTAAGTGTTTTCAAAAGATATGATATGATTATGCATGAAAGATGACATGAGATTTATGTTATGCATCGATTTGAAAAGTTGATTGACTTGCCAATGTTTTGAGCATGAGCATAAGCATGATGCACTACCTATCCACGGGAAAGAAAGAAAAGAAAGAAAGAAAGAATTTACCGACGTCGGGTATGACCGTAGTTGAGAACCTTCGGTCCAACTCGGGTATGTGATATTAAGGTGTTTGAGAAGGAGGCCTCTTTCTCAACACGCAGAAAGAATCCGTGGATATGGGAAGGAGAGATGAAGGTGCATGCAAACATGATACATGCATATGCATATGATATTATGATGATGAAAGCAAGTAAGTATTTATTTTGAAAGCATATGATATGGCAAGTCAATTTATAGCCACAAGGGCAAAGTTACTTTATGTTTTTGGCGATTACTCACTGAGTGCATTCTGTACTCATGCCCTGCATATGTTTCCAAATATGCAGGTTGAGCCGAGAGGATGCTGGAATCGAATGCTGTGCAAAGGAGCTTCTCTAAATATTGAATTATATTGAGGTTGTTAAATTGTTATATTGACATGTTTTGTTGCCCAGAGAGTTATGTCTTCATACATAATTCTCAGCCACGTTTCGTTGCCGAGCTTTGACCTTAATTGCTTATATGTTTTGATATGATAAAGTGATCATGTCCAATGTTCGGTAAACAAGGATTTCTCGAATATTCAGAATGGTTTCGTTGGATTCAATATTATTCAATTGAATCGTGTTCATTCCTTGTTTTAAATTGTTGATAAATCCTTCTTGTTGACAAAACATCTTTGGAAACCTACTTTATATTTTACCTTATTGAACCGTAAATGTTCGATTCGTACATAATGAAAGTTGTTGACATCTTCTCTCATGACACACGTTTGAGCCCGTTGTCGTTAAATTTTCTTCTTAACCCCAAGTAACGGCCTAATTACCGGATTAGGTAGTCGGGTCGTGACAGAATGGTATCAGAGCATTTTTGAGTTCTGAACCTGTGAGCCTTTATAAATTTGTGCAGTTTAGGCACAGTTTTGAATCCTGAAGTTGTGAATCCTTGTGAATTTTTCCCACAGTTGAGTACAGTCTTGAAATCTGAGCATGTAAATCCTTGCGAATCCTTATGTAGTTTGTTTGTGGTCTAGAATTCTAAATTCAAGAATCCTTGTGAGATTTGTGCAGTTTGTGCACCTTGAGTATGTAAATTCTTCTGAGCTGACTCTGTTTGAGGAAATGAGTTAAAGAAATAATCTTTCATGAGAGAAGCTCAGCATTCGATTCCGTCATCTCTAGCTCAACAGGTAAAAGTTTATGCTTATGATTATGTTTATGAGTATGATGGTTATGGTTATTTCAGATGATATTTGGGTAAATGTTTTAATGAATGAATTGACACATGAGAACGTATGATTGAAATGAGTTATTGCTCATCGAGTTAATGTTGAAGAGAATTCGAGAAGAGATGAGAAACCATATAAATATGTTGGTCGCAAGAGCTCGAGTATTGTTTTATTTGCAATGACGAGGATTGTCGAGACGATTCGGAAGAGTACGACTTGTTGTCGCTGCTCGTTGTTGTTATCTCGTTGTTGACGTTACGTTGTCACCGTTTCGTTTATATTAAATCGATAAAGATCGAAGAGAATTTCCATCTATACGTGTCGGATGAGTAACTACCTTGGGCCAATTTCGTTTGATTCTATTGATTGTGGAAAGAGACGTTCGAGCAAGACGTATCGAGATTTGATGGAAAATCAGTTGATTTCTTTAATGCCTAAAGAATGAAAAAAAAAAAAAAATTGGGTTGTTGTTGTTTCCATTGATTATATTGAGTCTGGTTTTGTTACTTTAATCAAGTTGATTTCCCAGACTCCTAGTTACCATCAAATTTCAATATTTCGTATACTCGAAGCCCTTCCTACTGATTCATTTTCTCCTGTTACTAAATTTATCTCAGTTGTTCATCAGCTTCGGTTGATTGATAATTTTTCCATCTCCATTTGAGGATGATGATGGTGAAAATCGTAAAAACCATAGATGTTGATTCTTTTATGCCTGAGCATGATACTAGCACCTTATTCTAAAATAGTGTCTTTCTTATCAAATGCTCAGCTCGTTATGTTTGAATCTGATATAGATCTTGTACAATTTGATTACTCTTAAATCAAAATTTCAATTTGATTACTCTTAAATCAATATTGAAATTGTCGTTATTGACTCAGATTAATGCAATCACCTTTCACAACTCTTAAGATTCCTACATCGATTGATTCATTCTATTTACTTATGTTTCCAAGACTTCTCCTTTGGAGATTTGAGAAAAGATTTATGCTAATTCATCGAGACCCAAGTGTCTCAAAATTTTTGGGCATGAACTCAAGTTGTATTAGTTGTTGGCATAGCACAACTACAACCCTAGATATCGATCCTTCGCCTTTCAAAGACAGCTTTTCGTGGACGTAGTGAAGGCGATAGTTATAGATTATATCGGAGGTATCTTGCCAGAGATATTAAAGCATCTATATACCTAGAAGCCCCGGATGGCAAAGTTTTTCTCTTGTTTTGTAAAGTCCTCAAAGATACAAACTTCTTTCCTTGATATCTATACAATAATTTTGATATCCAACTGTTTTATTTTACATCACAACTTTGTGATAAGCAATTTTGAAAACCTTTGAGATCTGAGTTTGTTTGTTGATTGAAAACCTTTATCATGTTATTGATAAGCCAAAGATGCTGCATTTTGATATTTCTTTACAATGCAGTATGTCACTCAGAAGAAGAAATCCTCAGTCCGAAAGAATAAGAGAGTGCAATTATTTTCAAGATTTACTTGTACTTTCTCCCCCTTAAACCAATTGTTTAATGGCAGAATTTCTGTCTCAAATGTTTTATCTTTATGAGTGGATAACCCAACTGATGAAAAAGAACAAGTTCGTTTCATTGAGCGAGTTTCCAAGTTTTGGCGAGCCCTGATTAAGAAATCTTCTGCGTATATCGTGATGTGAAGGATCAGCAATTGCTGGTAAAGATTACGTCGGAAAGTTCTTTCTTCCGAGCTATCACGGAGTCCTACGTGGGAGCAATTCAAGGAAGAATTGTACAAAGTGAATACCTTGGAGTCTCAAGCGTAACGAGATTTAATTACGAGCATGAAGCAAAGAAAGAAGATTGCCGCGAAGATATGATCATGAATTCTACGATCAATTTGTAATGTTCTTTATAAAGTTGAAAGGATAAGAAGGCATACGTGTTGATTACCCAATCGAGCATGGGTGACAATCGATCGAATCACGAAATACGCTTATGTTATTCGATCTCTATCATGTATGGGTCGATGAGTTAGCTCACGATATGTTCGAGAGATGGTATGTTTACATGGAATGCTCGTCTCAATTATCTCAAACAAAGACTCCAAGTTTACATCTCGTTTTGGACGAGTTTGCAATAAAGATGGATACAGGATCGAATTTCAGTATAGCATTTATCCACAAAAGATGGTCAATTTAAATGGACCATCCAAATATTAGAAGACAAGATCGTAACCAAGATTTATATGGCGCCTATGAAGTTTTCTATGACGACGTTGTAAATCGTCGTTTATTTAAAACGCATTTGAAGAAGAAAGTGCTTGAGATCGAAACGATTAAAGAGATGATCGTAATAGTACGACAAATAAAGAGAAGATTCCAAAGTTATCAAGATGGATCGAATTGTAAGAAAATCAAGAAAGATTGGTTAGTCGCCTACAGATTGGCATTTATCCAAGTTTCAACAATATTCGCATTGTGTTCCATATGTCGCGGCTACGAAAGGAAGCAGAATGTGTCTTTAATCGAGATGGAAGCTAAAGATCAGATGAGAAAGAAGTGCTCTGAACTTTTGCTGACGTAAAAAATTTCGAGGACGAAATTTTTGTAAGGGGGTGAGAATGTAATACCCCGTAATTCTGAAGCAGAGATTAGCTTGTGATTAAGAGCTTAATAAGAAGGGCATTGCATCCTTAAGAAAGATTTGTTTAAGTTAGAAGCTTTTGCGTTAAGCTTCGAGTTGAGACGATAGAATTTCGGCAGATTTGAGATAGAATCTGAGATAAGATCCTTAAATCTAGTTAAACATAAGAAGACCTAGATTTAAATAGTCTTGAGATGATAGATACATGCTCAAATAAGTCTTGATTTCAGAAAATTTAGAATTTGAAAATCTACGTTTTTATGACGTCGGCGTTTGCCGATTAAGCTCAAATGAAGGGCGAAATATTTAAAATGGTTTTTAAGGCCAAAAATATTTTTAATTATTATATTTTAATGATATTTGATGATGGAAAAATTTAGAAAGTGATTTTGAAGGATTTAAGAATAAATGGAATATTTAATTCCATTATTTGCATAAAATGGAATTTAATCTCTATTTTTATAAAGTGAGTTCCTATTATATATTTTATAATTTTGAAACTTTATATTGATGAAAATGATGAGTTTAAAGTGTTAAGAAGATAAGATTCAATATTGGAATTTTGGGAATTAATTATGGAATTTTCTACAATATTTTGGAAAATTTCATGAAAAAAAATATTATTATTATTATTATTTTATTAATTACGAAAATTCAAAAATAAATATGGGAATTATTTTATAGAATTCTCTAGAAAATGGTGTGTTGGCACCATTATGTTTTGGAAAAATAAAAGAAAATTTAATTTAAAATGTGAAATTACTATTTTACCCTTATTAATTATATAAATACACTTTTGGAACCATTTTCTTCTCCAAATTCAGCCCCAAACTCACGCACACACACACTTATACACATAGTGAATTTGAAATTTGCATGCCAAATTTTGGAAGATCCGTAGTTGAATTTTCGATCGGTCTTGAATAAAGGTATAATCTCGTACTAGAACATATCTACCGATTGAAAATTTAAAATCATGAGCTTATGTTTATCTTACATTTTCGGTCCTATGCTGAAAATTATGAAGATTTATGTTGTGTTGATTATTTATTGATATTATGATAGATTCGACGTCTACGTATTGTTTAACGTTGAATTTGTAAAGCATATATTTATTATTTGTAAATTCTTGAAATTTTCGAAAAAGGGGAGCTCTTGATCTTGAATAATTGATGTTGTTATGATTGAATTTCCTTCATATATATGTTATTGGATTGATATAAACGTGTTTGGAACAAGAAAAACGTTTGAAATCGAAATTACACGGAAAACCCTATTATGGCCGAAAACCCTAGGGCATATATTGTTGGATTTTTGATTTTATTTGATCATTTTGACTCCATATTTGGATTCTATGATATGAATAATGCCTAAAATGATTTATTCGGATTTTTCCGCCGACGTATTCAAAAACGGTAAAATTTTAGTTTGCCGGCGAAAAATTGTTTTCAAGGCCAAAGCTTTGATCTTTATGTTTTATTGATAAAATGATGTTACTTAATGATAGTTGAGCATGTATATAGGTTCGTTGGTATTAGATGACGTCTCTCGTGAATTTTCGACATTAGACCCTAAGTGATGTCTTAAGGGGATTTTCGGCTATTGGTTAAGATAAGATGATTGAAACTTGTTGTCGAGTTTTATATGATTATTGAGACATATAGTGATGAATTGGTGGAGTTTGGGCTATGATTGGTTGATCTGGTGTTGATTTGGCGATGCGTTTTATAAACGTTACGCTGCCGAAATTTCGATAGAATTGGTTGTTAATAAGATGTTAGAGGATGAAATGACCCGAGTTTTGATAGACCATAATGTCTTAGATTTGATATCGAGAAGATATGGTCGTGTCGACAACAAAAATGAGTAATGTTCTTGTTTGGCTCTTGATAGGCTTTTATGCCGATCTATGAGGATAAGATATGGATAAAGAAAGAAATGGAATTGGGAATTAGTTCCTTAGCTCTAAGGAACATCCAGGTGGGTATAAGTATTTTCTATAATAATATGCTTATGCTTTTAAGTGTTTTCAAAAGATATGATATGATTATGCATGAAAGATGACATGAGATTTATGTTATGCACTGATTTGAAAAGTTGATTGACTTGCCAATGTTTTGAGCATGAGCATAAGCATGATGCACTACCTATCCACGGGAAAGAAAGAAAAGAAAGAAAGAAAAAGAAAGAATTTACCGACGTCGGGTATGACCGTAGTTGAGAACCTTCGTCCAACTCGGGTATGTGATATTAAGGTGTTTGAGAATGAGGCCTACTTCTCAACACGAGAAAGAATCGTGGATATGGGAAGGAGAGATGAAAGGTGCATGCAAACATGATACATGCATATGCATATGATATTATGATGATGAAAGCAAGTAAGTATTTATTTTGAAAGCATATGATATGGCAAGTCAATTTATAGCCTAAGGGCAAAGTTACTTTATGTTTTGGCGATTACTCATGAGTGCATTACAGACTCATGCCCCGCATATGTTTCCAAATATGCGAGGTTGAGCCGAGAGGATCTTTGGAATCGAATCTTTGTGCAAAGGAGCTTCTAAATATTGAATTATATTGAGGTTGTTAAATTGTTATATTGACATGTTTTGTTGCCCGAGAGTTATGTCTTCATACATAATTCTCGACCACGTTCGTTGTCGAGCTTTGACCTTAATTGCTTATATGTTTTGATATGATAAAGTGATCATGTCCAATGTTCGGTAAACAAGGATTTCTAATATTCGAATGGTTTCGTTGGATTCAATATTATTCAATTGAATCGTGTTCATTCCTTGTTTTAAATTGTTGATAAATCCTTCTTGTCGACAAAACATCTTTGAAACCTACTTTATATTTTACCTTATTGAACCGTAAATGTTCGATTAGTACATAATGAAAGTTGTTGACATCTTCTCTCATGACACACGCTTGAGCCCGTTGTCGTTAAATTTTCTTCTTAACCCCAAGTAACGGCCTAATTACCGGATTAGGTAGTCGGGTCGTGACAGAATGGTATCAGAGCATTTTTGAGTTCTGAACCTGTGAGCCTTTATAAATTTGTGCAGTTTAGGCACAGTTTTGAATCCTGAAGTTGTGAATCCTTGTGAATTTTTCCCACAGTTGAGTACAGTCTTAAAATCTGAGCATGTAAATCCTTGCGAATCCTTATGTAGTTTGTTTGTGGTCTAGAATTCTAAATTCAAGAATCCTTGTGAGATTTGTGCAGTTTGTGCACCTTGAGTATGTAAATTCTTCTGAGCTGACTCTGTTTGAGGAAATGAGTTAAAGAAATAATCTTTCATGAGAGAAGCTCAGCATTCGATTCCGTCATCTCTAGCTCAACAGGTAAAAGTTTATGCTTATGATTATGTTTATGAGTATGATGGTTATGGTTATTTCAGATGATATTTGGGTAAATGTTTTAATGAATGAATTGACACATGAGAACGTATGATTGAAATGAGTTATTGCTCATCGAGTTAATGTTGAAGAGAAATTCCGAGAAGAGATGACAGAACCATATAAATATGTTGGTCGCAAGAGCTCGAGTATTGTTTTTATTTGCAATGACGAGGATTGTCCAGACAGTTCGGAAGAGTACGACTTGTTGTCGTCGTTCTGTTGTTGTTATCTCGTTGTTGACGTTACGTTGTCACCGTTTCGTTTATATTCGTCAGTAAAGATCGAAGAGAATTTCCATCTATACGTATCGGATGAGTAACTACCTTGGACGAATTTCTCGTTTGATTCTATTGATTGTGGAAAGAGACGTTCGAGCAAGACGTATCGAGATTTGATGGAAAATCAGTTGATTTCTTTAATGCCTAAAGAATGAAAAAAAAAAAAAAATTGGGTTGTTGTTGTTTCCATTGATTATATTGAGTCTGGTTTTGTTACTTTAATCAAGTTGATTTCCCAGACTCCTAGTTACCATCAAATTTCAATATTTCGTATACTCGAAGCCCTTCCTACTGATTCATTTTCTCCTGTTACTAAATTTATCTCAGTTGTTCATCAGCTTCGGTTGATTGATAATTTTTCCATCTCCATTTGAGGATGATGATGGTGAAAATCGTAAAAACCATAGATGTTGATTCTTTTATGCCTGAGCATGATACTAGCACCTTATTCTAAAATAGTGTCTTTCTTATCAAATGCTCAGCTCGTTATGTTTGAATCTGATATAGATCTTGTACAATTTGATTACTCTTAAATCAAAATTTCAATTTGATTACTCTTAAATCAATATTGAAATTGTCGTTATTGACTCAGATTAATGCAATCAGCCTTTCACAACTCTTAAGATTCCTACATCGATTCAGTTCATTCTATTTACTTATGTTTCCAAGACTTCTCCTTTGGAGATTTGAGAAAAGATTTATGCTAATTCATCGAGACCCAAGTGTCTCAAAATTTTTGGGCATGAACTCAAGTTGTATTAGTTGTTGGCATAGCACAACTACAACCCTAGATATCGATCCTTCGCCTTTCAAAGACAGCTTTTCGTGGACAGAGTAGAAGCTGATAGTTATAGATTATATCGGAGGTATCTTGCGAGAGATATTAAAGCATCTATATACCTAGAAGCCCGGATGGCAAAGTTTTCTCTTGTTTTGTAAAGTCCTCAAAGATACAAACTTCTTTCCTCGATATCTATACAATAATTTTGATATCCAACTGTTTTATTTTACATCACAACTTTGTGATAAGCAATTTTGAAAACCTTTGAGATCCGAGTTTGTTTGTTGATTGAAAACCTTTATCATGTTATTGATAAGCCAAAGATGCTGCATTTGATATTTCTTTACAATGCAAGATGTCACTCGAAGAAGAAATCCTCGGTCAGAAAGAATAAGAGAGTGCAATTATTTTCAAGATTTACTTGTACTTTCTCCCTTAAACCAATTGTTTAATGGCAGAATTTCTGTCTCAAATGTTTTATCTTTATGAGTGGATAACCCAACTGATGAAAAAGAACAAGTTCGTTTCATTGAGCGAGTTTCCAAGTTTTGGCGAGCCCTGATTAAGAAATCTTCTGCGTATATCGTGATGTGAAGGATCAGCAATTGCTGGTAAAGATTACGTCGGAAAGTTCTTTCTTCCGAGCTATCACGGAGTCCTACGTGGGAGCAATTCAAGGAAGAATTGTACAAGAAGTGAATACCTTGGAGTCTACAAGCAGAACGAGATTTAATTACGAGCATGAAGCAAAGAAAGAAGATTGCCGCGGATATGATCATGAATTCTCGAGATCAATTTGTAATGTTCTTTATAAAGTTGAAAGGATAAGAAGGCATACGTGTTGATTACCCAATCAAGCATGGGTGACAATCGATCGAATCACGAAATACGCTTATGTTATTCCGATCTCTATCATGTATGGGGCTGACAAGTTAGCTCACGTATATGTTCGAGAGATGGTATGTTTACATGGAATGCTCGTCTCAATTATCTCAAACAAAGACTCCAAGTTTACATCTCGTTTTGGACGAGTTTGCAATAAAGATGGATACAGGATCGAATTTCAGTATAGCATTTATCCACAAAAGATGGTCAATTTAAATGGACCATCCAAATATTAGAAGACAAGATCAGAACCAAGATTTATATGGCGCTCTATGAAGTTTTCTATGACAGACAGTGTAAATCGTCGTTTATTTAAAACGCATTTGAAGAAGAAAGTGCTTGAGATCAGAAACGATTAAAGAGATGATCGTAATAGTACGACAAATAAAGAGAAGATTCCAAGAAGTTATCAAGATGGATCGAATTGTAAGAAAATCAAGAAAGATTGGTTAGTCGCCTACAGATTGGCATTTATCCAAGTTTCAACAATATTCGCATTGTGTTCCATATGTCGCGGCTACGAAAGGAAGCGAGAATGTGTCTTTAATCGAGATGGAAGCTAAAGATCAGATGAGAAAGAAGTGCTCTGAACTTTTGCTGACGTAAAAATTTCGAGGATGAAATTTTTGTAAGGGGGTGAGAATGTAATACCCCGTAATTCTGAAGCAGAGATTAGCTTGTGATTAAGAGCTTAATAAGAAGGGCATTGCATCCTTAAGAAAGATTTGTTTAAGTTAGAAGCTTTTGCGTTAAGCTTCGAGTTGAGACGATAAATTTCTACAGATTTGAGATAGAATCGAGATAAGATCCTTAAATCTAGTTAAACATAAGAAGACCTAGATTTAAATAGTCTTGAGATGATAGATACATGCTCAAATAAGTCTTGATTTCGAAAAATTAAGAATTTGAAAATCTACGTTTTATGACGTCGGCTTTGGATTAAGCTCAAATGAAGGGCTAAATATTTAAAATGGTTTTAAGGCCAAAATATTTTTAATTATTATATTTTAATGATATTTGATGATGGAAAAATTTAGAAAGTGATTTTGAAGGATTTAAGAATAAATGGAATATTTAATTCCATTATTTGCATAAAATGGAATTTAATCTCTATTTTTATAAAGTGAGTTCCTATTATATATTTTATAATTTTGAAACTTTATATTGATGAAAATGATGAGTTTAAAGTGTTAAGAAGATAAGATTCAATATTGGAATTTTGGGAATTAATTATGGAATTTTCTACATATTTTGGAAAATTTCATGAAAAAAAATATTATTATTATTATTATTTTATTAATTACGAAAATTCAAAAATAAATATGGAATTATTTTATAGAATTCTCTAGAAAATGGTGTGTTGGCACCATTATGTTTTGGAAAAATAAAAGAAAATTTAATTTAAAATGTGAAATTACTATTTTACCCTTATTAATTATATAAATACACTTTTGGAACCATTTTCTTCTCCAAATTCAGCCCCAAACTCACGCACACACACACTTATACACATAGTGAATTTCGAAATTTGCATGCCAAATTTTGGAAGATCCGACGTTGAATTTTCGATCGGTCTTCGAATAAAGGTATAATCTCGTACCTAGAACATATCTACCGATTGAAAAATTTAAAATCATGAGCTTATGTTTATCTTACATTTTCGGTCCTATGCTGAAAATTATGAAGATTTATGTTGTGTTGATTATTTATTGATATTATGATAGATTCGACGCTCACGTATTGTTTAACGTTGAATTTGTAAAGCATATATTTATTATTTGTAAATTCTTGAAATTTTCGAAGAAGGGGAGCTCTTGATCTTGAATAATTGATGTTGTTATGATTGAATTTCCTTCATATATATGTTATTGGATTGATATAAACGTGTTTGGAACAAGAAAAACGTTTGAAATCGAAATTACACGGAAAACCCTATTATGGCCGAAAACCCTAGGGCATATATTGTTGGATTTTTGATTTTATTTGATCATTTTGACTCCATATTTGGATTCTATGATATGAATAATGCCTAAAATGATTTATTCGGATTTTTCCGCCGACGTATTTAAAAACGGTAAAATTTTAGTTTGCCGGCGAAAAATTGTTTTCAAGGCCAAAGCTTTGATCTTTATGTTTTATTGATAAAATGATGTTACTTAATGATAGTTGAGCATGTATATAGGTTCGTTGGTATTAGATGACGTCTCTCGTGAATTTTCGACATTAGACCCTAAGTGATGTCTTAAGGGGATTTTCGGCTATTGGTTAAGATAAGATGATTGAAACTTGTTGTCGAGTTTTATATGATTATTGAGACATATAGTGATGAATTGGTGGAGTTTGGGCTATGATTGGTTGATCTGGTGTTGATTTGGCGATGCGTTTTATAAACGTTCTGCCGAAATTTCGATAGAATTGGTTGTTAATAAGATGTTAGAGGATGAAATGACCCGAGTTTTGATAGACCATAATGTCTTAGATTTGATATCGAGAAGATATGGTCGTGTCGACAACAAAAATGAGTAATGTTCTTGTTTGGCTCTTGATAGGCTTTTATGCCGATCTATGAGGATAAGATATGGATAAAGAAAGAAATGAAATTGGAAATTAGTTCCTTAGCTCTAAGGAACATCCAGGTGGGTATAAGTATTTTCTATAATAATATGCTTATGCTTTTAAGTGTTTTCAAAAGATATGATATGATTATGCATGAAAGATGACATGAGATTTATGTTATGCACTGATTTGAAAAGTTGATTGACTTGTCAATGTTTTGAGCATGAGCATAAGCATGATGCACTACCTATCCACGGGAAAGAAAGAAAAGAAAGAAAGAATTTACCGACGTCGGGTATGACCGTAGTTGAGAACCTTCGGGTCCAACTCGGGTATGTGATATTAAGGTGTTTGAGAAGGAGGCCTACTTCTCAACACGCAGAAAGAATCCGTGGATATGGGAAGGAGAGATGAAAGGTGCATGCAAACATGATACATGCATATGCATATGATATTATGATGATGAAAGCAAGTAAGTATTTATTTTGAAAGCATATGATATGGCAAGTCAAATTTATAGCCCTAAGGGCAAAGTTACTTTTATGTTTTTGGCGATTACTCACTGAGTGCATTCTGTACTCATGCCCTGCATATGTTTCCAAATATGCAGGTTGAGTAGAGAGGATCTTTGAATCGAATCTCAGGCAAAGGAGCTTCTCTAAATATTGAATTATATTGAGGTTGTTAAATTGTTATATTGACATGTTTTGTTGCCCGAGAGTTATGTCTTCATACATAATTCTCGACCACGCTTCGTTGTTGAAGCCACCTTAATTGCTTATATGTTTTGATATGATAAAGTGATCATGTCCAATGTTCGGTAAACAAGGATTTCTAATATTCGAATGGTTTCGTTGGATTCAATATTATTCAATTGAATCGTGTTCATTCCTTGTTTTAAATTGTTGATAAATCCTTCTTGTCGACAAAACATCTTTGAAACCTACTTTATATTTTACCTTATTGAACCGTAAATGTTCGATTAGTACATAATGAAAGTTGTTGACATCTTCTCTCATGACACACGCTTGAGCCCGTTGTCGTTAAATTTTCTTCTTAACCCCAAGTAACGGCCTAATTACCGGATTAGGTAGTCGGGTCGTGATGTAATGGTATCGAGCATTTTGAGTTCGAACACGTGAGCCTTTATAAATTTGTGCGGTTTAGGCACGCTTTGAATCTGAAGTTGTGAATCCTTGTGAATTTTTCCCACGCTTGAGTACTGATCTTAAAATCGAGCATGTAAATCCTTGCGAATCCTTATGTAGTTTGTTTGTGGTCTAGAATTCTAAATTCAAGAATCCTTGTGAGATTTGTGCGGTTTGTGCACCTGAGTATGTAAATTCTTCCGAATGACTGCTTTGAGGAAATGAGTTAAAGAAATAATCTTTCATGAGAGAAGCTCAGCATTCGATTCCGTCATCTCTAGCTCAACAGGTAAAAGTTTATGCTTATGATTATGTTTATGAGTATGATGGTTATGGTTATTTCAGATGATATTTGGGTAAATGTTTTAATGAATGAATTGACACATGAGAACGTATGATTGAAATGAGTTATTGCTCATCGAGTTAATGTTGAAGAGAAATTCCGAGAAGAGATGACAGAACCATATAAATATGTTGGTCGCAAGAGCTCGAGTATTGTTTTTATTTGCAATGACGAGGATTGTCCGAGACGATTCGGAAGAGTACGACTTGTTGTCGCTGCTACGTTGTTGTTATCTCGTTGTTGACGTTACGTTGTCACCGCTTCGTTTATATTCGTCGGAAAGATCAAGAGAATTTCCATCTATACGTATCGGATGAGTAACTACCTTGGGCGAATTTCTCGTTTGATTCTATTGATTGTGGAAAGAGACGTTCGAGCAAGACGATCGAGATTTGATGGAAAATCGGTTGATTTCTTTAATGCCCAAAGAATGAAAAAAAAAAAATTGGGTTGTTGTTGTTTCCATTGATTATATTGAGTCCGGTTTTGTTACTTTAATCAAGTTGATTTCCCGGACTCTAGTTACCATCAAATTTCAATATTTCAGTATACTCAAGCCCTTCCTCTTGATTCATTTTCTCCCATTACTAAATTTATCTCGGTTGTTCATCGACTTGGTTGATTGATAATTTTCCATCTCCATTTGAGGATGATGATGGTGAAAATCGTAAAACCATAGATGTTGATTCTTTTATGCCCGAGCATGATACTAGCACCTTATTCTAAAATAGTGTCTTTCTTATCAAATGCTCACTTCGTTATGTTTGAATCGATATAGATCTTGTACAATTTGATTACTCTTAAATCAAAATTTCAATTTGATTACTCTTAAATCAATATTGAAATTGTCTTTATCGACTTCAGTTAATGCAATCGACCTTTCACAACTCTTAAGATTCCTACATCGATTCGATTCATTCTATTTACTTATGTTTCCAAGACTTCTCCTTTGGAGATTTGAGAAAAGATTTATGCTAATTCATCGAGACCCAAGTGTCTCAAAATTTTGGGCATGAACTCAAGTTGTATTAGTTGTTGGCATAGCACAACTACAACCCTAGATATCGATCCTTCGCTTTCAAAGACGACTTTTAGTGACGTAGTGAAGGCGATAGTTATAGATTATATCGGAGGTATCTTGCCAGAGATATTAAAGCATCTATATACCTAGAAGCCCCGGATGGCAAAGTTTTTCTCTTGTTTTGTAAAGTCCTCAAAGATACAAACTTCTTTCCTCGATATCTATACAATAATTTTGATATCCAACTCTTTTATTTTACATCACAACTTTGTGATAAGCAATTTTGAAAACCTTTGAGATCCGAGTTTGTTTGTTGATTGAAAACCTTTATCATGTTATTGATAAGCCAAAGATGCTGCATTTGATATTTCTTTACAATGCAAGATGTCACTCGAAAGAAGAAATCCTCGGTCCAGAAAGAATAAGAGTGCAATTCTTTTCAAGATTTACTTGTACTTTCTCCCCTTAAACCAATTGTTTAATGGCGAATTTACATCTCAAATGTTTTATCTTTATGAGTGGATAACCCAACTGATGAAAAGAACAAGTTCGTTTCATTGAGCGAGTTTCAAGTTTTGGCGAGCCCCGATTAAGAAATCTTCTGCAGATATCGTGATGTGAAGGATCGTGAATTCTTTGGTAAAGATTACGTCGGAAAGTTCTTTCTTCCGAGCTATCACGGAGTCCTACGTGGGAGCAATTCAAGGAAGAATTGTACAAGAAGTGAATACCTTGGAGTCTACAAGCAGAACGAGATTTAATTACGAGCATGAAGCAAAGAAAGAAGATTGCGCGCAGATATGATCATGAATTCTACGATCAATTTGTAATGTTCTTTATAAAGTTGAAAGGATAAGAAGGCATACGTGTTGATTACCCAATCGAAGCATGGGTGACAATCGATCGAATCACGAAATACGCTTATGTTATTCCGATCTCTATCATGTATGGAGCTGACAAGTTAGCTCACGTATATGTTCGAGAGATGGTATGTTTACATGGAATGCTCGTCTCAATTATCTCAAACAAAGACTCCAAGTTTACATCTCGTTTTGGACGAGTTTGCAATAAAGATGGATACAGGATCGAATTTCAGTATAGCATTTATCCACAAAAGATGGTCAATTTAAATGGACCATCCAAATATTAGAAGACAAGATCAGAACCAAGATTTATATGGCGCTCTATGAAGTTTTCTATGACAGACAGTGTAAATCGTCGTTTATTTAAAACGCATTTGAAGAAGAAAGTGCTTGAGATCAGAAACGATTAAAGAGATGATCGTAATAGTACGACAAATAAAGAGAAGATTCCAAGAAGTTATCAAGATGGATCGAATTGTAAGAAAATCAAGAAAGATTGGTTAGTCGCCTACAGATTGGCATTTATCCAAGTTTCAACAATATTCGCATTGTGTTCCATATGTCGCGGCTACGAAAGGAAGCAGAATGTGTCTTTAATCGAGATGGAAGCTAAAGATCAGATGAGAAAGAAGTGCTCTGAACTTTTGCTGACGTAAAAAATTCGAGGACGAAATTTTTGTAAGGGTGAGAATGTAATACCCGTAATTACAAGCGAGATTAGCTTGTGATTAAGAGCTTAATAAGAAGGGCATTGCATCCTTAAGAAAGATTTGTTTAAGTTAGAAGCTTTGCGTTAAGCTTGAGTTGAGACGATAAATTTCTACAGATTTGAGATAGAATCGAGATAAGATCCTTAAATCTAGTTAAACATAAGAAGACCTAGATTTAAATAGTCTTGAGATGATAGATACATGCTCAAATAAGTCTTGATTTCGAAAATTTAGAATTTGAAAATCTACGTTTTATGGCGTCGGCGCTTGCCGATTAAGCTCAAATGAAGGGCTAAATATTTAAAATGGTTTTAAGGCCAAAATATTTTTAATTATTATATTTTAATGATATTTGATGATGGAAAAATTTAGAAAGTGATTTTGAAGGATTTAAGAATAATGGAATATTTAATTCCATTATTTGCATAAAATGGAATTTAATCTCTATTTTATAAAGTGAGTTCCTATTATATATTTTATAATTTTGAAACTTTATATTGATGAAAATGATGAGTTTAAAGTGTTAAGAAGATAAGATTCAATATTGAAATTTTGGGAATTAATTATGGAATTTTCTACAATATTTTGGAAAATTTCATGAAAAAAAATATTATTATTATTATTATTTTATTAATTACGAAAATTCAAAATAAATATGGGAATTATTTTATAGAATTCTCTAGAAAATGGTGTGTTGGCACCATTATGTTTTGGAAAAATAAAAGAAAATTTAATTTAAAATGTGAAATTACTATTTTACCCTTATTAATTATATAAATACACTTTTGGAACCATTTTCTTCTCCAAATTCAGCCCCAAACTCACGCACACACACACTTATACACATAGTGAATTTCGAAATTTGCATGCCAAATTTTGGAAGATCCGGCCGTTGAATTTTCGATCGGTCTTCGAATAAAGGTATAATCTCGTACCTAGAACATATCTACCGATTGAAAAATTTAAAATCATGAGCTTATGTTTATCTTACATTTTCGGTCCTATGCTGAAAATTATGAAGATTTATGTTGTGTTGATTATTTATTGATATTATGATAGATTCGACGTCTACGTATTGTTTAACGTTGAATTTGTAAAGCATATATTTATTATTTGTAAATTCTTGAAATTTTCGAAAAAGGGGAGCTCTTGATCTTGAATAATTGATGTTGTTATGATTGAATTTCCTTCATATATATGTTATTGGATTGATATAAACGTGTTTGGAACAAGAAAACGTTTGAAATCGAAATTACACTGAAAACCCTATTATGGCCGAAACCCTAGGGCATATATTGTTGGATTTTTGATTTTATTTGATCATTTTGACTCCATATTTGGATTCTATGATATGAATAATGCCTAAAATGATTTATTCGGATTTTTCCATGACGTATTCAAAAACGGTAAAATTTTAGTTTCTTAGAAAAATTGTTTTCAAGGCCAAAGCTTTGATCTTTATGTTTTATTGATAAAATGATGTTACTTAATGATAGTTGAGCATGTATATAGGTTCGTTGGTATTAGATGACGCGTCTCGTGAATTTTCGACATTAGACCCTAAGTGATGTCTTAAGGGATTTTCGCTATTGGTTAAGATAAGATGATTGAAACTTGTTGTCGAGTTTTATATGATTATTGAGACATATAGTGATGAATTGGTGGAGTTTGGGCTATGATTGGTTGATCCGGTGTTGATTTGGCGATCGTTTATAAACGTTACTGTTCTAAAATTTCGATAGAATTGGTTGTTAATAAGATGTTAGAGGATGAAATGACCCGAGTTTTGATAGACCATAATGTCTTAGATTTGATATCGAGAAGATATGGTCGTGTCGACAACAAAAATGAGTAATGTTCTTGTTTGGCTCTTGATAGCTTTTATGCCGATCTATGAGGATAAGATATGGATAAAGAAAGAAATGGAATTGGAAATTAGTTCCTTAGCTCTAAGGAACATCCGGTGGTATAAGTATTTTCTATAATAATATGCTTATGCTTTTAAGTGTTTTCAAAAGATATGATATGATTATGCATGAAAGATGACATGAGATTTATGTTATGCATCGATTTGAAAAGTTGATTGACTTGCCAATGTTTTGAGCATGAGCATAAGCATGATGCACTACCTATCCACGGGAAAGAAAGAAAGAAAGAAAGAAAGAATTTACCGACGTCGGGTATGACCGTAGTTGAGAACCTTCGGTCCAACTCGGGTATGTGATATTAAGGTGTTTGAGAAGGAGGCCTCTTTCTCAACACGCGAAAAGAATCGTGGATATGGGAAGGAGAGATGAAAGGTGCATGCAAACATGATACATGCATATGCATATGATATTATGATGATGAAAGCAGTAAGTATTTATTTTGAAAGCATATGATATGGCAAGTCAAATTTATAGCCCTAAGGGCAAAGTTACTTTTATGTTTTTGGCGATTACTCACTGAGTGCATTCTGTACTCATGCCCTGCATATGTTTCCAAATATGCAGGTTGAGCCGAGAGGATCTTTGGAATCGAATCTTTGTCTGAAAGGAGCTTCTCTAAATATTGAATTATATTGAGGTTGTTAAATTGTTATATTGACATGTTTTGTTGCCCAGAGAGTTATGTCTTCATACATAATTCTCAGCCACGTTTCGTTGCCGAGCTTTGACCTTAATTGCTTATATGTTTTGATATGATAAAGTGATCATGTCCAATGTTCGATAAACAAGGATTTCGAATATTCGAATGGTTTCGTTGGATTCAATATTATTCAATTGAATCGTGTTCATTCCTTGTTTTAAATTGTTGATAAATCCTTCTTGTTGACAAAACATCTTTGGAAACCTACTTTATATTTTACCTTATTGAACCGTAAATGTTCGATTCGTACATAATGAAAGTTGTTGACATCTTCTCTCATGACACACGTTTGAGCCCGTTGTCGTTAAATTTTCTTCTTAACCCCAAGTAACGGCCTAATTACCGGATTAGGTAGTCGGGTCGTGACAGATCTCCTGCGATCTTCTGCCCTTGTCTAGTCATGTTTTTATTTTTTATTTTTTTTTGCGCTACTAATCGTTTGATTTGGCAGGACACGCCTTGATCGCGAGCGAGATCGCCGCATGGCCGATGTTGTTGCGTCCCCAGCACGAGGAGCTGGAGAAAGGCGGCATGGCGTGAGTCCTCGCCGGTGGTGCCGGGAGGAGGTGGAGGTTGCAGGCGGCCGCCGAGGCCGCCAGGAGAAGCGCCGTCTGGTGCAGGGAGGCCAGCGCAGAGGTGGAGTCGCGCGGGAGGAGATGGCCGAGGCGGAGAAGAGGCGGCAGATCGGACGAGTGCTTTGTCGGCGGAGCAAGGGCCCATGTCAAGGCCTTCGCCAAAGAAACTTATCGAGTCGAGTCCTTCTCCGCTTTATCTCCGACCGCCGCCGTGATGAGGCCGCAGTGATATCTACCCACCGAGGGGTTGGCGGCCACGATGCGATTTTGACAAGGCGAGCATGGTGGTGAGATTGATCGGAGGGCGGTGAACTTGGGTATGCCCGGTGCTTGCCGATGCAGCCGCCTTCCCGTGGTGGAGGCTTTAGCCTCCTCGCCGCCCCGACGGCCGAGGCCGTGTCCCAATGCCGGTGGATGAAGATCCAGAGCTTGGAGCTTCGGCGAGTGCGGGCCCGGCCGAGAGAGGAGGAGGAGAGCTCGGTGGCTCAGTCGACCAGCACGCAGCAGCAGGAGCAACCGGAGGAACGGCAGGGCGAGTCCTAGAGGCCGAGGTTAGTGGGCCGATTGTAATAGGTTGAACCGCCGAGGTCGATGGGACCGAGCCTGTAATAAATTCTTTCGTGTGCAATAAAAAATATTTATCACTTTCGAGACTTGTGTTGTCTTTTTATTTATAGCATTCGCATCTCAATACTGGGACTCGACCATGAATTGTCGCTGTCGAAGGGTCCGAGGTGCCCCGCCGAGAAGGAGGAGGAGGTGCGATTTTGGAGAGTCGGTCTGCGGGCCGACCCAGTTTTGGTTGCCATGGATGCGAGCTCGGCGCCTTCTTCCGAATCAAGAAGAAGTTGGCCGAGGCGATCGGAGGTGGCCCGCCTGTGGTGAGAACGAGGTCCTGAAGTCGAGATCGCGGGACGTAGTCCGGAGGTGGACTTATCTGCCGACACTATCCAGGCGCTTGATTCGGTCGGCGGCGGCTTGAATTGATGCGAGAGGCTAGTTCAGGTGTCGGAGGAGCATGCGGAGTATGAGAAGGCGATCCGCCGGGCTGGTGGGACCACCATATCCGAAGCCGACGACCGAGTTCAGAGTTTGCTGGCGGAGGGTATGGTGCTGAGGGAGGAGGAGGGGCCCAAAAGCAAGAAGTTCAAAGCCTGCGTCAACTCCGTCGTGAAATACATGGAGATGTATGACATCATCCGCAAACGACGCGATGCCCGGGGCAACAGGCGCAGCGCGGACTCCGTGACCCGATCACAAAGGAACCCGCGGAGGGGCTACTCGATCATGCCGGTCTGCGGTTGATGGGCCCTCAAGCGGATCATTGAGAGGCGGTCTTCGGGAGTAGACAATGACCGAGGACCTCGGTCGTCATGGGAAGAAGCGGCGGGTTGGGGTCGGTAGTACTCCCGACCCGGTGTCCGGTCGGTGTGACCTCGGTGCATCCCCACCGCCCGGAATGCCGTCTTGGCGCTGCGCCACTCGAAATGTCGGGAGGCGGGTGAAGGTGACCACAGGTCGATGCTTCCGTCCGGCCGCCTCCGAGCTCGCGCAGAGCGCCCAGGGAGCAGGCGTGGTGATTCCGGCCTTATCGACCGGGTCGAGGCACGAGTTCGCTCGAGCATACATCGTCGGCCCGAGATTTTGTAGAGAATTGGTGCGGCTTGTCCCGGCTGGCGGGAGCCGGAAGCCCGAATGAGGCTATGTATAGTATAGGACCTTGTATGTAGATATAAATGTATTTAGACTCGTTTGAAGTGTATATTTTCCCCTCGAGAGGTACAAACATAACTTAGGACTTCGTTTTGGTCGTAAATGTATTTATCTTGTATACATAGGTGTGTATTTTCCCAAATAAAGGGTATAAACGAGCTCAAGCCCTGGGTTGTCTTGTATATGTCTTGGTACTTTGTTTGTAGTCGTTAATGCATTTAGACTTTGTCTTAGAGTGCATATCTTCCCAAATAAAGGGGTATGAAATGGCGATATCGGTCCGGATGTCGCTTGCATGTAGACGCCCAACTTAATGGGTAATCAGTATGCTTTGCGTGTGGGCGTCCAACTTAATGGGTAATCAGACGCTTTGCGTGATCGCGTCAACTTAATGGGTAATCAGACGCTACCCTACTTGGTGGGATTTTCATCTTCGTGGGCGCCCCTCGAAGGTTTAGATGTGGTATATCCGAATGGATGTTCACATAGATGTAAGACGAACGAAGTGAAATACTCATTAGAAAAACAAACGCTTTATTAAACAAGTAAACAAAGATCGCACATCACCAAAACAATAGGAGGGCTAACATGTCGCCGATCTAAAATCAAAGCTATGTAAAATACCTCCTTAGATGAGTTATGTGCCGATTAGGGAATAAGTGCCTTGACAAGTGGGCGAGCTTGTAGGCCCGCTGCCGAGGTCCCGTGAACGCGTGTAGGTCCTTCCCATGTCGGATCAAGCTTGTTAAGATGCTCGGCTCGGCTTGCTTCATTATTCCAGTAGGGAGGTCGCCACTCGGGGCGTGGAGGCCTTTACTCTCTGTTGTAGTAGCGTGCGACTGGCTCTTAGACTTGGCTTCGTTTATGAGCGCGAGCTCGCTTCCCTCGAGGCGTCAAGGTTGGCCCGCAGTCTTCCTCGTTCCCGGCCCGGTCGAAGTGGAGAGTCACGAGGGCTTGGCGCCGATCTCGGCCGTATGACGGCCTCGATGCACGTGAGACCGTGCTAAAGGGTTTCCGTGCGCCGTCTCAGGTGTGGTCTGTGGGACCCGAGGACTTGAGGGAGATTTTCAGCCCGACCGCTTTAGCTCGATCCACCTCTTCTTCAATCCTTGTATGATCGTGCGGTTCGTCACCCTGGTCCGCCATTTGCTTGCGGGTGTCGATCGAGGGTGAGCGTTGATCGATCTGAAGCTCTTCGCACCACCTGAAGTTTTTGTCGACAAATTGGGTGCCGTTGTCCGAGACCGAGGACGTGCGGTATGCCGTCGCGCACTATATTTTTCCACAAAGGTTTGAATCCTTCGCCGTGAGGCTCGAAAGTGGCTCGGCCCGACCCGTTTTGTGAAGTAGTCTATGGCTACGACTAAATATCGGTGACCGGTGCTCGGTCGAATGGGCCAACGATGTCGATCCCCACCGCATGAAAGGCCACGGACTGCAGTCGCCAAACCGATCCCGAGGCGCTTTTGGTGTGGGTGGATCCGCACTTTGGGCACTTCGACGAGCTCGGCCAATCTTGCACGGGCGGTGAGTATCCCGACCTCGCCTTCTTTGAAAGTGCTCGCGACCCGATGTGGCTTCCACAAGACCGGTGAATTTCGTTGAGCACATAGTCGGCTTCTTCCGGCCGAGGCATCTCGGGAGGGTTGAAGGTAAGACTTCGGTAGAGTGCGCCTCACGCATGAGATACTACAGGATTTTGCCATCATCTTTTGGCTTCGAGCCGATCCGAAGGTAGTCGCCGTGTTCGGTGTAGCGCTTGGGAGACATCCACCGGCTCTATCTCGGTGGCGATGCCGGCGTGGGACTCGCTTATGCTTCGAACGGATCTCTCCACCGTGGACTTGTTGACGACGCTAGCTAGCTTGTCGAGGACGTCGGCCACTGTTTTCCCTCGGGATTCGGTGGATCTTGAAGTACACGAGCGAGGTCAACATCTCCTTCGCTTCTCGGGTATTGTTTCATTCGGTCCTCCTTGCCTCGTGATTGCTAACACCGGTTTACGACAACACGGGAATCGCCAAGATTTGGATCTCATCCACCTCGCCTCATTAGCGAGGCGGAGTCCCGAGATTAGGGCCTCGTACTCCACCTCGTTGTTGGTGGTGGGAAGGTAAACCGAGTGCGTGGGTGACTTCCCCGCTATATCGGGCCGAGAAGAATGCCCGCTCACGCCTTTGCATGAGGCTCGCCCACGTACATCCGCCAAAGAACCATCGGTGGGTGAGGTCCTTCCTCCGTCAGGGGCCGATGACCGAGGTGGAGCGTTGGAGGAGCTAATCTTAGCGGTCGGACCGAGCTCGAGAAACTTGCTTCTACCGAAAATCGTGAGCTTGCCTTTTATGGCGGTGCAGGGGAGTCGAGATATCGTGCTCGCCAAGCTCGAGGCCCACTTGGCTATTCGTCCAGATGATTCGGTTTTGACAAGACTTGCCTCGGGGTAGGTCGGTCGAGACCGGATGGAGTGAGCACGAAAGTAGGGTCGGGCCAGCTTAGCATTCACGGTGCAGGTCTTCCTTTTTCAGGCGGAGTACCTTGTCTCCGGTCCTTTGAGTCTCTCGGTGATGAAGTAGATAGGAAGTCGTCGTCCGACCTCATCCCGCACCAAGATCAAGACCGATTGCCTCGTCCGAGGCTGCCAAGTCAAGGAGAGAGTTCGCCTTTTTGGGCGGCGGTCGAGGTGGGCGGTCGGGTACTCCTTCACCGGTGTGTGAGGCGGTGGTGCTCTTCCGCCACGCCAAGTCCGGCCCTCCTCAAGATTTTAAAGCAGGGGCTGCTTCTCGGCGGCCGGAGAGGAACCTCTTCGAGGCGCCAGCACCCGGTAAGTTTGTGGACCTCGCGAATGGTTTTGGCACTTGCATGTCGAGCACCGTCTTTACCTTGGTGGGGTTCGCCTTGACCTTCTTGGAAACCCAACACCCCAAGAATTTCCCGCTTTTACCATGAGCGTGCATTTTGGGGTTAAGTTTGAGGTTGGCCGACCCGAGGAGTTGGAGGATGGTGCCGAGGTCGCCGGCGCACCTCCGTTTCGACTTTGACTACTATGTCGTCGGCGTGAGACCTCGACGATCTCCCCGATGTGGTCTTTGAATGTTGCATCCACCATCCTCCGGTAAGTAGCCACAGGCGTTCTTGAGGCGAAGGGCATCTTTCGACGCAAAGGCCAAGTCGGTGATGAATGCGTCTTGATGCATCCTCCGGGCTCATCAGATTTGGTGGTACCCTTGTATAGATCCGGAAGATGAACATCTCGTGGCCCACCAAAGCCTCCACCTTCTTGTCGATATCGGGAGGGGTAGCAATCTTTAGGGCGGTCTTGTTGAGGTCGGTATAATCGGCGACATGCGCCACCCTCCGCCGGCTTCGGACCACGATCGGATTAGCCATCCAGTCGGGTATTGACCTCAAACAAGATCTTGGCCTTGAAGTTGAGTCACCTCGTCCTAATGACCGGCCGCGCCTTGCGAATATCCTCTTCTTCGCCGGACTAGCTTGGTGGCGGGTCGATGTTAGGCGGTGAGTTATGAGCTCGGGTGACACCCGGTCATATCGAAGGGGACCAAGCAAACACGTCCTATATTCTTTCGAAGTCGTATGACGTGCCGCCGGACGTCCGGGGCCCAGGTGCCGACCGGATGACCTCGAGGATCGTCGTCGATAGTTGGAGGTCCCGGTCGGTCGTCCCGGTGTCGGCTCAGGGGCTCGGTAATTGCTATGCAGGGCGAGGCCGCATCTTGAGTTGAGAGCCGTGGGCATTCCTTTGCGGCCGTTTGGTCCCTTGATCTTGAGCACTCCCACCGGTGGGAATCTTGACGGTGGTGGTAGACCGAACAGACGGCCTTGGTGGCGTATAGCCAATCTCTCCCGAGGATAATGTTATGCGGAGAGGGCCGGACCGGGAAGAATCGGATGGCCACGTGACCGACACAGGAGCCCGCCTACGGTGACCGGGAAGGGTAATGACCCCTCGGGTTGGGCTTCTTGAGTGAAGCTCCGTAGGCGGGAGGGCGGAAGCACTCAATGCCTCCGACCTCAAGCTTATCCGTACAGCTCACGGAAGATGATGCCGACGGAGGCTCCAATGTCGATATAGACCGGTGGGCGTTTTGTTGCCCACCGCACTGTATGGTGATGGCGTCTGGTTCGGCATGATCTTGGGCACGGGTCCTCCTTGAGAACGTTATGTTCTCACCATCCCGAGTCGCTGTTCTTCTGGCTCTTGAGGCCGGCCTCGGCATCGTTCTTCGGGCGACCTCGTCGTCCAGGGGCGATCCGTAACAACATAGACCTGCTCCATAGCGTTGGGACCTTCGCCCTCGCCGCCTTGGGTTGGGTCGCTTGTTGGGGTCGGCCCGCGCTTGTTGCCGCTCCATTCCTTCAAGGCCTCGCTCTTCTTGAGCAACTCGTCAGAGGTATTTTTGAGGCCCCACCTTTAACGAGCTCGTCGATCCGTGAGCCTGTGTTTCTGCAGGTCCTCGGTATCATGACCATACCCTTGGTGATAGTCGCAATACTGCCTCATGGACCTCTTCGATCCCTTTCATAGGGGCGGGGCTTGGGAAGAGCTCGGTGGAGCTCGAATATTTCCGCCTTGATTTGAGCGGGAGGCGCTCTGCACGGCAGGTTGGGCCGAGGTCCCAGCCTGACTCCAGTGACCTCTCTTGATTCGGTCGAGGCGCCCACGATCTGCGCCTCGACTTGGTCGTCCGCTTTTTCTCTCGGACTTACGCCGTCCCAGCATTCCCGCTTCCCCGATCCGACTCGTCTCCCTTGACAGTTGTCCACCAGGTTCCAAAGCTTACTCGCCGCCTTTGGTTTCTCCCCGTGATTTCTTTGTTCACGCCGGGTCGGATCCCGTTTTTGAACGCGTTGATGATGTAGAGATCGTTGCTGTCGTCAATTTTGAGCGACTCTTTGATGAACCTCGAGACAAAGTTTGACATCGTCTCGTCCCGCCCTTGGCGGATTGTGAGTAGGTCGGAGGAAGGCTGCTGGGGCGGCATCTTCTGATAGAAGCGCCACTTGAACTGATCCATGAGGTCCCGGAAGCGATGTATCTTTGTTCGGCGGGCGGGTGAACCAACGCCGTGCGTTGGAGATCAAGACTCGGGAAGATTTTGCACATGTGAAAATCTTCCATTCCTTGATTCGCCATGTTGGTGGTGTGGCGAAAAGGAAGTCGGAGGGTCTCCGAGGCCATCGTGAGGTCGCTATATTGGGTGCCCATCACGGCGGGGGGGGGCGTGTCTAGAATCTCCACGGAGAAAGGGAGATGATTCTCCTGCAGTCGAACCCCGGAGATCGCCGCCATCTCTTTCGGAGGGTGGGGATCGATAGCGGCGCCTATCGCCCCTCCGGGAGTTCGACCGCCTTTCTTCTCTTCTGCTTCGCTCGATTCTCCGGTCGGCATGACGAGGTGGGGCGGTGCGCGAATGGCGGGGGCGATCACAGGTGGCGGCTCGCCCGCGGTGGCGGCCGCGAAATGAGGTTGGCGGCTCGGCCGCGTGAGCGGCTCCGCTGCGGGGCGATCGCGTTCTCGCCATCACGCCGAGGTGAGCGCCGATTTGGATGGGGAGGCCCTCGGAGGCCGTGGTGTTGATCCGGGGCCTAGAGGACCCGCCCGCTGGTCCTCTGGTTGAGAAGCTTTGGAATTGGCCAAGATTGGCGTGGAGGAACTCGGTCACAGCTCGGCCGAGGACCTCGTGGGACGAATGAGCTGTTTGCTCGTCCTCGTTGAGGTCGACATCTTCCCCCACGTTGGGGAGGCGGTCCTGGGGGTGTATGGAGACATTTTCCATGCGGCCCTCGAGTGTGACCGCCGTGGCGTCTGCGATCTCCTTTCCATGACGACGAGCGACCACCGGTCGCCCTCAAGACGGTTGTTGCCGTGTGGCGGCGGTTGTGCGTGTTCTCGCCATTTAGTCGTAGAGGGCGAAGCTTTCTTGTTCGAAGGTTCCCACAGACGGCGCCAATGATGAATCTAGCTATGTGAGTGTGCGAGATTTATATAATGCAATTAAGAACACCCAGGCTTTTTACGTGGTTCGATCGTTAATGAGATCTACGTCCACGGAGGAATGATTCTCAATACTTTTACTAGAGCTCTTCGTGCAGAGTATTGATTATGCCTTTGTATTCATGAATTGCCAACCTCTAACATCGCTTTTCCTTCTATTTATACACTTGACTGCCCTCGGCGCGCCCGACCTCTCCATTGGTCGTGGCGTGACTCTTCCTCCGCATGCCTCCATTGGCGGGCGGGGACCTCTCGCTTCTGCGCGCCACGTGGAGGTGGGCGCGACCTGGTTCATCTTCTCCATCGCCCAGTGGCGGTTCCGGGGCTAGCGTTTTGGCAATGATTAGGGCTCGCTTTGGGCTCGACCGCGTGGGCTCATATCAACGTTAGGCCCACTCGTTTGGGCTCATTAGTGGGCCCACGGTTGGGCCATATCCCATCATATATATACTCTTTTTTTTATTCGGAGGATTAAAGACTTATTACTATACGAGATTAATACGAGACGGAGTAGTAAAACTAATCTTTAGTCAAGTTTTGGACATATACATATATACACATTCTAAACGGCTTTCATAGTTCTATAATTTTAAAATTTATACATTGAATTTAATTTATACTTTTAGTTAGTTTTTGATCGAATTTGGGAGGGTATATACATTATAGACAAGTCCATGAAAATATTTTTGTATAAATATATAACCTATTTAATTCGGATAATTAGTAGGTACTATTTTACGAGACAGGTACATGAACAAGTAACGTCAATTATATTAACAGCTTATATTTATAATTTTAAACGAAATCGGGTAATTGCGAGTATCGCTATACAGGTTTGAGACGATAATTCATAGTAAAATGACTTTGGAGTCGAATTTGAGACATATTTATGTGTATACATTATTAGGGGTGATGATCGGTTAGTCGGGTATCGGTTTACCCGGGATCGAATCGATATAGCTATATATTTTTCAAAATATACAAAATCAATATATCATAGGATTAAGGATTTTGTGATTTTCTCTCCTATGTGGCATCATATAATCTCTCAATTTATATTTTTCTCAAATCTCCTTTATTCTTAGTATTTACATCTCCTATCTCACATTGATTTCTTATCAAACTTCACCTTAATTTAAACCTATATAAATAGTTGTAAGTAGATTTTTTTTATCCTAGAATACATAATTATTTTACATCTATCAATTTTATTTGGACCATCAATTAATTAATTGGTCAGATAAATAGTTACTTTTTTTTATTAAAAATTTAATTTATTTTAATTAATATTATTTTTAAAGTTTTCATGAAACTTTACCAATTCAAGACATAAATTGAATTATATATTTCTTACGATTTTTGAAACAAATTTTGAATCATACATCAATTTTTCATGAACTTCACAAATTGAAAATCTAAATAAAAGGATATATTTTGTACAATTTTTTAAAATAAAATTTGAAACTCATATTGATTTTTCAGGAAACTTCACAAATTAATAAAAATAAATATGAAATAAATAGTCCACGTGGGAGAGAGATTGTGTTAATCATTAATCCTATTATATATTGATTTTGTAAGATTCATTAAAACAAATTCAAATATCAACATATATTACTATACGGGTTTGAGACGATAACAAATATATAGTCAAATCAATTTTAATCAAATTTGTGGTAGCTACATGTATATAGATTCTAAATTGGTCCAGATATTGATCGATATGTCTATGTGAATTTTTTCAATTTTAATATATTGAATAATATATATATATATATATATATATATATATTATATATATATATATATATATATATATATATATATATATATATTGATTATATGTTTTAAAACTTAAATGAATTACGTAATTAGCGGATATTACTACACGAGAATAAGACGAGAATATAATTTTCTATTTTTAATTCTTTTGCTATTTATATTATTTGGTACAAGAATATAAATTTTAGACAAATACAAACATTTATCGACATATCTATGCGGAATTTTGAAGCTCACATTACTTTATTTGGTGAGCCTTCACAATTATAAAAAGTTTTGAAATAAATAGTAAATTCAAATTTAAATAGAGAGGATAACCAATTATTGGAATAAATTATATATTTTATTAATTAGATATTTTGTAAATTTAAATGAATTTAGGTAATTAGTGAATACTACTAAACGAAAATAAGATGAGAACATATAGTAAAATCAATTTTAATCTGATTTGTGACAATTATATATGTATATAAATTCTAAATAGGTCAATACATTAAACGACACGTACTATGTGAAATTTGACGAGAATATATTTTCTCTATTTCTAAGTCTTGCTGTTTATATTATTTGGGTACAAGAATTTAAACTCCATCCGTCGAATTTATATTATTTATATTGTGTGGGTACGAGAATTAATATATATTTTATTAATTAGATATTTAAAAAATTTAAACGAACTCAAGTAATTAATGAATGTGACAGCTACATTTATATAAATTCTAAATAAGTCAATACATTAAACGACATGTCTATGTGAAATTTGTTTACTTTTAATTTTTAGCTTTCCAGATTATTTCTTATTAATAATTACTCTGTAATGTTCATTTTTTATTGAAACGGATAACTAATTATTGTATATTTATAAAATTTATCAATTTCGGGTAATTAATCAAATTTGGGACGAAAAGGGTATGTATATGCTAGACATGTACTCTATTTTTAATCTTTGATATTTATATTATTTATTATTAATATTTATTCTATAATGTTCAAGTCATTATTGAAATATATAATCAATTAATGTAATAACTTATATGTATAAATTTAAATATATTTGGGTAGTTAGCAAACATTAACTATACGGGTTGTGATGAAAACAAATAGTAAAAATATTTTTTAATTAGGTTTGGGATATGTACGAGCATATAAATTCTAAAGGAATTTTAACATTAATCGACACGCATACGTAAAATTTATCTATTTTTTTTATCTTTCGCTATTTACACTATTTATCATTAATGATTACTTTGTAATTTTTTATTTTTATCGCGACGAATAACCAATCATTATAACAAATTATATTTATAAATTTAAACAATTTCAGATAATTAATCGAATTTAAGACGGATATGAGTATATATATTCTAAACAAGAATTATTAACATGTCTAAGAATATTTAATTTTCTACGCGTAAATTACAATATAAAATGATTTTCCATTAGAATTTGATGAAATATAACGTATACATATCACATTCAGAAATATTATCCTGATATAAAGATTTTTTTATTTAATATATCAAATTCATACGTATCGCCATGATATAAGATTATTTTATTTAATTAGATTATAAATATAACATAAAATATTTTCCGTCGAAATTAGACGGGTTACACACTAGTTATATTTGAAAAGGTAACATCGAAAATTTGGGTCATTAGTTCGTATACTCTTTATCGAGCTCCTATTCTTGAGGAGTTACGAATATAAACTATGTATGTTTCATCCATAATAGATATGCTGCTTGTGTGTGCCATTTTATTTATTTTTGAATGAATCTGTATAATGTTATTAAAAAGAATAAATAAGAGTATTGTGTGAAATAAATCTATCTTATGATTTATCTTATTCAAATCTACTAGCTCTTAATCAATTTTTGATTTTGATGAAGGGATTCGAACAAAATCGAAGAAATTGAATAAATCTTAGTGAGTGGAAAAAAATGAGTTCCACTTTCAATTTATAGAGACAGACTCCAAAAATAGACCGATTTCTTAAGAATCTTATCTAACGAATATCAAGAAAATGCAAGATTCAAATAAATGATTCAAAAACAAAAAATAAAAAACTTGATTTTTGATAAACATCTGATAAGTGATAACTCTCCTTTTTTATTCGAACCGATGGAATCGACCATTTTGGTACATAAAAATAATCACTTTGATAGGATTGTGAGAAATCATCGAACCCGCAATCCATGGGTTCCCAACTAAGCACTTTTTCAACTAAGCTAAAAAAACTTGATTATCGATTTATTATATCAGAATAACTAGAAGATGAGATGTATTATGAAAAAGAAAAAGAAATATTAAGCAAGCTTGCTTTCTGTAGATGAGCTGGCAATGCGTGAAAGTAAATTGAATATCTTTTATGTAGATTCATATTTTGTCACGCTCGGCACGACAGCCCCACGTGTGCATGATTATATACAAAACCAAAAAGAAATATTAATATAATTTTATATGTATTTTATTTGATGTAACATATAAAATGTTACTGGATAAAATTATATTTTTAATTATAGGTAAACGCCCGCCATTCATAATTAACTTCACAAATCAGCAACAAATAAAGAAGAAAAATAAAAGCAAAAAGTAAATGTTGAGGTGTACGTGTGCGTAGTTGTATGAGAGCCAAACAAGCACAAAACTCGATGTTTAATGACGATTTCGACAATACATGTGTGGCTTCATTAAGATCCTCTAATTTTTCGACAATACATGGTTTGGCCCACAATCAAAATCCCACATTTATTAGTTTTGACATATGAATTATTTTACGTTAGTACTACTCGCTATCAAATTTAACTTTCTAATCGTAATTTACAATACATAGTACGAAAAACTAACTAAAAACCTTGCCCACTTATTAAATAAGTTATGAATAAAAGATTATTACTATTGTAATTAACTTTTTTCAAAAGATATTAAAATGTATTAAACTACTAAAAATAATGAACAATAAATAGAGTGTACACAATGATAAAATTGACCTAACTGCGATAAACTAGATTGATCGAAAGTTTCATTATCAAAATGTTCCCATTTTTTGACCCCACCAAGATAGCCTTTCCATTCTCTTTAATTAACTAATGATATTAAAGTAATATTGAGTTACAAAATGACATGTTGCGATGAATTAATCCATTTCGGGCTAGCTTGTTGGAACCCTTTTTTCGTTTTATAAATCTTCCACACATTTATATTATTAAATGTCTGACCGAGCCAGGCCAAACGAAAATGTCCAGCCTATAAAATCACGTCCTACTTCATCCAAATGGATTCGACTATGTTTGATTGTTCTACATGTCCTATTTACGATCTATAATTATGCATACTCTCTCTATATGTATTATATGGGTGAAGGTTAACGTGAGAATCATTTTTATCATGAGAACCAAAAAATAATGAATTCATTGTGAAAATTGATGAATCCGTTGGGAAAGTTACTGAATCCAAAAAAATAGAATTTTCGCCCCTCATGGGATTCGAACTCGGCTGAAAATTTTCGATTCAGTAACTTATCAACGGATTCATCAACTTTAATAACAAATTCATTTGGTTCTTAGTTTTTACTTTTTAGGATAAAAATACTTCTCATTTGAACACACACACACACACACACACACACATATATATATATATATATATATATATATAAAATATTCGAGATTGATAAGTTTGATATTACAACCTCTTATATTGCATTCCCTTCAATATGAAGATATGTGACAAATTATGAAAAATCGTCGTAATCCCAACCTATTGAGATTAATTTATTTAGAATGTCAATCAATCGAAAGTCAAACGATACCATATAATTTGCCACATGACATTATCCTAAAGGAGATGCAATGCATGAGCTGCAACATCAAAATATGTGTACCATTCGAATGATCTAGATCTACCAAACATATCAAAACTTGAACTTAAACACCAATAAATCTATAAATGACATGAATCGTGATGATAAATTATGATCTATAAATATAATATTTCAGTTAGTTCAAGAGAAATAACACTTATTAAAAAAGTATATAAAAATATATACGTGTGGCATTAATGTGAATAAGATCAGGAGATAGTTTCTCCTCACGCATTATGTTTCCCACTAAATTTCGCCCCCCAACCATTGTGAAAGAAGCAAAATTATGGACCCCAGAGGTATAGTTCAAATAGTTAAAAATTACTTTCTGATCTTTTTTAAGTGTTATTTAATGTTAAATCAAATAGTAGATAAATTTATGTTTATAATCTCATTAATTACCATGGTAAATACATTCATATAACTAATTATCAAATTTTAAGAGTATTAAATAAAGATATCATGATTATGATAAATGCATCTATATAAATAATTACTGAATTTCAAGAATACTAAATAAAGATAAATAAAAAGTAAATAATAATTTTATTCTGAACTAAGATATTTATTAAAAACCAAGACAAAAATGTTAATGAGATACTTAAAAGAAGGGAAGGAGTATTAAATTTGGAGAGAGAAAAAGATTAGGCAGTCTCAACTTTCGACAAACATAGTTTAATTGGTTAATATTTTGAGTAAGAGCAAAAATTATGGAACGATGAGCATTATTACTCACCACTTTCCTCCCTATTAATTTATTATCACTCCCAATCTCGATCTCAATCTCAATCTCACCCTCACCATCACCATCACCCTCGCCTGTTTCTGTATTTCTAACCCAACATGATTTCCCACTCTCCGTTTCTCTTTCTCACCACCATTTCCATTTCCATTTCCATTTCCATTTCCATTTCCATTTCTCCTCACTAGAATCTATATACACCAAAACTCCATCCAATTCGAGCTCGAATCAATCGATGGAAGGAGTTTCCGCCACTGTCTACAAAGGAATCCGAGGATACTGGCGGCGCAAGGGATACGAGCGGATCGACGCCGCCGGCCAGAAGAGGAAGGCGCGAGTCGTCGAGCTAGGCTCCGCAGCTGATGGAGGCGGCGTGACAGCGCGGCGGCGGTCGTGGCGGTTCAAACTGACGCCGCGGCTGAAGCTGAAGCTCCGGTTCTCGCCGAAGAAGCTGCTGCTCGGGCTGCGAGATGCGTACGTCGGCATGATGATGAAGATTGCGAACACGAGGGTGATCGGGAGCGGATTCGGCGGCGGCGGCGGATTCGGCCGCGACGGAATGACCGGGTTCGGCGTGCGGCCGACCCAGGAGTACGACGAGAGGATGATTGTTGAGATCTACAAATCGATTGTGATGGCGCAGGGGAAATTGGTGCCCCGCGACGCAGCGTGGATTGGCTCCGAAATTACCTACCAACGGTAATTTAATTCAATTTTACTCGGTAAAAAATTCGTGAGCAGTATTGTTTATATTTTCGGTTTCGATATAACTTCAGATCAATAAAAATCTCAAGTTCAATTCATCTTCTCTTTCTCCTCATGTTTTTTATTTATTTATTTTCTGAGGACAACGGAATCTGCTTTTGAAGTAATCCAGTATTATCTCTTTGTTCTGTTTGTAGCAAAAGACACGTGCACAGTGCATCTTAACTTTTTGGATAGAAAAGTAGGTGCAAAATATTTTTCTCTTTTATAACAAGGAAAATGTGAATTTGTCTCAACGGTAAATTTTTATTTATCAGGTAACTAACTGTAGTGATTATATAAGTAAATTAAACTTATAGATGTAGTCCTGTAGAACGTATGTATGTATGATTTCGAATTTATGAATATGAGCTGCGGATATAATCGTTTTATATTTTCTAGTTTGAAGAAATCGTATGTATGCATATATTGATTATGTATTATGTAATGACTGGGATATGCCGCATCAAATTAAAATGGTTTTCTAATTCTTTTAGTCGATCCAAATCATATGTCCAGTCAATTTTCAAATAAAAAGAGATTTTATTTTTAATTTTGTAAATCAAGCTAGAAGCATAGATCACAAAATATTAAATACTCCCTCCGTGGCAAGGATTCTGCTTTTCTTTTTCCTTTTTGAAGATTTATCAGTGGATAAGAGAAAAGGTATTGCTCAATTTTTCATTTTATTTTCCCGATTTCTTCACATTCCTGTTTTTCTTTTCCATTTTGAAGATTTATTAATGGATAAGAGAAAATGGTAATTTAATGTTGTCATAAGTTGGTTGTGTGTTTTTATGAGACCAACTGATTCCTGTAATGACTATTGATTGATGTGTAGAAAAATCAGCATCCATTATATCTTTCTATTTGCTTTGCAGGCATGAATTTATCTTGTTCTGTGTAATAATTTAAAGTTCTGCAGATCATTTTCCTCTATTTGTTTACATTTTGTGAAAATTATTATATTCCTTTTATTGTAATGTTTTCAGCATGAATTAAGTATATAAATACTCACTGCACCCTTTTGATAACTTATACTCTCTCCGTCTTTCAAATTTATACTTGAAAATTTTTAACACTAATTTTATAAAAGTTGTGAAGTATATTGTAAGTGTAGAATGAGCTGTATATTATTGTAGTATTATATTAATTAGTAGTACGTGGGTTATAAATGATAAAATTTGTAAATAAATAGTATTGTTGAGAGTAATAAATATAAATTTTTTGTGAAGTAATGTCCGTAAATGTATATGAATAAATTTTGGGGAATACAAAAGGAAATGTATGAATAAATTTGGGGGAAATGTAGTATATATATATATTTGCATAGATTAAAAAATAAGATGATATATTTAATGGGGAATGAATTGTGTATTATTGAAATGAATGCACGTACAGGAAATCGAAATATCCTACCAAACAAGACAACGAAATCTTAACAAACGAATGCAAATCAATTTGATATTTGATTGTCTTGGGGAACGAAGTGAACAATCAAGTAATAATTTCGACAATATTCATCGCTTGTAGATAGGTTGTAGTAATCATATTGCTGTACATGTTCTTAATTTGGTATTTGACGCCTCTTATAATTTAATCTGACAAAATTATATCTAAATACTCGAACTATTTCATTGCGTCAAAGTGATACATACCTACGCGTATAATCGACAAATAAAAGCTTATATATTGTTATTTATGGAATATGTCATTTTATATATCAATGTTTGAATTTGTTATAATTTCCCCCTAATATATAAGCAAAGATAAAGTATTACGGATGGTATCAATGCTGTTAACAATTTCATCGATTGCCGACAATTGACATTTCAAATCAGCACCCCAAAATGATGACATTTCCAGCCACATTTTTCCTACTTTCTTTTTTCTTTTAGATGAGTGCATTTTCAATGTGTTGAGTTAGCACTCTACTAGTAAAAATCGAATAATATGATAGAATTAATAACATTGATGGTATATATATTCATCCATAATATCACAATACTAAGGTATAAAATGATAATTTTCAAATTAATTATCTTATATATGCATGTAGCTATCGCTAACAACAATACAATTAAAGGAAAAAACCTCAATATAATAAAAGCAATATAAATTTATATAAACACAATCATAATGGAAACATATGAGGATGATTTAACATTCAATTAAAATAAAATACGAATACGACCCTTGTGCTTTAATTAATGATTGATGTTGAAAAAGAATGATAATTATTAATTTGTTTAAACGATCGTTAATTATTACGAAGATCATGAATTAAGGTAGGAAGTGATCACATCAAATAAATTATGTTTAATGCCACCGTATTAGGTAATTAGGTTAGGACGACAAGTTCTTGTAAGTTGTAACTACTTGTCTGAATCCTAAGCTCAACAGTTCAACTCTTTCATTAATTTTATTTCTCATTTTTAGTTATTCCCTTTTCGGAACTGTAAAATTATTAAAAGTCGATTTGTTTCACTTTCAATCATAATCGTATTTAGGGTAGTTTCACCATCATAAATAAATCAATCACAATACTCCCTCCGTTTGTTTATAAGTATCCATAGCCGTCAAGTTACATATACCAAGAAAACTATAAAATTTACCTTTGTAACTTTATTAATTATCATGATAAATACATTCATATAACTAATTATCAAATTTCAAGAGGATTAAATAAGGATATAAAATAAATTTTACTCTCAAATTTTGAATTTTGACACTTATTAGAAATCAGGAAAAAGTCTTAATAGGACACTTAAAAAGAATGAAGAGAGTACTAACTACTATGGTAAAATAATAATCGTTCAATTCCTTTGTAAATTGTAACCAATAAGATTTTATAGTATACGTTTCCAATATATTGGACTGTATATAACTGTGGTCATCTTATAATTTTTCCTTTTATCTTTCTTTATATAAAAATCTGAAGTTTTAATGATGTGGCAAATAAGGTCCTACTGTTTTGGGCTACAATACTAAAATGAGAAATATTTATCAACTTCAAATATATTATTATATATCATCTTTATTTCTTTCTTTCATGTGCGTGCTTGTGTTCTGTTTTTATTTCCCCCCTAATCCAACTCCAAATACAATTATTGTCAAGTGGAACTAAACCTTGAAAGAAACAAAGAGAAATAAAAAATAAAAAATTAAATTGATACAAAACAAATAAACAAAATTAAAAGTAGTTTGAAGAGACACACATTGATAACTGGGAATTTGATTTCTCCTTATGCTATTAAAACAGAACCTCGTCAATTAAAGTTCTATTAATAATTTTATGAAATAATAAGCTCAAAATGCATTCGAGTAAGTAGATTATAGTTTTACAAAGAAATAAATAGAATTATTTTGGTAAAAATATAAACGATAAAAACAAAACATAGAAAGATACATTTGGAATGAAGAGATGATTCTTCAATTGTATATGTTGGTCTCTTGGTGTTAAAGTCGTCGCATTTTGGCCTGTATGCAAAAGCATCAAGATTTTGGACAAATGGGATAATAACTCCAAATAATTGAGGAAATAAAGAATTATGAAGGCTTAAAAAATATTCAGATCGAGTCGTTTCGACGTAATCAACTAAAAACGTAGATGATGTTAAAATTCAACTCACCCACGTTACTCTAAAATATACTCCATTCGTTCCAAAATATGTTCATGAGAATCTTCAGTGCGAGTTTCATAAAAGTTATTGAGTGTTTTGTACGGGGAATAATGGTCTCACATTAATGTAGTATTAAATTAATTAGTGGTTGATCATGTGTGGTAAAATATGTAAATAAATAATATTATTTAGGGTAATAAGTAAGGATAGTGGTGATCACATCTGATAAAAAAGATATTAATAAAGAGTGTTGTTGAAGATAATAAGTAAGAAGTATTTTGTAGAATAATTTTCATAAATTTGAGTTATAAATATAGTCTCTGCTTGACACAATGGGAGGCATCTTTCAATACATATAAAAAAGAGTAATTTACAATAAATTTTGGGAAAAGGGAGAGTATTATTTATAAAATTAGTTAAACAGGGGTAGTTATTAGCAATGAAATGATATAGTAACACGGTCATAAAGTATTGTGTGCTTTTAAACGAGCAATATTACAATAACAATTATGAAAATAAGAAGATGACGTCGATTTCAACAATTACAAATTCTGAAAAAAACTTGCTTAAATACATAACTACAAAACCAAAAGATTAAAATTAATATGTGAAATCTTTCTATGTATACAATTATATCATAACGATTCATTCTCTATCTTACGTGGATTTTTCATACACTTCTTTCTTATTTATCCAAAATCTCGCTTTTTTTAATTGGGGCCGGGATAATAATTATCTCAATTTTTTACTATCTCTGCGTTCTTTTCTTGGGAGGTGCATTATCTCAATATTCGAGACTAATCTTTCAAACGAGAGAGAAACGTTGCGCAATATTTTTTTAACGCTGCACAATATTTTTTCCTTATCAATCTTAGATATGGAAACCTTATACCTGGATTTTTATGTATATTATAAAGCAAAATCACAACATTGATTCTCTATCTTAAGTGGGTTTTCACAATTTTTCTTTCTTATTCATCTAACATCTCTATTTTTAATCACTCTTTAAGTGGCGATAATAATTATATCAATTCTACTATATAAAAATTTCTTTTTTCCGAGGGGATCATCTCAATATTCAATACTAATCTTTCAAACAAGAGAGAAATTGAGCAATATTTTTTTTTCTTATTTATCTCAATTCTAATCATTCGTTAGTTTTCAATAATTATCTCAAAATTCAATGATCTTTTTTGCCTTAATTATATTATTTTTTCCCACTTATCTCAATATTCAATACTAATTTTTAAACTCGTGACGGAAACTTTGTGCAATATTTTTAACTTATCAATCTTAAATATGGAAACCTTATAACCTAGATTTTCATCTATAAAGTCATGAACTAAGATAATTTTTTGCTTCCACATCCTCTTCTCTAGTATGTCGGGTACCTTTAGTCTCGATTTTTTTTAATCTTTTGGTCTTGATTTCTTTTCTTTTTTTAGGTTTTCGCAAAACAACTTCTATTAAGAACGGTTGTTGGTCTTGATTCTTAGTTTTGAAACGGCTTTAATTAATATCATTTGGTCTTCTAGCTTCAGTCATTTTGGTCTTGATTCTTATTTGTTTTAGGATTTCGCAAATGACTTTTATTAAGAATAGTTGTTGGTCTTGATTCTTAGTTTTGAATCTTTTCAAATGTTAATCGCTAAGTATGGGTCCAAATTTTCTATCTGGTTATATTTGCTAGACGAGATCACGTCAATAAGCTGTCATTAAATCCTTACTTTTTATATGCTCCATCTACAATAACTTTTTGATTTGTATGTTACATCATACTGTTGAACGAGCTTCTATTTTTGTTTTTTGGCATCAAGATGATAGGCTAAGAGTATGGGCTGTAAACAAACCAAACCGTTCGTGAAATTACTTTCGGGCTCGGCTCGAAAAAGTTCGTTCGAAATTCGATCGTTTGTAAACGAGCCGAACTCGAGCCTTGAATCGAGCTTGATAAGTTTATCGAGCGAACTCGAGCTTAGAGATGTTCGCCTCGTGGGCTCATGAACATGTTTGGTTTGAACTCAACGAGCCGGGTTCGCGAACATGTTCATGAACTCTTATTCGAACATGTTCACGAACCTTGATTCGAACATGTTCATGAACCTAATTCGAACATGTTCACGAACATGTTCATGAGCGATAAAATAATAGATTATTTATACATATTTAAATAATTAAAATGAATAATAAATTATAAAATATATGTTAATTATAATTATTTAGCAACAAATAATTAAGCATATATATGAAGTATTGATAATAAATTATTTATATATTTAAATAATTAAAAATAATAATAAATTACAAAATATATATTTTAGTATAGATTTTTCTTCTAACTTATATAACTAATTATCCTATTTATACTAGTATGATATTTTTGAAAAGTAAATATAATTGAATGATATTGAATAGTATATTCATTTTATTTAGTATATATATATATATATATATATATATATATATATATATATATATATATATATATATATATATATATATATATTTTAATCAAACCTTAATATATATTTTCATGTGTGTTATAAAATAAAATCATTAAATGAACAATTAATTAATATAATGAGATATTGATTTGGAAAACTAAAAAATAATAACATGATTTATTAAGTTATCTTATGAACAAAAATATCGATTTAGATAATTATAATGTATAAGTATACAAGTATACTTGAGTTACATAGTTATATTTATATCTCGTAATTATAATTCTAAAAATAAATTACAAATAACTTACATAACTAATTGTGTGACGCCCGGGCGAAAATATGAGTGATCGCGGTGCGGAGGCATGGACAAGGCGGCTCGATTAAGGCTTCAAAGCGAAGGGTACATGAATGAACCAAACGCACCGGAATGAGAGGATTTGAGAATATGCGGTATGGGACTGCATATTCGAGGAGAACTAAAGGATTTGATATGTGCTACTCATACCAACAAGATGCATCTTCTTTTCTGGAGTCCATCTCATAAAATTCTAAAGTTAAGCGTGCTTGGCTTGGAGCAATTGTGGGATGGGTGACCCCCTGAGAAGTTTTCTCAGGGAGTGTGTGAGTGAGGACAAAGCACACTGAAAAGACTCGTGTTGGTCTGTGGGGTCAGCCGTCAATCCGGAAGCCGGGTCGTTACAAATTGATTATGAGATAAATATAATAATAATTCATAATTCTAATATAAAGTTCATCTACCTGTATAACTAAGTAACTATGAGATAAAACAATTATAATTTATAACTCATAAGTAGATTTTGAAAAGTAAATGTAATAGAATGATATTGAATATTATCAAATGAAATATTGAGTTTGAAAATAAAAAAAAAATAACATGATCTACTAAGTTATCTTATGAACAAAAATATCAATATAGATCATTATAATATATAAATATACAAGGATGCGTTACGTAGTTATATTTATATCTCTATAATTATAATTCTAAAATAAATAACATCTAACTTACATAATTAATTTATATGAGATAAATATAATAATAATAATTCGTAAGTAGATGAATAGAGTAGATGTATTCGAATTATATTAAATAGTATATTAATTTTATATATTGTATAGTCTATATCCAAAACTAGTTAGAATCGGACATTTTTTCTAATATGAATCTCATCCAAAACTAGCTAGAATTAGACATATTTTTCTTTTGCTAGTTGTAAAAATTTCACTTGGTAATGAATCTTGTTAAACTTCTTATTGTAATTGTTGTTTGATTATGATTAATTAGTAGACTATGCATCCTTTGAATTAATGGAATCATATAGTGAATTATGATAAAATAGTGTTTTAAGTTGAGTCGAGCTCGAATTCGAGTTCGATCTCGAGTTCGATCTCGAATAACACATTATCAAACCGAATTCGAGCTCGAGTTCGAACTCGAAAACGAGCAAAGTCGAACACGAGCAGAGTTCGAGCTCGAGTTCGAATATATCTCATAAACGAGTAGTTATCGAACCGAATTCGAGTAGCTCGCGAGCTCAAAATTTTATAACGAACCGAGCTCGAGCTCAATTTAAAGCTCGAATTCGAACTCGAGCCGAATAAAATTTAAACGAGCCGAACTCGAGCTTGGCAGTGTTCGGTTCGGCTCGGTTCGTATACAACCCTAAGAGTATTGTAGGCAATTCTTATGCTCATGCGTGTTGTTTAGTGTGATTTATATCATTTAAAAAAAAGAGTAGTGCTAAACGTACTAATATGTACGTACATAATGCCCTTCAAATATTTTTAACTGAATTCGTTATTTATGGTAATAAAATCATTACTAAATTACCCCTAATCTATTTTAGAATAATTATATTATGGGATTATGTTATATTTCTTTTCCTTTTTTACTCAAATAATTTTGGAAAACAATTATAACTATAATTTTCGGCAGCTATCAGGAAACATTATTCATGAAAGAGGGTTCCTCCTTTTATCAATGTTTTCTCATCATAAAAAAGAAGAATAAAAAAGGACGACCAAGAATACATATTGAGGTAATAGTAATATACTGTTATATGATTTGTTTATCTTTCTACTGGCATATTTGTTCACTTTATTTATCATTCACCAATAGAATGAAAAATGGACGAAAGTAATTCTATTGTGATTCTGTTTGTTATTACTTTATTTACAAGTCTTATAATGACAAAAATTGAACCTTGAGTCTTATAATCAAATACAACGCCGAACAATTTCTCGGATAATGGCTCCGTCGTCGGAAAAAATTATAGGTACTTATATTTGCATGATGGCCGAAAACAGCAAGATTCGGCCGCTACAGTAAGGCAACAGCAACACTGTTCATCAATAGTGTGCACTATTCAGAAACACTGTTCATAAATAGTGTTTACTATTTAGAAACGTTGTTCATCGCTCGCAGTTCATAGTTCAGTTGTCGAAGGCCAACATGAAAACGCCACAACGAAGCACTCTTCCATTGTCCACGTCTTCTCGCTTCTGTCTTCAAAGGGCACCACGCCGAGGACGTCCGAGAAAGTGTGTCATTTTGGGGGTGATGACTGCGCCGCCGACGTTGAGGCGGTAGGAGACCTCGAGGGCGTGCTTGTTGACGCCGTTGAAGTCGCCGGAGGAGGCGGTGGCGGTGAGTCGGGGACGAGGGTAGAAGTGGAGACGGATCCAATGCAGGCCGGGTTTGCTTATGAGGAACCTGTACATGGACTCGTGGTTGAAGATTCTTGCGGTGAGATATAATGGCGTCGTATTAGGAAGAGAAGTGGTGGAGGCGAGGATGTCTTCCTCTGTGGATAAATAGGAGGATGATAGAGAAGAGGATTTTTTATATTTGAAGAGAGAAGACTTTCTGTTATGAAAGAATTAGTTGTCCGATGACAGTGGTTCTCCAAAATGAAAGAAATCTTTTCCTTAATTATCATTATGGGTAATTAAGTAAATTACAAATTTAATTAAAATATAATTAATCTCTTAATTCCTACAAGTGTGTAAAATGACAAAAATGTCTAATTATGTACGTACATATTATGTACGTTTAGCATTATTCTAAAAAAAATGTGTTTTTGGGCGTTAATATATTTAATATACAACGCACATCTTAAAGGAGGATGTAGACGTATAGAGCAAATTAACTTTAATAAGAGCACCTCCAACAATACCTCCTCAAATTCAGGTTTTTGCTGACATCATCACAGACACATCATCATATTCCCTTCTCCTATTTTCACCCCCAACAATACCTTCTCAAACTCAGGTTTTTGCTGACATCATTATGGACCCACTTTTCACTCACTTTCAACTCATTCATTATATATTCACAATTTTATTTAAATTTTATATTTATTATTCTAACTTGATAAAATTAATTTTAATATTATTTAAAATTAATATCAAATAACTTAATTATTATATAAATATTAGTACATATTAAAATTGCATAATAACATGGAAACTTTTAAAAAAGAACTTATACGATATAAAAGACAATTTAAATCTAACAAATTAAAATACAACATACAAAATAAACTAATACTAAACCTAATTAATACATTTTACTCTTCGTCCGCTTCCCACTTTGCTTGGATTTGGGCGCAATACTTAAGATGAAGTCGTAGTTGGGTTTCCGTCATCTTTGAAGTATCTTGCATGAGAATTTTATGCTCTTTTACCTTCTGTTTTGCCTCCATTGCCTTCGCCACCATCATTGTTGCAACCTCTTGCGTTGATCGCATCGACCACCTCTTTGCTTCACCGTTGATTTTCTTTTCCTTCGCCTTCCTCCTCTTGCCTTATTTCCAATTGACGAGTGTGGGTTGTTTCATCACCATTTTCATCTTGGTTGGAAGCGGAGGTGTAGGCACCCGATGCAGAAGACTTGCCCTTTTTTGTTGCTCGAATCTCACTGTCTTGATGAGCGAATTTCGGACATTCTTTGAGCAAATTCCATACTCCGATATGTCTGAAACCGCCGCGTGTTCCGTGAGTCTCTTTATATTCATCTTGTGCCTTTTGAATGATGTCAGCTTCACTTGCACCGCTTGGCCACATCTCTGCGTTCCTATAATAACATGAACTAAACCATTTAGTTTCCTTTGCAAGTTTGTAAAAAAGTGTTTTGAGCGAGGAAGATGATCTCTGCGGAGTTACGCTCGGGCGACCCTTGTTGTAGGCATTAGTAATTCTCTCCACATTTGATCTATCTTTGATCATTTCCGACGATCGAATCAATGCTAATATCGATCCAACACCTTGTAAGATGTTCGCACTCTTTCTCCGAAGTACAAAATCTTCTTATACTGTATCATTGTTCTCTTCATCGGATTGTTGATCGAAGTTCGATTTATGACCTCGAGACCTTGCGGAGAAGAAAAATTTTGGAAAGACGATGCTCTTAGGAAGTAGGCGTTTCTTGGTGGGTCTTCCTCCATCTATCTTGGTCTTTCTTGATGAGTCGGAAGATGGAGCTCGAACTTGTAGTGATAGCCCGGATGGAAATTGGATGGATAGCTTGGAACATTCACTGGATATGTAGGATCTTGTAGAGGACGAAGTTGGAATTTTGAGAATCAAGTTGGGATTTTGACAATAAAAGTTGGGATTTTGCAATTCAAGTTGGGATTTTGTGGAAAGTTGGGATTTTGTTGACGAAAGTTGGAATTTTGAGAAAGAAAGTTGGGATTTTGAGGATTAGAGTTGGACATTTGAGAAGCAGAATTTGATCCAAAATATCCAGAATTGGACCAATTTGAGAAATCGTTATTCATTCTGATAATAGGAAAATGTTTAGGATAAGAAGAAATATTAAGGTAAATGGAGAAGAAAATATAAAAGTTGGTAGGAATAATGTTGTTTAGTGATTTATATTTATAAGCATATTTTTATCCGTTGATCAACGGTCATATTTTTATCCGTTGATCAACGGTCATATATTTGTCCGTTGAGTTAACGACAAATTAAATTAAATTTAAATTAAATTAAAGTTATTAGTTGGGTGGGTTGGCCGTGGGGGTGGGGTTGGTAGGTGGGGAGGTTGGCAGTGGGGTGGGGTTGGTAGGTGGGGGGTGGGTTGGCCACAAGGGTGGGGTTGGCCGTGGGGGGTGGGGTTGGCATGGGGTGGGGTTGGCGGGGGGGGCCGGGGGTGGGGGTTGGCCGGGGTGGGGTTGGCCGGGGGTGGGGGTTGGCACACCCCACTGACCCCACCCAAAATGACAAAATAAAGTGAAAATACATAAATAAAATAAAAGTGTAAACAGAAAAAATAATAAAAAAATCAAAACGGGCCCACATTTTGACTTGCCTTCCGGGAGGTGGTTCCACCTTTTCTCTCTCATCTCTCCTCCCACTACCTTCTCACTCCACCTCCCCCAACGGTAGTTAATGAGGATGCATCCCCAATGCCTCCTTGCATTGGAGATGCTCTAAGGACGTGTTGAAATTATGAGTTCAATTTATTGATACTTAATAATTTTGTGGTATGGGCCAATAAATTGACCAAAAGGTGTATTTATATTGAAGGGTTCGTCTGTGTCGTATTTGTGCTTTTTCTGAACAAATTACGGAGACGTAGACGGCTGATGGACACATGTGTTTGAATGCCATCAACGTGAAAACAATGAATAAAATTGTGGTTGTGACTAGGGATGTAAATAGATGGGTTTTATCCGGATCGATCCGAAATCGTTCAAAATCCATTAAATTTTAAAGTAGCGATTCTAGTTTCGATTCTGGTTCCAGACCAGCTTTAGATCCGGACTGTTTAGATCCATAGTTTGATGGTTCGATTCGATCCGGATCTGGTTCTGGTTCCAAAACCAGAATCAATACTTATTTATTGATTCTAATCCGAGTAAAACCCGTCTATTGACGAGCCTAAGTTTACATAGGCTTGTCAATGAGCTAGTTTTATCCTTATCGATTCGAAATCACTCATAACAAATTAAATTATAAAGCAACGATTTCGATTCTAGTTTTGGTTCTTGTCAGGTTACAGTGCGGTTACGATTCGAGCCCACTGAGATCCGGACCGCTTAAGACCCATAGTTGATGGTCCTGGTCCGGTCCGAATCCAGTGTCTAGTGGGTCGGATCCAGAATCAGAACTATTACTTATTTATTGATTTTTGTCCGAATAAAACTCACCCATTGATATCCCTAGCTGTGAGAATCCTTCGCTTTCGGATTCAAAAAGACATTATCAAAGAGGGAAGGTTTGGAAATGTAATGGACACCAAACTATGCCTACATTAATGTTGTAGGTGTTTATCATCTGCTTCAAGCATTAACATATCCGATACATAGATAGACACAGACTGAAATATGCTTATTCTTAAACTTTTTTGCTGCATTTTTTTAATTGCTTCTCCTTTTAAAGAAATGGAATAAATAAAGGTTATTGGTGCATAAATACACCAATTTTGAATTCATTTAATTTTCCCATGAACTTTCAAAATTATCACAAAATATATAAACTTAATCATTTTACTGATTTTATCACGATTTCAAATTCAGGTCAAATTAGATCTAACTTGGCATCTCAAAAATTACTATAGCCAAAACGGTTAGTGATACAAAGGACATCGTAGAGATAACATCAAATATCATTGTTCCATCAAAATAAATCAGATTTTTTGAGATTCATCGCTTCAATCATCATTACAAAAATCATGTATTCTCACTTGTTTCATCGTTTGGTTCTAGTTGTGATAAAAACAATCGATAGCCTTTCTCTACGATGTCGTTTATATCACTGACCATTTTGTCTATAGTAAATTTTCGAGATGTTAAGTCAGATTTAGTTTGGCTTGAATTTGAAATCGTGGTAAAATCATTAAAATAATTAAGTTTGTGTATTTTGTGATAATTTTTAAAGTTCATGGGAAAAACCAAAATGGGTCCAAAGTTGGTATATTTATAATCATATCATAGGCAATAGGTTTAGACTCTGTGTTCTTATAAATCTTATGAATTTGAAATTATAGCAAAGATCAATAACCCTACATATAAATCTTAGATCAAACACATGGAGAAGTCAAAGAGAAATGCAAATTGTGATGCCATAGATAAACATCAAGCATCAAAATTCGTGTTCACAACTTCATTTTTTCGATATTTTCTCTCTAAAGTTCTTTTGATTAATGGCTTTATATTCTTTCTCAAATTGGTCGGCAAAAGTTGAATCCAATTATTGATAATAGAAAAAGTAAGTGATGGTTGCCATTAATTGACGGTGAATTGGTCGTGATTCATTATCAAGTTGTGCTTCGCTTTTTCTCATTGAAGAAGCCCAAGAATGCATGTAATCAGTGGCGGACCCAGACTTTTTATTTAGGGGGGTCCAAATAATTACTCATTTCGTCCATCAAATTCGATTACAAATTTTAGTGGCACAAGTTTTAATAAATTGTATTGAATGTAAAGTTAGTGGAAAAGGGGATCCATAATATATAAGGGGGTTATGTGGGATCATGTCCGTAAGAGGAAAGTAAACGTTTCTCGTTGATGGCCCAAAGAGAAAATAAGTAAATGAATTTTATGGAGGGAGTATATAATTTATAAATCTATAAGAAGAATTTTAAAATTAAACTTTGAAATAAATACTAATTTTAATACCACTATAACTCTATTAAAATTATATCAAAAAATGTTAAGTATGATCATCTCACAATATTTCTCTTTTATTTTTTTAGTTTTGATGGATAGCTCAATTAACCGATGAAAATGAAACATATATGCTTTCATCTACCTAAATAATAATAATATTTGAAATGAACTCTAATTTACAATCTTCTAAATTAAAGAAGCAACTGCAAACAAAGCTTTATTGAATTTAAACTTCAGTTCTTGTCTTCTTGATAGTATAGTATAAAAGCAAAATATATTTCTAATTATGCGCCATTATAAACAAGCATCAAATGATAGAATAATATAATAGTAGAAAATGTTTAATGGTATAGGATATCAAGTTTTTAAATAAAGAATAAAATATACTATAATTGTATACAAGTAAAAATCGTATTGTTCATAACTTGCACATCATCAAAAATTAGATGTAAATATATTTTCACTAAGATACTAAAAAACTTAACACCAATAATGACAAGAGGAAAATCAACTCAATATCTCTATCACACAAAATACACAACTTACACAACAAAAAATATTAATCTATTTTAACAATTATATGAAAAATACATATATATACCTAGTAATTTTTTAAGACCCAGGGGGGCTCAGTGCCCCACTACCCCCCTCTGGGTCCGCCAATGCATGTAATATTGTGGAAAAATTTGCAGCAGAAACAAACCTTATAATTTATAAATGATGTTTTTTTAAATTTGGTTGTGTGTTTGTGATATGGTGAGGAGAGAAATAAATTGTACGGATTCAACTGACCGTGATTTAATTGTTGCAGTATGTTTAGAATCACAACTATTTAACTGCCGATAAATTTTAAAAATCTTGTCGGTAAATCTTAAAATATATTTTTTGTTCACTTTCTTTTGATTTCTTGCAGATAAAAGAGGTGGAAAAATATATAAAGAACGTCATCTTTGATCTAATTTTCTATTATAGTTTGACACGAAATGTACATTTATTTTTCTATAATTATTTCACATATAATATAGCACTTCTTCTAATGAAACGATTCTTTACTATAACTTTTGAATACATCATTAAATAGTTTTTTTTTTAAAAAATTGTCAATTTAATATCGAAATTTAAAGGCCGCATCACGGTGGACTCGAACCCGAGACCTTTGACCTCGAGCATTTACCACTCTACCACTAAACCAACACACGTACACAAATAAATTTTTTACTTATCAACTATGACGTCAAATAATTTACCCCTGTTTCCAATATACATCATCTGTAGGTCGCACATTCGAAGCTGGAATTATGACATATTTTTGCAATGGCAATATTGTTTTACAATATAGTGTGTTGCGGTTTATCAAAATTCTTAATATATACTGTAAGACTGATATGGTTTTTATCTGCGACAGTGTTTGTGTGAAATCGTATTAGAGACATTTTGGATTTTAACATATACAATCCAACATCAATAAAATTTTAGAGTTAAAATTCAAATCCTAACATTTATTATGTAGTTTTTTCTTTTTAATGTTGTATTGTTTCGTCATGGATTTGAATTTGGACTTATAAAATTGTCTTACACCATTTTATGAGTTTTTGCAACAGTTTCAGTATGGGCTGCGTTGCATAAATGCCAGAATATGTATATCATTTTACAGCTAAGAGGCCAATAGAATTGAGAAGTGAAATTTTTTTCTACAGATTGGGATCTGGGGTCGACCCCAAGTGAACATTTAAGCTTTGGGTGATGGATAGCCCATTTGGATTATCCCAGACTCACCGATAAAATTTATTTTATACTTTACAAACAAATTAAAATATAAATATTAGGTATTAGAGTTTGATATTAGTTTCCCTCGTAGAAACTATTTTATTTTAATTTATTCCTGCATACAAGTCTGTGGATAAGAAAAATCATGAGGTGACTTAGAGAACCCGTGATAAAAAAAAAAAAAGATTATAAGGAATAATTCACGTGTTGGTTCCCTTGATAGAGCAGCAAAATTGACTCCATGCGATGGACAGGTTCGGGATACTCGGTGATGGGATATGGCCCAACCGACCGGTCCACTAATGCGCCCAAACGAATGGCTAACGTTGAGAAGCGCCCACGCGGTTGGCCTGTCAATCATCGCTTCAAAACGCTAGCCCCCAACCGCCACCCTCCGCCAATGGAAGATGAACCAGGTCGGCCGCCCTCCACGTGGCGCGCAGGCGCGAGAGGTCCCGCCCGGCCAATGGAGGGCACGCCAGAGGAAGAGTCACGCCACGACCAATGGAGGTCGGGCGCGCCGTGACGAGTCGGCGGTATAAATAGAAGGAAAACCGATGTTAGAAGGGTTAGCAATTTCTTCAATACAGGGCCGGTAAACAATACTCTCATTTAAAAGCTCTAGTGAAAGTATTGAGGAATCATTCTCCGTGGGCGTAGATCTCATTAACGATCGAACCACGTAAAAGCCCAGGTGTTCTTTATTGCTTCATATAAATCTCGCACACTCACGTAGCTAGATTCATCATTGGCGCCCGCCTGTGGGAACTTTTTTTCAACAAGAAAGCTTCATTCCCCTCTACGACTAAATGGCAAGAACACGCACAACCTCCGTCAACGCCGGCAACAACGCGGCAACAACCGCGGAGGACGACCGGTGGTCGCTCGGCGTCACGGAAAGGAGATCGCAGACGCCACGAAATGGCACACTCACGAGGCCACATGGAAAATGTCTCCATACACCCCTCAGACCGCCCCCCAACGTGGGGAAGATGTCGACTCAACGAGGACGAGCAAGCAACTCATTCGTCCCACGAGATCCTCGGCCGAGCCGTGAGCGAGTTCCTCCACGCTAATCTCGGCCAATTCAAAAGCTTCTCAACCAGAGGACCAACGAGGCGGGTCCTCTAGGGCCCCGATCGAACGCCACGGCCTCCCGAGGCCGCCCCCATACGAAACAGTCGGCACCGCGGATAGCCGATAGCGGGATCGCGCCCGCTCGCGGCGGAGCCGCCACCGCGCCGAGCCGCCGACCTCGTTCGAGCAGCCACCGCGGCCGAGCCGCCACCAACGGTCGCCCCTCGCCATTCGCGCAGCCGCCTCCACTCGCGAGCCGACCGAGAGTCGAGCGAAGCAGAAGGAAGAAAGGCGGTCGAACTCCCTCGGAGGGACGATAGCATCGCTATCGATCCCCACCCTCCGAAAGAGGCGGCAACGATCTCCGGGGTTCGACTGCACGAGAATCATCTCCCTTTCTCCGGGAGATTCTAGACACACCCCCTGCCCGCAGGCGGGCACCCAACATAGCGGCCTACGATGGCCTCGGAGACCCTCCGACTTCCTTTTCGCCACACCACCAACATGGCGATCAAGGAATGGAAGATTTTCACATGTGTAAAATCTTCCCGAGTCTTGATCTCCAACGCACGGCGTTGGTTCACCTCGCCCGCCGTAGCAAGATCCACCGCTTCCGGACCTCATGGATCGCCAGTGGCGCTTATCGAAGATGCCGCCAGAGCCTTCCTCCGACTGCTCACAATCCGCGAGGCGGGGCGAGACGATGTCAATTTCGTCTCGAGGTTCATCAAAGAGTCGCTCAAAATCGACGACAAAGAACGATCTCTACATTATCAACGCTCAAAAACGGATCCGGCCGTGTACCGAACAAAGAAATCACGAGGAGAAACCAAAGACGGCGAGTAAGCTTTGGAACTGGTGGATAATTTCGTCGAGGAGACGCAGTCGGATCGGAAGCGGGAGATCCGGGACGAGCGTAAGTCCGAGAGAAAAAGCCGGACGACCAAGTCGAGGCGCAGACCGCGAGGCGCCTTGATGTAATCAAAAGAGGGTCGCTGGAGTCCGTGCTCGGACTCGGCCCAACCCGCCGGCAGGCGCCTCCCTGCCAAATCAGGCGGAAATATTCGAGCTCCACGAGCTCTTCCGGCCTGCCCCTATGAAGGGGATCGAAGAGGTCCACGAGGCAGTATGCGACTATCACCAAGGGTATGGTCACGATACCGAGGATCGCAGAAACAGGCTCACGGATCGACGAACTCGTCAAAGGTGGAGCCCTCAAAAAATACCTCGGACGAGCTGGTCCGAAGAGCGAAGCGAAGAAGGAATGGGCGGCGAACAATCTGCGGGCCGACCCAGTGGCGACCCAACCCAAGACGACGAGGACGAAGGACCCAACGCCATGGGCAGTGTCTATGTTGTTACCGGATCGCCTCGGGACGACGAGGTCGTCCCTTAAGAACGACGCCCGGAGGCCGGCCCCGGAAGAGCCGAAGAACAAGCGACTCCGGGATGGCGAGAACATAACGTTCTCCAAGGAGGACCCCGTGCCCAAGATCATGCCACACCAGGACGCCATCACCATACAGGCGCGGTGGGCAACAAAACGCCCACGGGTCTATATCGACATTGGGGCCTCCACAAGATCATCTTCCGTATGCGGATAAGCTTGAGGTCGGAGGCATTGGTGCTTCGCGCCCTCCCGGCTCGGAGCTTCACTCAAGAAGCGATCCGGCCGAGGGGTCATTACCTTCCGGTCATCGTAGGGCGGGCTCCGTGTCGGTCACCAAGGCCATCCGATTCTTCCCGGTCCGGCTCCCTCCGTACAACATTATCCTCGGGAGATCGGGTCAGACGCCACCAAGGCCGTCTGTTCGGTCTACCACCTAAGTAGAAGATTCCCACCCCGGTGGGAGTGCTCAAGATCGAGGGACCAAACAACCGCAAAAGAATGCCTACGGCTCTCAACTCGTGACGCGGCCTCGCCCGAGCATAGCATTACCGGGCCTGAGGCCGACACCCGGGATGACCGACCGAGACCTCCAACTATACGACGACGATCCTCGAGGTCATCCAGTCGGCACCGGGGCGGCGGACGTCCGGTGGCACGTCATACGACTTCGAAAGAATATAGGACGTGTTTGCTTGGTCCCCGCCGATATGACCGGGGTGTCGCCGAGCTCATAACTCACGCCTCAACATCGACCGAGCCACCAAGCCATCCGTGAAGAAAAGGATATTCGCGCGAGCGCAGCCGGTCATTAGGGACGGGTGACTCAACTCAAGGCCAAGATCTTGTTCGAGGTCAAATACCGACCGGATGGCTAATCCGATCGTGGTCCGAAGCTTTGGCGGAGGGTGGCGCGTGTCGTCGATTATACCGACCTCAACAAGCATCGCCTAAAAGATTGCTACCCCTCCCCGATATCGACAAGAAGGTAGAGGCTTTGGTGGGACACGAGATGTTCAACTTCGGATCTATATGAGGGTACCACCAAATCTGATGAGCCCGGAGGATGCACCAAAGACCGTGATTCATCACCGACTTGGCGTCTTTGCGTCATCGAAGATGCCATTCGGCCTCAAGAACGCCGGGCTACTTACCGGAGGATGGTGGATGCAACATTCAAAGACCACATCGGGAGATCGTCGAGGTCTCGTCGACGACATAGTAGTCAAAAGTCGAAACGGAGAGTGCGCCCGACGACCTCGGCACCATCCTCGCCAGTCGGCCAACCTCAAACTTAACCCCCAAAATGCACGCTCATGGTAAAACGGGAAATTCTTGGGGTCTTGGGTTTCCAAGAAGGCTTGAAGGCGAACCCCACCAAGGTAAAGACTGCTCGAAATGCAAGTGCTAAAACCATTCGCGAGGTCCACAAACTTACGGTGCCTAGCCGCCTCGAGAGGTTCCTCTCCTGGGGCTGCAGAAGCAGCCCCATTCTTTAAAATCTTGAGGAGGGCCCTGACTTGATGGCGGAAGAGCACCACCGCCTTCACACATTTCAGGAGTACCTCACCGACCGCCTGCCTTGACACCCCAAAAGAGGCGAACTCCTCTCTTGTGATTGGCAATTCGGACGAGGCAATCGGTCTGCATCTTGGTGCGGGAGGTCGGACGGCAGCTTCCTATCTACTTCATCACCGAGCACTCAAAGGACCGTAGACAAGGTACGCCGCCTCGAAAAGGTAGCCGGCATCGGTGAATGCTAAGCGGCGGCTCCGACCCTACTTTCAGCTCACTCCATCCAGTCTCGACCGACCCGCCTCGAGGCAAGTCTTATCAAACCCGAGTCATCCGGACGAATAGCTGTGGGCCTCGAGCTTGGCGAGCACGATATCTCGTCTCCCCTGCACCGCCATAAAGGGCAAGCTCACGATTTCTGGTAGAAGCAAGTTCTTCGAGCTCGGTCGAGACCGCTAAGATTAGCTCCTCCAACGCCTCCACCTCGGTCATCCCAGCCCCGTGCACGGAGGAACCGGACCCTCATCCACCAGATAGTTGTTGGCAGATGTACGTGGACGGAGCCTCGTGCAAAACGGGCAATGAGCGGCATCCTTCTCCTCGGCCCGGATATGCGAAGTCACCCACGCACTACGGTTTACCTTCCCACCACCAACAACGAGGTGGAGTATGAGGCCCTAATCTCGGACTCCGCCTCGCTAAGGAGTCTGAGGGTGGGTGAGATCCAAATCTTGGCGATTCCCGTGTCGTCGTGAACCGGTGTTAAGCAAATCGAGGCGAGGAGGACCGAATGAAACAATACCTCGACAAGGCAAAGAGATGTTGACCTCGTTCGGATACTTCAAGATTCACCGAATACCCCGAGGCTAAAACAGTGGCCGGCGTCCTCGATGCTAGCTGCGTCATCAACAAGTCCACCAGGAGGAGATCCGTTCGACATAAGCGAGTCCCACGTCGGCATCATCACCGAGATAGAGCCGAATGGATGTCTCCCGAAGGCCTACCTGGAACACGGCGCACTACCTTCAGATCGGCTCGAAGCCAAGAAGATGATGGCAAAGTCCCAGAAGTATCTCATGCATGAGGGCGTTCTCTACCGGAAGTCTTACCTTCAACCCCTCCTGAGATGCCTCGCCGGAAGAAGCCGACTATGTGCTCAACGAAATACACCGGTGGTCTTGTGGAAGCCACATCGGTCGCGAGCACTTTCAAAGAAGACGCGAGGTCGGGATACTCCGCCCACCGCAAGATTCGGCCGAGCTCGTCAAGAAGTGCCCAAAGTGCGAGATCCACTCCACAGTCAAAAAGCTGCCTCAAACGGATTTGAGCAGCCTGCAGAGTCCGTGGCCTTTCATGCGGTGGGGATCGACATTGTTGGCCCGCTCGACCGAGCACCGTGTCGCCCGATATTTAGTCGTGGCCATAGACTACTTCACAAAATGGGTCGAGGCGAGCCACTTTCGAGCATCACGGCGTATGATTCAAACCTTTGTGTGGAGAAATATAGTCGCCGCTCGGCATACCGCACATCCTCGGTCTCGGACAACCGGCACTCAATTAAGTCGACAAAAACTTTAAGGAGTGGTGCGAAGAGCTTCACATCGATCAACGCTTCACTTGATCGCACACCCGCAAGCAAATGGTCGACCGAGGTGACGAACCGCACGATCGCATAGGATTGAAGAAGAGGCCGGATCGAGCTAAGGCGATGGGCTGAAAATCTCCTCAAGTCCTCTCGGTCCTACAGACCACACCTCGGACGGCGCGACGGAGACCCTTTCACCTCGTCTCACGGCACCGGGGCCATCATACCGGCCGAGATCGGCGCCAAGCCCTCGCACTCTCCACTTCAACCAGTGCCGAACGAGGAAGACTGCGGGCCAACCTTGACGCCTCGAGGAGAAGCGAGCTCGCTTTCATAAACGGCTAAGTCTGAGAGCCGGTCGCGCTACTACAACAAAGAGTAAAGGCCTCCACACTCCGAGTGGGCGACCTCGTCTGCGAATAATGAAGCAAGCCGAGCCGGCGTCTTAACAAGCTTGATCCGACATGGGAAGGACCTACCGCGTTCACGAGGACCTCGGCAAAGGGCCTATAAGTCATTTCACCGTCCGGCACTTATTCTAAACACGGCACATAACTCATCTAAGGAGGTATTTTACATAGCTTTGATTTTAGATCGCGACATGTTAGCCCTCCTATTGTTTTGGTGATGTGCGATCTTTGTTTACTTGTTTAATAAAACATCTGTTTTCTAATGAGTATTTCACTGTTCGTCTTACATCTATGTGAACATCCATTCGGATATACCACACCTAAACCTTCACAAGGGGACGCCCTTACGAAGATAAAAATCCCACTAAGTAGGGTAAGCATACAGATTACCCATTAAGTTGGACGTCTACATGCAAAGCATACAGATTACCCATTAAGTTGGACGTCTACATGCAAAGCATACAGATTACCCATTAAGTTGGACGTCTACATGCAAGCGACATCCAGACCGATCTCGCCACCTCATGCCCCTTTATTTGGGAAGATATGCACTCCGGTACAAAGTCTAAATGCATTAACGACTACAAACAAAGTACCAAGCCATATACGAGACAACCGTGCTTCAGAGCTCGTTTCTACCCCTTTATTTGGGAAAATACGTTGTATACAGTATAAATACATTTATGACCAAAACGAAGTCCTAAGCTATGTTTGTACCTCTCAAAGGGGAAAACGTACACTTCGAAACGAGTCTAAATACATTTATATCTACATACAAGGTCCTATACTATGCACGACCTCATTCGGGCTTCCGGGCTCCGCCTCGCCAAGACTCGCTGAAGCTGCACCAGTTCTCTACGAAGTCTCCAGGTCGGCGGTGTATGCCGGGGACGAACTCGGTGCCTTCGACCCAGTCGATGAGGCCGGAATCACCACGGCCTGCTCCCGAAGCGCTAGGCGCGGGCTCGGAGGCAGCCCGGACGGAAGCATCGACTCCAGGGTCACCTTCACCCGCTCCAGGGACACTCCGAAGTGGCGAAGGCGCAGACGGGCATCGCGGACGGGGGCGCACCGAGGTCCCACCCCCCCCCGACCGGACAGGAAGGTGTCGACCTCCGCCCGCCCGGCTCTCCCCGCCGACTGAGGTCCTCGGTCGCCGCCCGCCCCGTGAGGATCCTCGGATAATCCGCCTCTCCGGGACCCATCAACCTCAGCACTACGGCATGATCGGAGTATCCGCCCTCCTCCGCTGGTTCTTCTATGATCGGGTCGGCAGAGCCAGCTCTTGCCTCGCCACCTCTCGGGGCATGCGACGCGTTTGGACGATGTCGTATATCTCCATAAACTTCACCACTGAGTTAGACGCGAGCTTTGAACTTCTTGCCGTTGGGCCCTTCCTCATCCTCAAAGACCATGCCTCCGCCAACAAGCTCGGACTCGGTCGTCGGCTTGGATATGGTAATCCCACCACAAGCGGACTGCCTCTCGTACTCGCATGCTCCTCCGACAACCAAGCGAAGCCCGCAATCGATTCAAGTGCTCCTGACCGCATCAAACGTCCGTGGATAGCGTCGGCAGATATGTCCGCCCGGACTCCGCCTTGCGACCTTCAACTTCGCCTCGTTCTCGGCCAGAGGCGGGCCACCTCCGATCAGCCTCGGTCAACTTCTTCTTCAGTTCGGAAGAAGACACCGAGCTCGCATCCATGGCGGCCAAAATCTGGGTCAGCTCGGCAGACCGACTCCTCCAAAATTGCACCTCCTCGTCCTTCTCGGCGAGGGCACCTCGGACCCCTTTCGACAGCCAGCAATTCATGGTCGAGTCCCAAGTATTGAGATGAGAATGCTATAAATAAAAAGACAACACAAGTCTCGGAAAGTGATAAACATTCTTTTATTGCATACGAAAGGATTTATTACAGAGGGCTCGGGTCCTATCGACCCGGCGGTTCAACCTATTACAATCGCCCACTAACCTCGGCCCTCTCTCGGACTCGCGCCCCCCGCTCCCCGTTCCTCCCGCTGCTCAAGCTGGCGGCTGGTCGACTGATCCGCCGAGCTCGGCTCCTCCTCCTCCTCCTCGCCCGAGCCCGCACTGGGCGAAGCTCCAAGCTCGGATCTTCATCCACCCGGCATTGGGACACGGCCTCGGCCGTCGAAGCGACGTGGGGAGGCTAAGGCCTCCACCACGGGAAGGCGGTGCATCGGCAAGCACCGGGCATACTCAAGTTCACCGCCTCGATCAATCTCGGCCCACCCATGCCGCCTTGTCAAAATCGGCGGCGTGGCCGCCAACCCTCCAGTGGGTAGATATCACTGCGGCCTCATCACGGCGGCGGTCGGAGATAAAGCGGAGAAGGACTCCGACTCGATAAGTTTGCTAGCGAGGCCTTCAAGATGGGCCTCGCTCGCCAAGAAAAGCACTCGTCCGATCTGCCGCCTCTTCTCCGCCTCGCCACCTCCTCCCGAACAAGCACTCCACCTCGGCGGGCCTCCCGCACGGCACGGTCCTTCTCCCTTGTGGCGGCCTCGGCCCGCCTGCAACCTCCACTTCCTCCTCGCACCAGGCGAGGACTCGCTTGACCGCCTTTCTCTCCAGCTCCTCGTGCCGGGACGCAACAACATCGGCCATGCGGCGCATCTCGCTCGCGATCAAGGCCAGGTCCTGCAAGTCAAACGATTAAAAAAAAAAAAAAAAAACACATGACTAGACAAGGCGTAAGATCGCGGAGATCGGTACCTCGCGCATCATGGGCACGAGCCTCACCTCAGGCCCGAGCTTGAGATCGGTTGCGGACCCTTCACAGATCGGCGAGGTGTTCCACCACCACGGGCTGAGGTGGGCCTGACACCTTCGCCTCTTTTAGAAGGCTCGCCGCCCCGGTGGCAGTCGAGACGAGGCCATTCTTCACCTCCTTTGTGTGCTTAAGCTTCACTGCATTACAGAAGAAAATCGCGTTAGTCAAACAGAGGTCGAACCTATAAGAAGGAGAAGAGAGGGTGCCCTCACCCAGCTCGGACCCCGTCCCCGGAGCCTGCGACCTGTGCACACTCAGCCCGGCATCATTAAGGTTGTCCTCGGTGAATTCTATAGAAACTTCACCGAGCGTGTTGAGCTGTTCCTCTACCCAGCCGAGGGGCTTAAGCTTTATATCCGTCACCTTACCCATCCCCCAACCGTAGATCGGATGCCCATCGCCCTCAAAAGAAAACTTCTTTTGCCACCCCGACACCTTCGGGGTCGACTCACCCTAAACGGTGCCGAGGCGAAGATAGTGACCCTCTCGAGTACTGACGCTAAAGAATCGCATCAAGAGCTCAAGGAGAACTCCTCGGCTACATGATAACAGTAACCCCATCTCAACTACCGACCTAATGGAGTTCGGGGTGAACCGCGGATGGGGATTCGGAAATACTCTGGAGGCTCAAAAGATGGGGCTAACGGAACCTAAGACCGCCCCTAAAGGCGTCTATATACATAGTTATGAATCCTCGAGGGCTAACGCTTCATCGACGGGTGCGGAACACACCACCGGCGTCGGCGGAATGTGACATTCCCTCCTACTCTTATTACATCGTCAAAATCACAGACGATCGGCGTCCCTCACATTAACCCCATCCCACGCAGATGATATTGCTTGAACCCTAGCGCTAATCTTCCTACACCTACCCGACAAGGTATAGCAGAATAATCCCAACCTCGATTTCACTATCGGGAAGGGATGATGGCGGTTCGAACCGAAACTCCAGCGGGAGATGATCGGGCGGACCCGGAAAGCGAGGCGGCGTACTGAAGCAGAGGAAGAAGACATACTTACTTTTAGGCGAGTAAACGCTACTTGTTGTCGGGCTCGAAAATCTCTCACAAATTCTCTCTCGAAATTGTTAGCGTCGAAGAAGAAGAAAGTGAGCAGTTGCCTCTTTTCGCCTATTTATAAGACTAAGGCGCCGCAAATTGCCGTTTCAAATTCAACACGTGCTACACGTGATTGGATGTCGTTACGCCAGCACGCTATTCGAGCGCCAACCACCGCTGGCGCGCGTCGGCGACGCCGCCAGATAGGACGGAACCGCCGATCGACCTAGCAATCATCATACGGACCCCGGCGTCCTCTACATGGCGGCGCCTCAGGTCGCACCCCATCCTCCCCACAAATGTCAAGGAAATCCACATCGGACCTCGTCCAACCAAATCGGACCTCGTCCCACCAGATCGGACCTCGTCCAACCAAATCGGACCTCGTCCCACCAGATCGGACCTCGGCCAACCTGGGCGCAGCGTCTGCGCGGCCCGAGACACACCACGGCATCCCCGAAAAGGAGGGTCGCTCAGGTCGAACACCGGGAGCCACCACAGGAATAATACCACTACAGACCGCACCTCGGCATAACCAACGCGGAGGCGCGTTATCCAGGTCGGACTTCGACTTCCATCGGTGCCACATCTTTCTCCGAGCGGCGCTGATAAACAACCCAACTCGGATCGGCACGAAGACCTTCGCGTCCAAGAAACAACTCCACCTCACCCACACCTCACCTCGGCGGCCTGCCTTCACTCCACCGCCTCGGCGTACCTCGGCTATTCGGGGGCTATGATGGGATATGGCCCAACCGACCGGGCCCACTAACAGCCCAAACGAGCCGGGCCTAACGTTGATGCAGAGCCACGCGGTTGAGCCTAATCATTGCCCAAAACGCCCCCCCCGTAACCGCCACCCTCCGCCAATGGAGAAGATGAACCAAGGTCAGGCGCCACCCTCCACGTGGCGCGCAGAAGGCGAGAGGTCCCTGCTCCGGCCAATGGAGGGCACGCCAGAGGAAGAGTCACGCCACGACCAATGGAGAGGTCGGGCGCGCCTTCAGGGACAGAGTCGAAGCGGTATAAATAGAAGGAAAACTGATGTTAGAAGGGTTAGCAATTTACTGAATACAAAGGCTTGTAAACAATACTCTCTGTACGAAAAGCTCTAGTGAAAGTATTGAGGAATCATTCCTCCGTGGACGTAGATCTCATTAACGATCGAACCACGTAAAAAGCCTGGGTGTTCTTTATTGCTTCATATAAATCTCGCACACTCACGTAGCTAGATTCATCACTCGGGTTTAGGGCTAGAAAAAGAAAGACTTGTAAAAAATCGAGCTTAAAAAACCTGGTCAAACAACCCACCTGATTGATCGGGCTTTGGAGATAAAAAGTTTGTCCGCTTATTATTGTACTAGTTAATTTTAGTTTAATAGAATAATATTACTAATGTTAATTTTCATTGAGTATACATTATTTGTACATTTTTCATCTTGTAATACAAAAAGCCCAAGTCGGTGAATAATTACAATATGTGTTGATGTTTGATGATATTTGAGATTTTAAATTTATTTTATTCACTTGGAATGTTGTTTACTAGACTACAACTTATGAAGTTCTAGTTTGTTGAAGAAAAATGACGAAACATATAAGTTGAAGAAAAATTGAAGAAACACCCTCTTTAACCTATTTTTCTATTATAGTTTTATGTGTTATGTAACACTTCTTCCAATGAATTGTTAAATACTATTATTTTAAAATAAAACATTAAATTATTTTTTAAGTTCATATTCATAACTTCCAACTTAAGTAATTCCCCTTCGAAATTTGATGGGTTATTCACTATTATCTTTTTTTTTATATATTTTCATAGACTTAACTTATTAACTTTTTTTTTCATCATTCTATAACTAAAATATATATTTTAAAAAAAAGGCATTGGCAGATTTGGCCCGGTGGTCTGGATGCTAGACTGCCAAAATTGTAGCCCTATAATATTTCGGGCAAGCCATGTCGATCCAGTAATAGTCATTTAGTTCAATGGACCGGGCCGACTCGCACCTTTACGCTTAACTAATTGGAACAACTATATCCTTTTTATTATTATTAGAAAAATAATCTCGTGAATTTGGTAAGTAGTCATTATTATTATTAAAAGAATAATCTCGTGAATTTGGTAAGTGGTCATAATCTATTCTCACAACTTATTAGATAAAAGGGGAATAAACACAAATAATTTTTTTTTAAAGGAGTTTGATACACATTTGTAAGCTTAACTCGCACTTTGTATCTGGAATATTCCTTTTTAGCTATAATATTCGGGTATGTAAGATGATATTCGAATATGGATTTATTAGAAATGAAACAAAATGCAAGTTTGAAAATGTATCTTAATTTTTCATGAATTAACACCTGCAGGTAACAAAAGCCATACTTCTTTAGGTTTATAGTTAACTGTGTTATCATGTTGCGACTTAGTCTATACATCAAACATGGGACTTTAGGTTTGAAAATAAAAATCATAAGCAAGCATAAAAGTTATTAAGTATTTCGAATTAATCGTCCATTTGCCTCGGGAGGGATGATTCCTATCTTCTAGGCTTATATATTATTATTGTTATGGAATTTTGTCCGTGTTAATATAACAGGGTCATCAATTTTACATATTATGTAGAAAAGAAAGTCCAATTTATTATCTTATTCATCTCTTTAAATTTAAAGAGAATGAATAAATCAAGTTTTGATTCTTATTTATAAAATTGACTAATCATTTATAAAGTATTAAGTAAAAATTAATATTACAGAAAAATACCGATGTAAACTAAATGATAGCTGTCGTACTGAATTTTTATATAGTATAAAAGATTAGGAATGAAGTAGAAGAAAAGATGATGATGATGATGATTAGGGGTGAGTATTCGGTTATTCGGTCGGTTTCGGACGAAAAAATAACCGAACCGAATTAACCAAAATTTTCAAAAAAATAATCGAACCGAACCGAATTTTATTCGGTAACCGAACCGAAATAACCAAATATATTTCGGTTAAACCGATTTTTTGCAAAAAATACTTTTTCAAATGAATAAATAAATACTATTATATATTGATATTATATATAAAATAGTTTATTTTAGCCAAAAAATATTTTTCAAATGAATATATAATAATATTATATATTGATATTTATATATAAAAATACATTTTATATGTTATATATATAAAATATTTTGCAAAATAATAAAATTGATAGAATTATTTAATAAATAAATAATATATTTTACAAATATTATATATTGATATAATAGGAGAGAGAGAGAAATAATAGGATTAAGGATATTGATATATTAAATTATAATTATAAATAAATAAATAATATTATATACATATATATAATTCGGTTTTCGGTTATTCGGTTAAAAATTCGAACCAAATGAAAACCGAACTATCAATTTTAATTCGGTTTTAACCGAATTAACTAAAATAATAATTAACCGACCAAATTTGATTTTTCGATTTGGTTCGGTTCGATTATTCGATTTCCTATATTTCTTTCACCCCTAATGATGATGGCCATGTGTAGAGGAAGGATGTGTGTTTTTTGTAAGGAGTGTGGACGTGTTGGGAAGCAATTGTCATTGTGGTGCTAGACAACGACAGCTGGACTTTCTATAATGTCACATTTTATTAGGTTTTATTTATCACATATTACTCAAGCATTTATATTTTCTGTATTACAAAAATCTTTTATTAGTATCTCACATTTTCTGCGGATATAATACTAGTTAAGAGTTTTTTCCCCCTTTCTCGCTCATTCTCACTCAATTTAGTGAATTGTGCTAATAATTCTGAATTTTCTACTCTATTGCAATAATATGTGGATATTCCAATAAACAGGAAACCACGATATAATAATAATAATAATAATAATAATAATAATAATAATAATAATAATAATAATAATACTAATAGTAATAGTAAGTTTTAGAATTAATTGTATTTCAAGAAATAAATTTTAGCTAAAATTATAATACTATTTTCAGATATTGACAATGTAACCTAATCTTTTGATTTGTTGCAATAGGAACACCCTCAAATTAAGCTAGTTCGTCAAATTTTCATTTTCAAAGAAGTTATTATCATCCGAACCCTTAATTCGAGAAATTAAGGAATGGATCTTGACAGGCTTGATGAACATTTTAGGCATATTAGTGGACATCCAATGCCAATTAACCGTGATGAATTTCATCAAAGCATTATATAAACAACAACAATCAATACTTAATGTTGTCAAATATATCGTGATTAGTTAGAATTCGCCATCGATTTCTAATTCGAAATATAATCTGCACAAATTTATCAAACCCAAATCTTCTATTGATGGAACTAAACGCTTAAACGAAGCAAATTTAAATTGAAATAAAAATTAGATGAGTCAATCGAATTTTGGGTGATTTTAATTATAACAAATCGAAAGGTTGAGTGATGCCTTCATTCGAATGAAATCGACCTATTTTTTTAATTCATTGGAAACTCAGTCTACTATCTTTGATGTGCATTGTGTAAATTTTATATTGGTGTGTAATAACCTATAAATCACATAAAGATGAATAAATTACTCAGATATAATAGATTGAGACCTATAAAAATATTAATAGGATTAGAAGATGTGATTACCATTAGAACTTACAAAAGGACAACTTTTTATACATTTATATTTGTGAGTGATTGGGGTTGATAAATTAAAATTAGTCCTAAACTAATGTTATTTTTAGGTTGGAAAAGGCGAAAAACAAGGGGGGCTACCGGAAAGAAAATAGAAAAGCAAAAAAAAAGAACCCCTCTCAAAACTGTCTCAATCTTCCCCTCTCTCTCACTTGGTGTAAAATTTTGTGCTTGCAGTCTTTCTTTTATCTTCTTCCCAAAGGAGAGGAGAGAGAGAGAGAGAGAGAGAGAGAGCAATTGTCTTGTTTGTGACTCGGTGACTGCAACGCACGTCCGTGCAATATCGAGAGATCTATTCATCGCCTCCTATCAACTTCCATTTTCCGTTAATGGGTTGATTGTTTCTCTCTCCATCTCCATCTCCATCTCTTTTCTTTTTAGTCCTCTCTGATGGAAACTCACTTTATTCCCACGGCATACCATTAGAGAGAGGAACAAATTTACGAGAAAGCAAAGCACAAATTGATTGCTCATTGGGATTAGAATATTATCCAATTTCCCCCAAATCAGTGTCGCTCCAACTCTGGCGGACATCAGAGGAACCCTAGCGTTCCTCTTCTCCTCGATCGCCTCCGAATCGGACACCTTCGAATTCAAATCGCGGCGGAAGAGGCACAGGTTCTTCTACCGAGGATCGAAAATGCTGTGGGTAATGCGATTCTCGGGGTTCTTCTCCGCCGCGATGGTCATGATCGTGCTCTCCCCGTCGCTCCAATCTTTCCACCCGGCGGAGGCGATTCGATCGTCGAACGGCGGCGACTCCTACCTCCGGCTGCCGACGTCCGCCGCCGACAAATTCACATTTCGCAGAGCGCCGGTTTTCCGCAATGCAGGCGATTGCCGCGCCTCGAGACTCGGGAAATCCAGCGTCTGCGATCCGTCGCTGGTTCACGTGGCGATCACGCTCGATTTTGAGTACCTGCGCGGCTCCATCGCCGCCGTCCATTCGATCCTGCAGCATTCCAAGTGCCCGGAGAGCGTGTTCTTCCATTTCCTGGTCTCGGAAACCGGTCTCGAATCCGTGGTGCGATCCACTTTCCCTGAATTGAAGTTCAAAGTCTACTATTTCGACCCGGAGAGAGTGCGGAATCTGATCTCGAGCTCCGTTCGCCAAGCGCTCGAGCAACCGCTGAACTACGCCCGCAACTACCTCGCGGATCTTCTAGAAGCCTGCGTCAATCGCGTCATCTACCTGGATTCGGATCTCGTCTTGGTCGACGACATCTCGAAGCTCTGGAGCACGGCACTGGGGAAGAAAACGATCGGCGCTCCAGAATACTGCCACGCCAACTTCACAAAATACTTCACCGAGCATTTCTGGTCTGGTAGCTTCTCCGGCGTCTTCTCCGGCAGGAACCCGTGCTACTTCAACACCGGCGTGATGGTGATAGATCTGGCGAGGTGGCGGCGGCTCGGGTACACGCGCCGCATCGAGCGGTGGATGGAGATACAGAAGACGAGCGCGAGCCGGATTTACGAGCTCGGCTCGCTGCCGCCGTTCCTGCTGGTCTTCGCCGGACACGTGGCGCCGATTGAGCACAGATGGAACCAGCATGGCCTGGGCGGGGACAATGTGCGCGGGAGCTGCAGGGACCTCCATGCCGGTCCAGTGAGCCTGCTGCACTGGAGCGGCAGCGGCAAGCCGTGGCTTCGGCTCGACTCAAAGCAGCCGTGCCCGCTCGACTCGCTGTGGGCGCCCTTCGATTTGTACGGACATTAGACAGTGGGGAAAATAAGGATTAATTTTTTTAGCCGTAGCAGCTCTCCCCGCCGGTAAATTCCTTCAGTGACTGCTCCTCCTCTTTGTTACAATTACTTCATGATTTTTTTCTACAGTTTACATTTTTTATTTTCTTTGATTATAGCGTTTTTTCCCCTTTTGTTTTATTATTATTTACTCTTTTTAAACTTATTTATTTTGATGATTGACTCGTTACATTACTAGTCATGATTGATTTGTACCATACTCTTGTTATTCTCTGTTTCTTGAAAAATAAATGGTGAAAAGAGGAAGAAATATACTTTTTATTCTTGTATAGTTGTATTTGTTTGTGTGATCATATGTCGCTGTTTATTACTAACAATTGTTCTTGAATTCAAATGTGCGCACCGACAACAATATATGACCAAATAGAAATGATTTTGATTCGTTGAAATTACTGGACATTGCGAGTGGGGGACCTTGCAAAATGACGAAATTGCCTCTGTATACAGCTTGGATCCCAGATTATAAGAGGACTCGATGTTATCCGTCTGCTTGCGTCTAGTTTAGTAATTTCCTCGTTCTTTGTTTCTTCAACTTCCACGTTACGTCGCTTCATGAATTTGAATTTGTCGTTTTAGTTTACTATAGCTATATGTTGATGTTATTAGCGTAGAAATGGCGACAGCTGGACATGGTGGGTAGGTCTGTGAAGATAATGATTATACAATTGTCTTTTAGTTTGTGAAAATCAGTGGTTAATGTTTTTATTTTGTGGTGAGGTCTATTGGTTCATATTCTATTGGGTTGATTGGAGCTCATTTGTTGGTCAGGAATGATAGTTGGCTCTCTCCTATTTTCTTAGGCTGAGTTTCGAATTGGGTGTGCATAAGATATCTCAACCTATTAGATGTTTCGTTTTTAATAATAGTAAATTTATGATAAAGAAATTTTGATAATAGAATTCATGATGAAAATTTGCATTTTGGAGTAGAAGGAGATGGAACTGAGACTGTGATGTTTATGATCTTTTATTTCCTTTATCTTGTATCCATGAAATGAAATACGAGCGATGTGATAAGTTTGGTCAAAAAGATTGTTGATGAATTCCTCGTTATCGTTGTGGCAATATTTAACCTGAATCTTGCTCATTCATGGATACATCAGTGAAGTAGGTTGAGTTTTGGATTTTAGCAGTTGTGAATTTGTGATGAAATTATGAAGCAAAAAAGAAAAAGGTACACGGGATTCATTTGTAACCTAAGTTATGTTTTCTGCAGATATCTTATGATCTCACCCTTCTTTCCAACCCCCATTTCTATATCTTTTTCGGACAATGTTAAATTTGTTTGGTATGTTTCTGTCAAATGTGGTTTTCTCATTTTCAGATTTCTAATGAACAGGAATGCTTCATTTTGTTGTCTGTTTTTGGCCATCTTTTATAGGACACACGCTCGACTGTAGTATAATTGAACAGTGAGGTGTTTGATTATGTTACTTGAGGATTTTATATTTTAATGATCTTGAAGTCTGCAAAAGTTGTTGATTGTGTGCCCATAACTTCAATTTGTGCACAGTGTTGATGGTGATGCTCCAATTATGGAATTAGTGAGTAGTCTATTATTTGATGCTGACTGATTGTCATCAGTTTTTAAACTTTGCCACTTCATAAATACATATATATACATATAGTTTCTAAATCTGTGAGCTTTTAAGCAAAATATATATTTTTTAAGTAATTGAATGATGAATGTGATGTCAATAATTGTTAATGAAATGCTTAGATATTAATCGTATTCTTTGGAATCTCTAATTGGGATTTCCGTTGTATATTTTTGCATTTAATTTTAAGTTTTGTAGTAATGATTAATTTATAAAGCCGAATCACATATAAAGTAATGATTCAATATTTTATTTACGGCTAAAAGATTAGAGATTTAATATAGGAAAATGGTAATTTTATAAATTAATTGGGGTATCCAATGTGGAGCCCATGTTTCGTTGTAGCGTACAAATTTTGGAAGAGAAGTCGACTCCAATTGCCTGGCACTACAGTTGCCAGGTATACATCTAAATCTCTATTTTAAATATGACAAATTAAATTAGGGCACGTCTAGTTTCTTGTTTAAGTTTATCTAAATTGGAAGTATATATTATGCGATTATGTGTTCACAAAATGTATGTTTTGTACACGTAAAATTGAAAAAGTGGTGATTGAGAACGGTAGTCCAATGTGAATAAAATACTAATTAAGTCCATATTTCAAACTCACTTCTTGACCCAAATAAAAAATGGATCTTGAGGGTGCAATACTAGAGCTGTTGGGAAAAGAGCTGCTAGCAGTGAGAGTTGAAGTTGAATTCATCTCAGATGCTAAACCACACTTCAGTTATTCCCCGATTGATTAGGAGTGCATTCACCCATATATCCGTCTGATGCAGAGCCTAACCAGTAACCATCCACATTGTACAGTTACGGGAACACGACCTTAACACTATCAGCTCGATCGTTGGGGACGTATGCATACACACTAGGTATGACATAATATAATTTCTTATGAATACTCTCCTATAATGACAAAAGGTACGACAATCTCTGCGACACACTACACTAGCTAACACGCATATTCCCACGCTCAATATTCTAAACGATCTCAGATAAACAATGACTTGAGTGTCAGATTCTCTCTCTGAAAAACCTTCTCCAAACTTGTTTAGCAGGCTCATTACTCTCTACTCGAAGCTCAACACAAGGCACTTGCTCTCACGGCTTACTTTTTGCCTCAATTATTCTCAATTCACACACTTTTAGTTCATCCTCATTTTGCATCTTAACTCGAATCTAACACAATCATATTCTGACATAGTAAAAATATCTATTATAGCATATCACCAAACTTTTGTTCCAAGCATTCTCTCTATTCTATACGTGCGTTATGTTTAAAATATAATACAATTTATGATGCTTCATTGTGAATTCAATATCATGTTTTTTAATTGATAGTTTTGAATGTTAGGTGTGTTTGTTTAGAGGCTTAATTGAGATTTTTTTAATTGGGTCTAGCTGAAATAAACGTTGATATTATACGCGTGTATGACTATGACTAATATTTGTATTTTGGAAATGGAGAAAAATGTAGATCAGAAAAAATCGAGGTGAATAAAATGAAAATTAAACCATTAATTGCTATGAGATCCTAATTACTTATATGACATGATTAATATTTACCGTGTGTGTGTGTGTGTGAGAGAGAGAGAGAGATTTTAGGTGTTTCACGTGGATGATATTGCATTGTAATGTTGGTACGCGGTGACGAAACTCGAATATGAGATATGATCATTTGTGTTTTATTTCATTACAATATAAAACCAATGTTTTTTTAAGTGCACGTGGAGAATATACAAAGGGTAAAATGCCTATATTTTACTTCTCTTATTTTTTCGGCTATAATGTGCTTTCTCTCCAAATTAAATACACAATCATGCTAGATATGTAATTAATGAAATTCTGTCAAATGTCTTAATCTATATAAAATAGTGAGACATATAAAAAATACCCATAGTGATATATGTATCCACAAGACTATTTTCATTCCATTCGGAAAATTAAATGGCAGACAGAAGCTATTTATCACACAAAATAATTAGTGAGAAAATATTATCAAGAACAATAAAATCCCTTTTGTGCTCAAAATAAAATCTCCTCCTAATTGTTGAATTCTTGATCTCTTTCTCTCTCAAGAAACCAGCGAGAAGAGAGAGACTTTACAGCTAGAATATGGGCTGTCCAATTCAGCCATTTTCAACTAAGAGGGACCAATATTCGGTTTTCTGTCCCATTATTTATTGTTCACATAATTCTGCATGGATATTTGGTCATGGGACCATTAAGGCTATCATAGTAATTAGTATTGCCTGCCACTTTTGTAGTTTTTGTATCATGTTAAAAAATATGAAAAAAATGAATTTCTACTTCAAAAAAAAGTTGTGGAGTCTTTTGTAAATGGAGCAAGTATCTCATATTGTTCTTGGGAATTGTCGATGCAAATTTTAATAAAAATTGTGGAGTCTTTTGTAAGTGGAGTAAGGATCTCATATTAGTGTGGTATTAAATTAATTAATTATAAATAGTGATGGACTATTAGTGATAAAATATATAAATACATGATATTGTTAATTATAAGAAAGAGAGGTAGTGATGAACCATAAGTGATAAATTATATAAATAAATGCTATTATTGAGAGTAATAAGTAAGGAATATTTTGTGGGGTAGTTTCTATAAATAAAACGAACAAATTTGGGGATGTACCAAAAAAGAAAAACTATGAATAAATTTTGAGGACGGATGGAGTAAATGTTAAGATTTGATGTTTTCCGATTCAATGTTGATATGTGAATATTTATATCTTTAACAAAAACATAATTTAGCAAAATCGAAAATTTATAAAATAGAAAATTGACATGTCAACTGATTAGATGACTACTACTTGTTTGAATTCACAATAAAGCATCATAAATAATTCAGCAAATGCGTTCCACCACCAGTCGTGGAGCGTGATCCCTGACCATCGGATCTTGATCAGCGCCAGCATGTATAGAGTGAGTGTAATCATCAAGAACAAAACTTGAAACGTCACATCCAACGTTTGAACTGTGAATTTGTCGAAGAACAGCGAAAGCGCCGACAAGACGCAGTAGACCAATAGAAAAATAGACATGAACAGATACATCCCGACGTTGAAATACGCCACCCTTTGCAAAAACTTCATCCTAGACTTGCGAACAAGGCGTTGTTACGGGAGAAGAAGATCTCAATCGAACCGGTCACCAAACGAAGAACCTGGTTCAATCGATCGGTGAGATTTATCGGAGCGGTTACTCTAAAAGCATCTAGTCTGGTGATGCAATAGACTGACCGCCACAATCTGTTATGCTTTATGTAGCTTATGACGATGTCTTCCGTCACCGAGTCGTAAATCCAACTGACCATATTTTCCTACTTCGTCTTCTCCTTGTAGAAGCATGTGATCACACTAACGGCATATGCAGTGCAGACGCATCTAAAGGCTCGCGTTGGCCAGAGATACTGACGGGCATCCGAGGCAACCCCTATCTCGGAGCTCGTAGAGGTCGATCGACCTATGCATTCCACCACCGCAATCGAGTCTACTAGAGTAATGGAGTTTCCCAATTGTTCGATAGTGACATTCTTGTGGTTTCATCGTCTTTGTATCCGCTATAGGCAGGAGCATTTCAGCATCATCCTATAGAATCTTATTTTTTGTTTTTGTTTCGGAGACGGTGTTTCTTGTGTTTATAGCGGCCAAACCAGTCGAGGTGCTCGCTGGCGCGGGGCGGACTGAAGAAGTACAGGACGATAGAAGATGCAGGCCGTGCAGATGTACATAGGGCCCTATAGCCAGTCGAAGGCCCGCATGTTGACATCGAAGAAGACGGTTTTGTGGTTGACGTAGCGGTCATTGGGTCGATGCCCTCGAACCGTTGTAGAAACTTGACATAGCAGATCTTGTCGCCATCTCGATCGAGCATGAAGCACATTTCCTCGTGCACGATCGTCGAGTTGTAGATATAGTGGTCGCAGTCGAGGTTGAGGATGAACACATCATTCGATATAATCATGCTCGCCCGGACAATAAGTTTATGACCTCGGTCTTCTTGTTGTGGTAAAACCTCGACCTCTTCTCGCGTGATACGTAGACTACCATCGGCATCCTGATGTCAATGTTTGTAGTGTTGATCAATTTTTCGTCGTTGGCCAATGGCCTCTTACCTAAATAGTTGCTCCCACCTAGCCGAGACCAACATTATATGTTCAACAACAACAACACTATCAGAACAAAAAATAATTTCAACTAGAGCTAGCAAATAGCAACAACATATCACGAAAAAAAACTAGTAGTAGTATTTATTTGTATGATGCACTCATGGTCGCCTCTAGAGGCCGTCCTCGGCTGACGGCCATGTCTCCTACCAGTGGATGCCATCAGCCATCGACATGGCCTGCGCATTGTGGGCATTTTATCTCTGCCTAATCATCTTCGGCAACACATTGATCACCATTCATCATCTTAAACTCATCATTTTCCATCTTCACCCTCCTCCGGTCCTTCACGAAATAGAACCTCACTTTATTCTTCACCAGGTCCCATTTCTACCCAAAACACGCTTCCAGATTCATCTGCTCGATCTTATGCTTCCGATAGAAGGGAACCCAAATCCAAGCAAAGCTCGCTCTCTCTGCCACGGCATTGAACGTGATCAAAAAGCCACCATCAGACAAGTAGCAAGCCAAATTCTCGATAGGGTAATCGATTACGAGACTCAAGATAATTATGTTTGCTATCACAAGAGACGGCTCTTTGTCTGCATCTGCTCTAGAAACAAACACATCTATCCCCGATAGATCGGATAACTTCTTCGTGTTCAGAGATTCGACTCTGATGATTCGAATCGGTCTTTTAGGATAATGAGAGTCACTCTCTTCACCGGACACAGCTTTGGAAGCTGGTCGAGCAACCATAAAAGTGCAAACCAAATCTCGCAGATCATAGCCATAGCCATAGCCATAGCCAGATTGCTTTATGGTTTGAATGCATTACCCGCCATGTAAGAAAGCAAGCAAGAAAACTTAGATGAATCACCATCAAAAACCTGCATAATTCATTATAAATTAAATCCAACCACACCAAATCAAGACTTTCAATTATGAGAGAGAAAGATATATATATATATATATACACACACACACAAGGGTTGAGAATTATTGCAGATATTACAACTTTTCTAGTCAAGGTTTGTTTATTTTTTCTGTAAAATCTGGGGTGTTTCATATCTACTACCAGTTTCTCATCCAAATTCATAGCCATTGGTAAACTACATAGCATTTCCATGACCATCGTTATTTTCGATGCAATCGGAATAGCAATCGCGATAGATTGAAAATCCACAGTCGCAATAACTCTTAAAGTTGCCACCTGCTAATTTCGTGTCGCAGCCATCCATTACGCATATGAATTTTGACTTCACCGTCGAGGGGATGCCATCAAATCTCTTCCTCATGTGGGATTTGGTGACAGAGTTGAATCTGCCAGTGAAGATAGTGCCTTCGATGAAACCCTCGTTGGGGTTTTTGCTGTCTCTGCTCTTGAAGTGCCATCTCTTTCGAGGAATATGAGAAATTGTAGCTGAAGCATATATGGGGGATGCTTTAGGAGTCGGAGATGAGGTGATTGTTGGGCATTAATGGAATTTGAACCATGTAGGCCACAAATTCCTCGATGGAATCCTTTGAGAAGACGAGGCATCGCGCTTTGCCACTTGTGATGAGGGAGGTCGTGTTGTTTGAGATTGACTAGCAGCGAGACATCAGGCTTGTGAGCCCGGCGCTGCGTGATCCGTCGGAGGAAGTGACCATGATTATCTCGGAGATGATGTCGGAGAATTTGATGTCATTTTCACAAATTTTTTATATAAATTTAAAGAATTCAATAGATAGATGAATCTTTTAATAAAGAAGAGAAACTGAGTGGAAAAGAATGTAGATTTAATCTGAGTTAAGTTAAAATTTTGAAACATATAATTTTTTTGTTTTTTTGTTTTGTTTTGGGATATGAAAATCTGAATTGCTTATTTGAATATCAGCCATTGGATTCTTTAATTTGAATGTAATGGTTGAGTATCAGAGTTATGTCGTCCATTGATGGGGATTAAATCTACGGATGTTGTTTGATCTAAAACGATCAGTTTGAGTAAGTGGGCCTGTCCGACGTGGCGAGTTCTTTTTGTCTTTTTCATATTGGTTTCTGGGCATTGAAGTTCATAGGGAAGGAGAAAAGTTAGGGGCAACCTTCGTCGAAGTCTGACCGAACAGAGGACGAGATGAACGACGAGCTTCTCACCGATAGATATTGATGGAAGACAGACGATGTTTGTCCTATTAGTTGGCTGACAGACGGTGTGCTCTACCAGAGATTAAGGCGGCGCGACAGATCTATAAATTGAGAGAGAGGTCGAGAGAAAAGATATCGAGAATTGGGAAAACAAAAAATTGAAGACAGGTGTCCAAGTTCCAAACCCTAATAATAATAATAATAATAATAATAATAATATATTAACAGGTTATACGAACCGAACATAAACATGACACGAACATATCGTGTCGATACGATAACGATACGAACATAATAAGACTAAACACTAACCCCGTTAATTTCCTACGTGTTCGTTACGTGTTTTCATGTCGTGTCAAAAATTGACAACCCTACTTATAATTGATTATGAGTTGTATAGTGATTGTATTTGCTCTACTAATCTATTATATCTTAACTAACATTATAATATAGTTGTAAATAAAATTACAATATAATATTGTTTGTAAGACGTATAGATATATGTAGAGTCGTCAAAATGAGTCCGGCCCGAAAAGTCCACCGGGGGTACCTGGGATTTGGGCTTAAAAATTAAAGGCTAAAAAAAAATCAGGTCTAAAAAGCCCGCTAGAAAAAAAAATCCCGGGTCTACCGGGCTTCGGGCCAAAAAAGCCCGGGGTTTCGAGCTAAAAAAACCCATCTGATATTCTATTACATATACATATTTATAATATTATTTAATATATATATATATATATATATATATCTATATATATATCTATTTTTCAATAATATTAATTATATTTTATATAATTATTTATTTTTATAGTAAAATTTTCTTACTAATTCACATATTGGTTAGAAAAGTAATTTTTTTTAATTGAAACACATCAAAATTCTGAAAAAAATAATAACCTCATAAATCATTCAAAAATAATTCATAAGAAAAATAATCTCCAAAAATATATAGGTTGATGATTAATGACCTTATAATATGTAAAAACTATTTTGAATCATTGATCTTAAATATATACTGTATAATTAATTTATTTTTTCTATTATTTTAGGCGTATAAATGGGATTGACGTTTAATAATATTATTTACCTTTGATTTGTAATTACTATTTTTTTCTCCTTAAATTAAAGAATTAAAATTATACTGCATTACAACATTATCGTATGAATATATAAATATGATTCAAGATGTACAAGAAGCATTATTATAAGAATAAGTAAGCTTAATATGTTATTGTCACTAATTCTTTATTTAAGTTAAGGAGTATGAGATTTTAATTATGTATTTAATTTATTTATTTATTTTGAAATTTAAAATATTAATTTTATATATTAAAAATTAAAAAATAATCTAAAAAAAGCCCGTACGCCTGAAAGCATGTCCGAGGTTGGTTTGGGCTTCATATTTTTAGGCTCGAAAAATTTTGAGCGGGGTCGGGTCGGGTCCGACCCGAAAAAATGTAAAAACCCGACGGTCATGGGGTCAGTCGGCCCGACCTGCTACTTTGCCGGCTCTAGAATATGTGATAAAATAATGTTTCGTTGGTGCGAATTACACTAACGTCTCTATCAGGTCTGAGTCTATTACACCTGAGTTTTCAAGTGTAATTTGCAAGTTATTGTACAAGAATATGATACGTCTGAAGATAACGATTACAGATTCACCATGTATTAAAAAAAATGGCCCGTCTTGCTTGGTCTCTTGAGGAATTTAAGTATTATAAATGTAGAATATAAATAGTTGTATTTAAGTTTATTTTAAATACTTAATTAAGTAAATAGATAAATAATTGATTATTATTGTGTGATTGCAGCATAAAATTATAATTTACAAGAACTATCATAGTACTTATTATGTATTTAAATTCAATTTGGGTTTTATGATTTAATACTAATATATATATTACATGACTGTAGATATGATTTGGTCAAAGTAAACGTCACATAGAAAGGAGCATTATATTGTCAATGTGGATATAGAGAGAATAATAATTTTTATTTTGTATGAATCATATGTAATTGTTAGATTTTTATAATACTCCATTCATCCAAAATTATTGACTCGTTTTCTTTGAGGTTATCATATTATTATTGGTATATTCTAAAAACTAAATTATTTTTCTACACAAAAGTACATAAAACTTAGTGTTCCACACTATTTTACTCAAAAAACACAATCTTTTTTAATCTATGTATCCAAAAGTTTTGGAACAAGATTATTGAGACTAATGGAGTAGTATTTATTGAATTCACAAAATATTATTTCAAAAGTGGCTTTGATGAGAGGGAGTTTTGTAGATACGTAATTTGTTCATTTGAGACGGCTTAGTGGTAAAGTGAGTTTATGTGGTCAAAATATCACAAGTACGAACTCTACTAACGCCTTTATAGGTTTGAGTTGTCACACCTGATTTTTTAAGTATGATTTACTCATTATGTGTGTTTTGTAGGTTATTTGCATATGAACTTGGAGTTTACTCAATTCATATTGAAATAACGACTACTTGTTTCACATGAATTCAAAATAAAATAAAAAATAGAAAAAACTCTGCCCCTTCTACATTTTCAACTAATTAGAATTTAAAACTCAATTGAAAGTCTTAAACAATCGAAATTCGACAAATGAATTTTCGAAATTACATTCTAACTTAAACTACCTCAAATTGCCTATCAAAAGTATTTCATAAAAGTGGAGAATTCGGTGTTTGTTAATTGAAACCGAAAATCGTTAATTGAAAATAAAGTATGCGTTAGATACAAACTGAATATCGAACCAATCGGTTATTCAATTAACCAAAAAATCGATCGATCAATCAAATTTTAAAACTTTAATTTAATAAATAAATTTATCGTTTATATATATATATATATATATATATATATATATATAAAATTTGGTTATAGGATATATCGATAACCGATAGTTTAAAAATACCTCAATCAAATACCTAATCAAAATCGATGAAATCGGTTATTCAATTAATCAAGGGGTCGTCTCTTGTGCGCGCGCACAGTGAGACCACCCTTAATTAATTAATTAACTCTAATTAATCATAATTAATTAAACTAAATCTAATAAATTAATTAATTAACTAAATTAATTCTAATTAAAATTAATTAGTTTAATGAAATTTAATTGTAAATTAATAAATAATAATTTTTAATTAATATATCTTACTTTTAAATTAATAAACTCTAATTGTGAAATAATAAATCCTAATCGTGAATTAATAAACCATAATTTTGAATAATAAACTCTAATTTTGAATTAATAAACCCTAATTAGAAATAATCAACCCTAATTTTGAATAATAAACCATAACTTTGAATAATAAACCCTAATTATGAATTAATAAAACCATAACTTTGAATTAATAAACCCTAATTATAAATTAATAAATCCCAATTATAAATTAATAAACCATAATTATGAATTAATAAATTATAATTTTAAATTAATAATTATAATTAAAAATTAATAAATTTAATTATATATTAACAAAACCTAATTATCCTTACTCATCATAATTAATATATAATTATTTAAAAAAAAAACAGCTCTCACCCAAGTTTTTGTGATTAATCAATCTCTATCTGTTTGATTCGGTTATGGAAGTAATCGAATATTCAATAACAAATTCTCATCCCTAATTTTTTACCCCAAATGCCTAAATTGAGTTTTTCGGAACCCTAATCCTCCCAATCGCTGTCAGTCTTCAAGTCAAGAGTGGTAGAAAATCCTCCCAAAATTCCAACTCAATCTCATCTTATCCTCTAACCACCGGCCACCGGTTTCCGCCGCATCAGCGCCATCTCTCAGCCTTACCCTCGCGAACACCGCCAGCCTCCGCCATGGACGGAGTGGAGCTGAAATGGAAATCAACATTGCGCAGCCGTTAAGCTGAATGGCCATCCCCCGACGTAGCGCTGCGGTTGCGGAATCGGAATGCACCTGTCGCCTCTGCTGAGAGCATCGTTTTCAGACAAAAATCTGTACGCGCAATGCTCTTTTAGATTGGGAGTGAAGATATTTTCGCTAGCTCGTTCGTTTTAATTTTGATTTGTGTATACAGGAATATGGCCATGCTGCCAGTTCCTTATGCGATGCGATCGCATGGTCTAAGCACCGATGCTTCTGAATCATCGAAGTTGTTCAGACGCAGTCGTAAAAGAAATGGGATTTTCAATAAACTGGTTTTGAATCCGAGAACAGAATGCCTACAGCTCGTGAAACGTATCGAAAGGATTCACTGTGATCGCCAAAAACTGAAAGCATTGGCCCCTTCAGATGTTTTTGATGTAAAAACCTCGAAAAAAGTAGCAACATATCGGTTTAGGACGGAGTTTGATGGTCGATTGAAGGTAGCAGTGGAAAAGAAGTATAATAACAAATATGGAGTTCATGTTGAATTAGAGTCTTTGCAGCTTATTGGGGGGGCGGGCGAGCTAGTCATGATCTGGGGGCTGTTCACAGCTGATTCAACAAGTTTGATGCCGTTGGATTTCCAACAATCGAGTGTTGATGGCCAATGTGAAACCCGATTCGTGGGAGGTACTGTTGAGTTGTATTTTGAGGCAGATTTAGCGCCATTCTACATATCTTTTCTACTGAAGTCCGACTCAGGTTCTGATTCGAAAGTTTCAACCATCCGAAGCCACAGGAACACAAATTTCACAGTGCCAGTAGGTTTTGGTGCTGGACATCCTTCTCCGTTGGGCGTTTTCTTTCTAAGCGATGGATCTGTGAACTTTGCTTTCGTCTCCTGCAATGTGGAAAGTGTTGTTCTGTGTCTGTATGCAGACGCAACAGCTGAGAAACCTGCTTTGGAGATTGATCTTGATCCATATATCAACCGATCAGGTGATGTGTGGCATGCTTTGCTATATAGCTCGGTGCCCTTTGTGAGTTATGGTTATCGCTGCAGAAGTGGTGTTGGAAACAAAGACCATCGCGTCTTGTTGGATCCATATGCGAAGGTTATTGAAGTGCTTGGTTTGAATCAGCCTAGAAAATGGCTTGGAAAGTTGTGTGAGGAGCCTGCATTTGATTGGAGTGGTGAGGTTCGTCCTAACTTACCGATGGAGAAGATGATTGTGTATAGACTGAATGTTGCGCGTTTTACCAAAGACAAGTCCAGTAAGCTGCCTGGTGGCATTGCTGGAAGTTTCTCTGCTATTTTTGAAAAATCGCTACATTTTGAGGACCTTGGTGTCAATGCTCTTTTGTTGGAACCAGTTTTCCCTTTTGATGAGCATAATGGAACCTATTTCCCCTGTCATTTCTTTTCTCCCGCAAGCTTGTACGGACCTTCTGGCAACCCGTTGGATGCTGCTAAATCGATGAAGGAGATGGTTAAGAAGCTGCACGCCAGAGGAATTGAGGTTTTGCTTGAAGTTGTTTTCACACATACTGGTGAAGTTGGAGCACTAAAAGAGATTGACAGATGTTATCATTGTAACATTCAAGAAGGAGAAGAATCGTCTAGAAACGCGTTAAACTGCAATCACCCAATTGTCCAACAGCTAGTCTTAGAGAGTCTACGTTATTGGGTGACTGAGTTTCATATTGATGGTTTCTGTTTCATCAATGCATCTTCTCTGACTAGAAGTCTCCATGGCGAGCTCCTCTCCCGCCCTCCTTTGGTTGAAGCGATTGCCCTTGACCCTTTACTCGCAAGAGTCAAGATAGTTGCAGACTTATGGGATCCACATGAGATGGAGACAAAGGGTGTCCGGTTTCCTCACTGGCAGAGATGGGCAGAGATGAATTCAAGGTTTAGCATCGACGTGAAGAACTTCTTGAGGGGCCGTGGCCTCATCAGCGAACTTGCTACGCGTCTCTGTGGCAGTGGGGATCTGTTCTTGGCTGGCCGAGGACCTGCATTCTCTTTCAATTTTGTCACAAGAAATACAGGACTCACACTACTCGACTTAGTCAGCTTTAGCTCTAGCAGCGAACTGGAATCGGAGTTGAGTTGGAATTGCGGGGAGGAAGGAGCCACGAACAAAAGGGTTGTGCTTGAGACGCGGCTTAAACAAATCCGCAATCTCCTCTTCACAATGTTTGTCTCTCTGGGTGTCCCCGTGCTCAACATGGGAGACGAGTGTGGCCAGTCCACTGGAGGCAACCCTTCTGCTGACCGGAAACCTCTGGATTGGAACGCTTTGGGTTCAAGCTTCGGTGCTCAGATCACTCAGTTTATCTCGTTTCTGAGCTCACTGAAGATGAGGCGAGGCGATCTTCTGCAGAGGAGGAGCTTTTTGGAGGAAGATAACATCGAATGGCATGGAAAGCAGCAATTCCCACCAAGATGGGATGATCCTACCAGCAAATTCTTGGCTATGACTCTCAAAGCTGATGCAGGATCAAGCTATGGAGACTTGTTTGTCGCCTTCAACACGGCTGATCGGCCGGAGAAAGTAGGTCTGCCGCCCCCTGCAGATGAGGAAACGACTTGGGTTCTTCTGGTGGATACAGCGCTTCCCTTCCCGGGGTTTTTCAGTGAGGAAGGCATTCGACTTGAGGAAGATGAGACAGTGAAATATGAGATGAAGTCTCATAGTTGCATACTGTTTGAAGCTCGGAGGTTGAGCTTGCCTTGAGCTCTATTTATGGTATATATTTCTATAAGGGTCTGTGTATAGATAAATCCCTATTTCTTACCACATTTGCTGCAATAAGGTTTTTATCTGATTGGATCAGTGACGCCAAGATTCGTTCAGTAATAAACATGGGATGCTTAGCATTTTGTAGGATGCTGTCGAAATAAATGTATGCTTTGGGTTCATATTCATATGTTTTGGACTTTGGGCTATTATATGTTATGCTCTAAATTTGCCTCGTCGTTACTGCTCAAATTTATGCTTGAAATTTGAAACACAAGCGACCTTTGGTTAATCTTGAGGATTAGATGTGTCAAATGGGTGGCCCGGGCTCATCGGACCGTTGGGAGAAATTGGACCGGCCTTTGGCCCGAAAATAGTTTGGGCTGTATTTCATGAGGTATATGTTCGTCCTAAAAGTGGGCTTTGCATCGGCCCGAGCACATCAGACCAAGGTATGGTTTGATGAAGCTTTATAGGGGCGTTTTGTTTGATGGACGAGATAAATAAGATAGTGTATCATTGGAGGATTATTTAGTTTGGTATTTAAATTGACCGTTTGCGGTGTAAGATAAAATGAATAATTGTGACTAAATTGTGTGATGATACCAAATCCAAAGGTACCCTTTTGATATAGTAGAAACACAAAAATTAGGGGCCAAAGATAATAAAAAATACTTTTCGTTAGAATTTTTTTGAAACTTTGTATTATGGATTGAAGAGTGATTACATAATCAATCCAAATTTAAAATAGTATATTATCATCTAATTGAATAATTGGAACATAGACCAAATTGTTCGTTCAATTTTTCAAACCAAATATATAATTAATCGAATTATTTTATCCATAAAATCTTATTAATCAAACTAATTTACGGAAAAGTAATAAACCAATTTATAATAATTTATTTATAAATCACAAAAAATATTGTGTCAAACATCGAGCCCATGTCCATATCTAAACTCATACCTCTAAGTCTTACCTGCATAAATATACACACCACTACTTCACAATAATTTTAGATATGTAAAGACTGAAGAGGAACCGACGAAAGATTCGAACACCCATACCTAAATGAAATTAGGTTATCATAAAAAAGAATAGTTTCCTCCACGGGTGAAGGTGGTAATTGTGGCTTGTGAGAATTGGGTTATCTATCAAACTATTCAATTTTGACTTTCCTTCCATCAACCAAATAAGAAAAACATATATTAAAAGAAAATATTGCTTTTGAGGCCTCTTGAAAGGAAAATAGAAATCTTTAAACAATATTTACAATTTCTTGAAAATATAGAAGGTAAATTTACATTTCTCCCAAAACACAACAATTAAGAAAAAAGAAAACAATAAAAAAAGCGCACCAACCAATCTACCAAACAAAAAAGTCACAGCCATTGATGAAATAACGCGGGAGTCCACGAGTATTTGGAAGCCGATCCGCGTCCACCACAATTAAATTTTTTGTTCCAAATCACCGACTCCAAAATTCTCCAATTTCCACGTTTTTCCTCTTTAATTTTTTTTTTTTATGAATTTTATCTCAGCTAGAAAGGGGTAAAGCAATTAAACCATCCCCAAACTCTACTGGAGTGGCGTTTAATTTCTCCCCCCTTTTTTAATTTTTTTTTTCGATTTTGTAGCGTTCATATAATTCGTGTATAGTTTCCGCTGAAATAATTAAATTTGATTACATTTAATTAGACATGGCCGATCGGTTTTACGATGATTTGGAGATTGCGGTGTCCTCTTATTCCATACCGAGCAACGGTGAGCTTTGTGAATAGTGGGCGTCGTTCAGCTTATTCGCTTTGGTTCGATGATTATTGAGCTGATTGGTTTTTATTTTGTGAATGTTGTAGATGATTATAATGAAGAGGATGAGGAGACCGAGAGGAGGATGAGGGGGAAGAGGTCAACGATGTCGAAATTGAGGGAAAATCGGAAGAATTGGCATGCCCTTTTTGCTCGGAGGATTTTGATGTTCTGGGATTGTGCTGCCACATTGATGCCGACCACCGCATAGAGGTTAAACCCGGGGTAATTCGACGACTTTCTCCTTTCCCTGGTTTTTGGGTGGTTTTTGATCAACAATATTTCGCTATGTAGGAAAAATGTAGTTTTAATGACAACAGTAGTAGTAGTAGTAGTAGTAATCATTATTAGTTGCAGAAACAGCTTAGTTAGTTTAGTGATGAGAATTTTGTTGGATTTGTATTTTGAGGGCCAAGCTTAAGACTGGTTCTTTAATTGAGTGGTTAAGACGGCCGAAAGTTCGAAGTCTGGTGTTCCAATTGATAGTATATGACGTGAGAAGAAAGAGAGCTAATAGACTGGAGTGGCTTTCTAGCTGCCAATGGTAGAATTGCATATATTTTTGTTTCGGACAACTGGGCTTCTAGTAGATAGTAGATGGATGTAAAGCGAAACACTTTTTTCTTTGAAGTGTCTTTCTTGCTTCTGAATATTAGGTGGAAGTTGAGTCATGCAAGGTTTGATGTCTCAACCTTTTATTGTTAAGAGAAATCTTTATTGTTTCTCCACTCTTGTTGCTTTTATTTCCAGATTTGCCCTGTTTGTGCTGTGAAGGTGCGGATAAACATGGCTTCACATGTGATCACTCACCATGAGAGTATTTTGAAGATATCCTTTGAACTGTGTTACTTTTTTATCGCATTTGAATTTCCCATGTTGATTGTTGAGTTATTTATGAAGACAATCATTAGGAAGAAGCATAGTTGAGGTTTGTAGTTGTTTTGCATATACCTTAACTTAATTCTACGCTCTCTGCAATAAGAAGCATCGCAGCACTCGCTCTCGTTCATCAATATATCTACTGAGGAAGGAATTACAGGAGAAACATTTGCATGCTGTGAAGGAGTCTCCTTCTGTTGGTTCTTCCTCTAATGCAGCAGCTGATTCCATGCTTTTGTCATTCGTCAATAGTCCTCAACCAGCTTACAGACCCCAAATCGCTGATGCTGCTTCTCCATCTGAACCAAGCTTATCAGGAAAAAGTTCCCATGATGACTCTGCTGAGAGGTAAGCCAAATGCTTTCGTCTCAAATTTCATGTTTATTGCAAATTTGAGAGCATCTACATTGGGAAATGATTATACAAGTTTGTACATAAGCTGAAAATATGTTCTTAGATTTTCATAAGTTGCCTGTTTACTGATAAGGCAAATCACGTAACAATGGAGTGTGGAACATAGAGCTTATGCTGATTGATTAGTTATTGCTATGTGCTATAATGTTTTTGATGCTGTAAAACTCATCCGTTCTCCTTAGTATCTTGTAGCTGTAGGCCACTTCCAAGTTTTGGGATTGGGACTGAAACTGAAAGGGGTTTGTAGTTTGAAAGTAGGTGCAGAATCTTAGGTGGTGCTGTTGCATATATTCTACATATAGTCAGCTATAGATTTTAGTATGGGAATTTTATAGTTTGCTCTCGGTGCTTAATGCGAAGTAGTCAAACTTCTTCGAGAAGTAGGAGTATTTGGCATTAGGTCAAAAACAAAATTTTGCACCATTCCATCTACGTATTCCATTGAGATTAGAACCTTCATGTAGCTGTCCTTTTCTCATTCTTCATTTTACCGCTTTTTTAGCTATTTTCAAGTGAACCTCCAATTCATTGTGCCAGTGGCTTTACAATTAATGTGCTCTTCCCATGACCCCTTAGCCACCAAAGACCATGAGATTCTCAGTTCAGCTCTCTTCATCAATATCATCTTGGTGTAGCTGGAGAACTAGTGCTGATGAGTAACCTCGTCACTTTGGAATTACATTAACCAGGAACATAATATTTTTTATACAAGCAGGCCACTAGGTGCTGCTTGTATGAAGCTGATTACAAATTATCCATTTTCTTTTCTCTTGCACTACTCAGAAATTAATCTGTATTTTTCTTCATGGTAGTGAAGTTCTTTTCCTAGTGAGGTTTGGGTAGTGCGGGCTTGTGCTGGTTGTTGGGCATATGTGTTTGAACCATTGTGCCCAGCTTTTGAATGTTATATCAGTTAATAGGATCTAAAAGTGCTGTGATAAAATCTGTGAAGTTGGCAGCTTAATAGACCTCTTCTATAGTTCTATTAGTTTTCTTTATTCTATTTACCTTCATTGTTTCCATAGACAAAGAGGATATTGCAGTTAGCATATTATGTACCTTTCGTGTATTCAAATCATTTTTTCTCTGTAATGCATCAGAACATGCACTGCAAGAGCACTCAGTTCTGATTTCAGAACTCGTAACATATTTCTTTTTCGCTCATTGTGGTCGCAGATTTCCACCGTCTCTGTTAACAGACAGGAACAAAGAGATGGCCAGAAGGTCTGAGTTCATACAGGGATTGCTGTTATCCACCATTCTTGATGACTTGTAGAAGATGGGTATGCTCAAAGCTTCACTTTGCAATGCCTATTATTGACACAAGAGGCGATTGTGGAACTCTTGCACTGACTGCTCGTAATTTTAAGCAAATCATGCCTGCGCAATTGAACGTGATCAAAGATGCAAACAGTTTCAGTGGTCAGTTAGATGCAGCTCCTTATATTGATTGCCTTGGTCGGATCGTCATGAGCTGTTAGTGTAGAGTTATAAGCAGCTCTATGTTACCTGCTTTCTTTTAGGTTATTTCATCAATATACATTTCACGAGTAAATTTTAATTTGTGATATGACTGCATCTATTCCAGATGGGGACATATGTTATTGAGAAAGCATTGTCTTGTAATCTTGTTGACTTGCTTGATTAGTCTAATAATCAAAGAAATATTGGCAATCTTTTGACTTTTACATTTAGGAATCTCAAATTTCTTTTTCTTTACTTTTTGAAGCGATTGATCAAATGTGATGCGTTTGAACCTGTTTTGTTCTGTATTCTTTAAAAACAAAAGCTTGCGTAAAACCATTTCATAAATCAAGAATCAAGAGTTGGTGGATTTATCGCATATCTGGATTCACATTAATATATTTATAATTGTATTGATGTTTTATAGTGTTTCGTAAGGACATGACTAATATGATGAACCTGGGTTCATTGACGGTTACACAGGTGTCCTCCCTGTTTACACAAAATGATGATAAAATGGGCATTCACCTACCAATATTCGATTAGTGGTTTATTCGATTAAAATGAAATACAAACACCTAATACGATTGGCCTTTCATAGAGATACCATGGAAGCTAAATAAGAAAACCCTTTTGTTACATTTATTTATCAATATGGAAACTTACGCCATGCTCTTCAACCTTTGAGCTCTGACATTCCTTTTTCTGGGAGGGGGAATTGGGATTGAACTCCGATCTATCACCCTTACAAAGGGGAGGAATAGTAGAATTTTCACTAGTCGAGTTCACCTATAGCATTGCTACGGGCGAAGCTTCCTCATCAACCACTTCTTCCTTAGTTTCACATCCAATGCCAGAAACGTTTTCGCCTTCTTTTCATCTTCCAATAAATCACAAGCATCCAACACAAGCTCTTCATCCATGTCAGGTAAGGCTTGGATTGCAGCAACTACAATCTCTACAGGAACAGTGTTCAAATCTTCGTCTTCTTTTCTCGTATCAGCCAAAGACGAAACAGCTGTTGCCATCTCACGTATAGCAAGTACCACTCCTTCGTTCTCACTACGTGACTTCTTGGTAGATCCTGCAGTTCGTGGAGGATCTAGCAGTCGTTTGTTCAACTTATTAGCATTGCTCATGTTGAGACCTGAATCTGTAGACCCCTTCTCCAGGGGAAACTGATTGTAACTGGAAACTGATACGGCTACACTTTCATCACGGATCTCTAAGATTTGATGGCTCGAGATAGCATCTATTTCATCACAATTCAGTTCTTTGAAAATCACACACAGATCTTCGTAGTATTGAATGGGCCGGGTCATGTATTGTCGAGCACCTGTGTGAGCCTGCACATAGTAGCACGTAAATTGCTTAATTCAGTCAATTATATGGCTCTTTAATCAGTATCAAAATCTTGCTGTCATTTTTTAGCTACATTAACAATATCATCAATCATGCTTATTTAACAAACATATGCATCGACATTATAAAGGTAAGAAACATGTCAAATACTTGGGAATGCAGATTTATGATCATGGCATTAGACATAACATCAGCTGAATAGATACCTTTATATAGTTTTGCCAAACACAGTCATCAGCAATCACCATTTTCCGTGCATAATCCCAAGCAAATCCATCCACCTTTAGCAGATTCTTGATCAGATTATGCTGCCTTCTAAGAGTTTTGTAGCGGTTTTTGAGAATACCAACTGAATAGTTGAATCCAAATTTAGCATTGAATGATGAGATCATCTCTCTCCAAGCTTGTTTCCTAAGCAGACCATCTACATGGTTCCCTTTGCTCACGTGGTCTAGCATAAGCTGAATAAAGTAATGATCCATCGGGGGCTGCCAGTATGTCCTTGATCGAGCACCAACATTGGAACCAATATCCAAAAGGAACTGATACGTCTCATCACCCGTCTCTTTGACACCAAAATCTTCATCAACCATTATATCATGAAGAGATTCAGCAGCCATTTCACTTCCACAGCCAAGCTCTATCACATTTTCACCCAAACTTGGCGAAATTTCCAATATATTACTGCAAAGCTCCTCATCAACAACTTCCTCTCCTGCCAACAACATATCTACATCACGTTTCCACATTTTCATTGCAAAAGGCACCTGCCCTACAAAATCGTAGTTTCACCTCCAAAGCCTACCGTTCCCATAAATTTTAACAAGATCGAGATAATACGGGACTGTCTTCAATCTATATGGACGTGCAGTTGGATGTGCCTGCACATAAAAAAGATTAGGTCTTGAGCAGCTCAACAATGCCATCAAACTGTATTTCTACAGTTGCACCTGAATATAGTCGTCCCAAACTCCATTATCCGCTGTCACCATTTGCCCCGATTCATCCCATCTGAAGCCCTTCTGTCCGAGGATGTTACTTACAGCCCGGTACAGATTCCTCAGCATCTTGTGCCGATTCTTCAAGACATCTTTTTCATACTCGGCATCGAACTTAGCATTGAACATTTTTGTCATATGATTCCATGACCTCTTGCTGAACAAATGATCATCTCTCCTATTTTCTTTGCCAACTTGCTCCAACATTAAATCAATGAAATGTCTATCCATTTCTGGAGTCCAAACTGTCCTAAGTCGAAAATTACTACTTCCCTCTCCTGGTCCCATTTCACAGCTGCCCCTAATCAATATTCAATACTACATTTATATGATAGAAAGTACTCGATTAACAAAAGCAAATGTGTACACAACCATATATCAGTCATTGCTATTAAAAAAGTTATTTATATTTGCAGCAAAATGAGACATATAATTCTATGGCAGCTCACATGCATTAACTACATTTTCCTATTTCATACAGCAACGACTGTGATACAACCTACATAATTGTGAAAATGCAGTGGGTGATCCAATTCCAAACATATTATACAACCACAAATGTGCAAGGTTCAAATTCCCATGCAAAAGCCATTTCGTTCATCCAAATGATCATCCTAATACAAAAGTTCCCAATTTAAAAGCCTCTGTAATCATAGCATTTGCTATTATCAACAAAACCATGAAGTTCGATTGTTTTCGGAAATTTCGAGGTAATGCACAGACAAAGATTCAGGAAAGGTATCTTTTCCAGTCCATTTTCAGCAATTTCTATCATTTTCTTCACGACATAGATAAATTTCGAAATCAACCTAAAAAAAAGACACGAAATCGAGTGAAGATGACAGCATCAAATGGTGGGAAAAATATAGAAACGGCTTCCATTACTGGAGATTGAGTTTATAAACCGGTAGAGAAAATGTTGCGCACCTTTTGGATTTGTTCGTTAAACCGAAATTAGGGGTTTGGAAAACAGGGATAAGGTTGTCCGCGGCGAGAATAGGGTTTTCTCGGATTAAGATAAACCGGTTTCCAATTTCAGAAGAGCTATTTCTCTAGAGGGTCTTTTTTCTGAGTGGAAATGGGCCTTTTCTATTTGGGCCGAAGAAAGCCATCTCTATAATTGATTTTGACGCAGTCGCTCTTTTAAAGTCTTTTCAACTTTTATTTATTTATCTTGGGACAGTTTTGCTGGCTCGACTCAAGTACGAGATCCAGTTTATTGTCAGAAGAGATATCAATCCAGTTCGAAATTAATGGATTGGATTGAATAGATCGAAAAAGAAAAAAGAGAGCTAGAGCCGAGTATGTCTATTTCGAAATATGTTCTACCGATGAACTCCAACTAAATATTCTGACAGGACTAGCCCCAAATCAAGTGAGTTAGCTCGATTGATATATATAATCCTAACTTAAATAACAATAATCAACTATTCGTTCATAGCATTATGTTATGAAGCGGAATGCTGATAAAATATTTGACGAATTGTGAGTTCAATATTCTTTTATGCAATATTTTTAAAATCAAACCGAACATTGAACCGGTCACTTGACTGGATCACTGATTCGACCTATCAAACCGTTTTGAAAAAATTGAGTAACTACTAAGTATTTGCTTTTGTGTAAATAGGAATAAATGACCAAATTCATAACACATATGCAGTAAATATCCAAAATCATAAAAACATGCAGTACATACCCATTTATTTGTTAATGGTCTAATTTACCCTTACTTTTTCGTTTCTTTTCTTACATTTTCTTACATTTCAGTCTGCATGTCTTACATATTTCAGTCTGTTATTAGATTTCAGTAAAAATTCAATACGTTTTCTTGATTTCAGTGTGAATTGATAGTTGTATTTATATTTTATTTTTGGAGTTAACGAAATATCATTGATTCAACAATTGAAAATATATTGTATAAAATTCGATCGGTTTTATACAAAATTCGATCGGTTTTTTTACAAAAATTGAAAATTTAAATTACAAATAATGTTTAAATTTAGTAAAATTAATTTATTAGAAAATTTCAATTTAAATTCAATTTAACCTATAGAATCAATTGATTGTCCATAAAAACCGATCGGTTTTATGGAGAATCAATTGATTCCCCATAAAACCGATCGGTTTATAAAAAATAATTCAATTTATTTTTAAATTTAGTAAAATTAATTTATTAGAAAATTTCAATTTAAATTCAATTAATTCTCCATAAAGCGATCGGTTTTATGGTGAATCAATGATTCCCATAAAACCGATCGGTTTATAAAAAATAATTCAATTTATTTTTAAATTTAGTAAAATTAATTTATTAGAAAATTTCAATTTAAATTCAATTAATTCTCCATAAAAACCGATCGATTTTATGGAGAATCAATTGATTCCCCATAAAACCGATCGGTTTATAAAAAATAATTCAATTTATTTTTAAATTTAGTAAATTTAAATTATTTAAAATAAAATTTAAATTCAAATTGAAAATCATAAAATCGATTTTATGAAGAATGAATTGTTTTTCATAAAGCCGATCGATTTTATGAAAAACCGATCTTTATGAAAATCAATTCAATTTTTTTTAAAATTTAGAAAATTTAAATTATTTGAAAATAAAAATTAAATTCAATTTGAAAATCATAAAACTTATTTTTCGATCGGTTTGATGAAGAATCAATTGATTCTTCATCAAACCGACCGTTTTTCATAAACCGATCGGTTTATGAAGAATCAATGATTCTTCATCAAACCGATCGGAAAATCGATTTTATAAAATTCAATTCAATTTATTTTTAAATTTATGAAATTTAAATTATTTGAAAATAAAATTCAATTTGAAAATCATAAACCTTGATTTTCAAAAATCCGATCGGTTTATGAAGAATCAATTGATTCTTCATAAAACCGATCGGTTTTTATCGGTTTTTATAAAAATCAATTCAATTTATTTTTAAATTTAGGAAATTTAAATTATTTGAAAATAAAATTTAAATTGATTTTAAAATCATAAAATGAATTGACTTTTCATAAAACCGATCGGTTTTAAAACCGATGGGTTTTATGAAAAATCAATTCATTTTATTTTTAAATTTAGGAAATTTAAATTATTTGAAAATAAAAATTTAACTTAAATTTGAAAATCATAAAATGAACTGATTTTTCATAAAACCGATCGGTTTTATGAAAAAACCGATCGTTTATGAAAAATCAATTCATTTTATTTTTAAATTTAGGAATTTAAATTATTTGAAAATAAAATTTTAAATTCAATTTGAAACGATCGAAAAATCAATTTCAATTTATTTTTACTAATATATGGTTTGAAATATGATTCATTTTTATATTTACATCTTTATTGCGACTTTATTCACGTGAACTATTATTGATTGATGAGAAATTGTTACTAGTTCACTATTAATGTCAACCGATACGATATGATTTGAGACTATGGAGACTATTCCACAATGTGAATCGGTACTATTTGATAATGAAATTACTGCTGCATCACTTCTACTATCCACTACTATCGACATACACCGATAATTGATATGAATTGATCTTGTCTTATCGACATACATCGATAATTGATATGAATTGATACTGAACACTTTTATTGAACTTTCTCATCATTCATACATTTGAATTTATCGTTCAATAATTGAGTGAATTACAATCTATAAAAGAGCAATAAAATCAACATAACACACAACATATATACAATTCGTTACCAAGACACACAAGCACACATACAATTTGATAGCAAGTGCAAGTGAAGGCATTTTCGGGATCAACACAATTTGAGGTAATATATACGTTTGATATCCAATTGGATTTTCATTTAGAAGAATCGATATTTACTTAATTTTTTATTTGTTATAGATGGAGAATTGGAAATTGATAAATGTCAAATACGGGGGATACTTCGATGGGTGTATCTACCATGACGGCGTTGAGCATGTTCTTCAAATTGATAATCAGTCCATATTAAACCTCTTATACAGTATCACTCACTTGATGCAGTCAAATTTTCTAAGCACAAATTTCAAATTATTTTATATATCTACGTCTCGATATGGTCGATTAGTAAAATCTCTATTGAGTACAGACAATCAATTGGCTCAATTGTGCGAAAATGAATCATATCCTACGGTATATGTGGTTCACATTTATTCTGAGCGAAGTGTTTGGATCACAACAAGAACCTTACGTTCCTTCGTTCGATTTTCCTCACACTTCATCCTATGGAAATAGTGCACTGTCACTCAAATTGATGAGTCGATCGAACAAATCCAGAGGTTGGCGTCGTCGATTGGTTTGGTAATTCTTATATGGGAGATCAAAATTTTGCTTGAGTTCGGGAGCCACACAAGGAGAACCTATCATTGTGTTGCCACCCCAACGGTAGCATTATTATCGAAACAGAATCGAGGCGAAAGTGGTTGATTATATTCGGAGATCGAGGCGATTCGGGCATAGCGGAGGACGAAGGCGAGGAAACGCTTATAAAATTTACGTTTCTTGATTTTGCGAGTTGGATCCGTCGAGAAGGCGGTTGGAAGACCGATGTCATTGATAAATCCGGCAATAATCCGATGATGACATCCGGATCGATGCAAATGAACTAACCAATTGGTTAGTTCCGGTTATTCCATCGACGCTTCGCATCACTTGGCTCGTGATCTGCGATCGACAAGGGAGGAGAATGAGCCAAAATTCTTATTACTACGACAAACAAGATCTATGTCTTCTTGTTGGAATTTGGCATATCGCAGCAGGCGAGAATATACGATCGGCGTTCGGACACAAACGCGTTACATTTCGATCTGCGTGCGAGCGGTGTATTTTTCAATTCGTGCCACGTGACATGGGACCGCACAGAGAGTCCATAAATTTACTCCCGAGCATACATGCCACCGTGATTGGAGTCGAGTTGCTCCGGTTAAGGCACATGCAAAGTGGTGGCGCGTTTTTGCTAGGAAAATGCGAACGATGGTGAAATAATGAAGCGAAAGTTCATTATGGCGGGCTGCAACGTGATTTTGGTATCCGTATCAGCTACGATGTCGCACTCTGAGCACGAAACACCGCAATTGAAATGATATCGGTAACCATGATGAATCATTTCGGTTGTTGCAAGTATCTCTATATGTTGCGCAAGCAAATCCGAGAACATTCACGATTTAGATGTGGGTCGATGGCGATTCGAGCACTTATTTGTTGCTCTTGCATCGCCTACGGTATTTCTACTTTGGTCTAAGACCGGTGATCGTAGTTGAGGAACTCACCTAAAAGGTGGAATAAAGGAATTTTATTTCTTCTTTGTGACGAAGGATGCCAATGAGCAAGTTTTTCCGTTGGCATATGGTGTTGGGCCTATTGAAAATGATGAATCGTGGATTTGGTTCCTCTCGCGGGTTCGCAGCGTTGGTCCACAATTCCCTATTGATCGTCTCAGACGCACATGTCTCCATAGCAAACGCTGTAAGTACTGTATTTCCTGATGCTTTCCACGGCTTATGCTACTATCATCTGCTTGGTAAGATTAAGCATCATGGTGGCGATGTGGCGAGCATGTACCACAAAGCTGCATATGCATACCAAGGCGAGAATATGAACATGCTATATACATTATAAAAGCATGAGCCTGCGACTATCGAAGTTGATTAATGTTGGACCACATAGGTGGGCTCGATCACAGTGTCCTGTAAGCCGTTACAGTTTTCTTACATCGAATGCGGCTGAGTCATTCAACAAGCGGTTGTTGTGGGCAAGACGTCTTCCAATTTGCTCGATGATCGAAGCAATCAGATTGATTATTGAGGGATGGTTCACTGATAGACGAGCAGCGGCCCAACGAAGTGAAGACAGCCTGAGTGAAGTGGCAGTACAAAAGCTTAGTGCAGAAATGACAAAAAGTCGTCGTTACACTCGGAGGAGAATTGCAGATCGAAGGTACAAGATTGTCGATGGCGACAGAACCTATGTGGTCGATCTTGAACAGCAAACATGCCCCTGCAATGAATTTGATCTAGATGGCTTGTCGTGTTCACATGCGATCGCTGCAATTGAGTATGTTTTTATTTTTGTTTATATATAATAAGTTTTGCGTTTATAATATTAACTATGTCTTGTGTGATAGTGAATCTGGCGAATCAATCTTAGATTATGTGGAGACCTATTACACGAAAGAAACTTTAGTGGAGACATACTCAGCCACAGTTAATCCTCTTCCAAACCTATGTGATTGGGTTGTACCGGAAGAAATAGCTCACGTGATTGTCATGCCACCTCTTGTGCAACGAAAAGTGGGCGTCCAAGATCGAGTCGAATTCCATCCGGGGTGAGAGAGCGGGCGAAGGCGTAATACTACCCAAGGTGAATCCTCGAGTGGCGGGCGTCGAGCACCAAAAAGATGTAGTCACCGTAGGGAGTTGGGACATACGAAAGAAGGTGTCCACAACGTGTTGAGCTACAAGAAAGTGATTGATGTAATTTCTTGTGATAAATTATCATTATGTTTTAGATATGTAAAGCGGTTGAAATAATTAATTGAGATCCATTGAAATTTCGGATAGTAGTGGATAGTAGAAGTGATGCACTAATTCCATTTGAAATAATTATTGAAGATTGAAATTTAAATTAAGATTGAAGATTAAGTCTAAATAATTAAGATTGAAATTAATAAATCTAAATACATGTTCAACCACGATCTATATTACATGAGATGAAATTAAAAATCTATATACTCTGCTACTAGTCGATGCTCTTCCTCTTCCTCTCGCCTCTTCCTCTTCCTCTCGATTCTTGTATGGCTCACATAACTCAAATATATTTCCACCTATTTTATGTCTATATGCTACAACTCCATCACTAGGCGAACCATGCTCGATACTCGGTGAACCGAAATAAGGCGTTCTCTGGTCATGCACGCAAATGGACCATCATCGAAATCGTCTTCACGGTCAAATACCTCCGAAGGAGCAGCTCGTGTAATAATCGCTTCATTGTTCCATGGTGGTATTCGGTGGAGTTATTCTCGAACCATCTAGTGAAGATCGAAACGCCGCAATAATCTATTCAGCACACGAAGTCCATCATCCTCGCATCCACTTGATCCTGGTCCATCCGCCAAATCACGCGAGTCAAACAAAGACGCATGACCGAGTGCATATCCACGCGACATATCACGAACGTCGCTCGTCATCGACGCATGGGATGATGATCTATAAAATAAATATTTAGAGAAAATAAACAAGGAAAATTTCAATTTTTCAACTTATTGTATTAAATAAGGTTACTGCGTGGCATCTAACCATGATGTATGGCCGTGAAAGCCGAGGACAACTCAATCCAATGCGCCGGTGGTTGCCATACGAAGCAATGCTCTCGGGGTTAATGATCAATGGTGCCTCACGACGTCTTGAATGTGGGACGAAAGCATTGCGTATACCTCGGACCATGAATTTTGCAGAAACATCTATTCAACATTGAAAATTAATTAATTCCACATACTACACATATATAATATATATTGATTGTATTAAAGACACAATACTTACGAAAAATCGTTATCGAGGATGATTGTGTTATGAGAATCCACCCATCCAATAAGTCGATCCGGTATCGAGTCTCGTCCTCAAATACATCATGAATAGATCGACCATCTGCAAAATTATTTTAGGGATACATATCAATATAAGTAGATCTACTTCAAAAAAATGAAGCATATTGTATAAAAACATACTTACCCGAACATCAAAAGGCCTCTCTGGCGTTTCGATACACACGAACCATCGAACACAGGTTGACGGTCGAGACCGAACAACCACCACTGTGTCATTTCTCATCATCAACAAACGTTGGTAGTTTATCAATACATCTTCGGATAATGGACGTGGGAACGGGCTATTCACATATGGTGACCTCATTGCAGCCGAAGGTCTCCGTGTCCGTTCACCTCTCCGGGCTTCCAACTACAAACATTTAAGCATATGAGTCGTTGTAAAATGAAAAACATAACAAATATAATGAAATATTATAAACTGCCAAATATGAGACTTAATAGTTACCTGTTGCTCCAACTGTTGCTGTATAGGCTCGAAAGTCTGCCTCACTACGTTCTGAGACGTCAGATCACTAAATAGGTCCAGTCCCAGCATGGAATGATGAGATGCAGTTCCGGGACTGGAACCATGGATCTAGGGAGAGTAGCGAGGGGGGGTATCACTGGGCTGATGTATGGCTGGCTCAGCCGGCTCAATATGTCCACTGTCTCGATGGACATCTGGACTGGGCTGCTGCTCCTGATCTTCATCTCGACTGGGCTGCTGCTCCTGATCTACATCTCTCGTCGTCGTCGTCGGATGGCGTGGGGCACGAGGTGCGGGTGTAGACGTTTCGATCGTGTGCGCAACCACATCGAATCTTCTAAGACACTTTCAAACCATTTCTTAATCTTAGGAATCCACTTATCTTCTATAGACTTCTCGATGCGTTGCCCTGCTCTGTCTTCACTCTCCCGAATATTTTCCTGAATAGTTTCCTGGATCCAACGACGATCGACGGAACTAAGACGCCGCCCGTGGTGCTCACCACCACTGCTCGATCGAAGAAGAAGAAGAAGTTGGCTGCCTTGCACGTTTCCCCGTATCCCGCCTCTCAACGGATCGACGACTATCCGCATATTGGCCTTGCGGCCTCAAGAACCGCAATCTCAACAAACTCACCGACGATGTCCTCTCAGGCCGGGTGCAGAAGGTGGAGCCTCTACGTCCGCTCATAACTCTCCATCACGGGCGGACGTGTCGACGGTGAACTGCAATCCTTCTCTCAATGGGTTGCTCGGCCTCGTAGTGCACACCGAGTGGATAAGGGTATGAGACGGATTGCAAGTAAGAGGAGAAAAGCTCCGTCTCGTCGGCCGTGATCTCAATAAAATAATTTTCCTACAATAATGCAATAAATTAAAACATATCAGTAAATCGAATAATAAATATATAACAACATGATATATATAATTTATAAATAAACTAGTAAACTAATATATTTAATACCTCTCGCTCAAAGCAGGTCGTAATCTAGCAACGTCAGGTCTACCTCGGAACGTCCACCTTCTGAATCTCGGATGCAAGCTGCCATTAACATTCTTTCCCGCTATACTGCCCAAGTCTGGTATGACCTCAAGCAACCAAACATATAACACCCAGGTGGGTCCGTAAAAATGGTACTTCCTAGTTGATTTACAATGCTTCAAATAGTACTTCAAAATCTGATATGAGTATGCACCTCACGGAAATCGGCCAAAAGCATCCAAATCATCAACTAAGGCCCAAACCCAGTCAGCCAAGGTCTTCGAAGCATCATATGCAAACACCATGGCATAAAGCACTAGAATATGTGCAGCTCGAAGGTATAAATGACCATCCTGGTCATTAATGTCAGCGTTGCAGAACCTATCTAATAGTTCTGCAGCTGTCATTTGTCGGCCACGACAAAATGTCATGTAGACTTCACAATGTCGCAAGTCGTAATCTACGGATGTATCAAATGAAGACGACCCAAACTGCAGGCCAGTCACAAGCGCATAATCTCTAATAGAAAACAACGCCTTTTCATTAATATTAACTAACATCTCGCTTACGCTCTATCTCGGCGGAAACAACATGGTGTATAACCATAGCGCACTTATTCCCCGGCTTATAATCTATGAAGTGACCAAAACATCCTCCTAAGAATCTATCGAGTAATGGTGGACCACCAACTTCAAGCAACCTCGTCTTAACATAATCTAAATATTCAACTCTATAATAAGTGGTGATTTGCAGAAGGTATATTAATTGTGTCGGGTCTCAAAATATATGATCTGTTTTAAACAATAAATAATAAAGAATAATTAATCAATAAACAATACATGAATTATGCGATAATTAATCTAAACAATTATGCAATAACTAATCTAAACGAATTATGGAATAATTAATTTTCTAAGCAATTATATCCAATTATCTAAATGAATTATACAATAATTATATCAAATTATCTAAACGAATTATGCAATAATTTATTTAAACGAATTATCCAATAATTATATCAAATTATCTAAGCGAATTATGCAATAACTAATCTAAAAAATTATACAATAATCATATTTAAACGAATTATGCAATAATTAATTAACCAATAATTATATTCAATTATCTAATCATTTATCCAAACGAATTATCCAATTCGAAAGAAACGATAATAAATCTAAACAAAATCTAAACAATAAATTAAAAAACCGATCTAAATTATGCAATAATTAATTATCCAATAATTATATCTAATTATCTAAACGAATTATGCAATAATTTATCCAAATGAATTATCCAATAATTATATCCAATTATCTAAACAAATTATGCAAGCAATAATTTATGTAAACGAATTATCCAATAATTATAACTAATTATCTAAACGAAATTAATAATTTATCTAAACGAATTATCTACACGAATTATTCAATAACGTTAATAATTTATCAAACGAAATTATGCAATACTTAATTATCCAATAATTATATTCAATTATCTAATTATTTATCCAAAGGGAATTATACAATTCAAAAGAAACAATAATAAATCTAAACAATAAATTAAAAAACGGATCGAAATTTAAAAGTAACTAGCAAAACTCGATATACCGTTCACTTTCATTAAATAAATTAAACAACCATAATACCGATCGAAATATATCCAATTAGTAATTCGGATCGAAATTTGCATCAAATATTACATATATCCAATTATCTAGATTACGCAATAATTAATTATCAAATTATGCAATAATAAATCTAAACAATACCCATCGGTTTTTTTGCAATAATAAATCTAAACAATTCGAACTGAAACAATAATAAATCTAAACAATAATAAATCTAAACAAAATTAACAATAATAAATCTAAACAAAATAAATATCATAAACAATAATAAATTAAAAAAAATCACAAACAACCATAATAATTTATCTAAATTCCAAAAAAGATCGTGTATATGGTAATACCGATCGGTATTACCATTTACCCAACAATATTCGACCGGTTTTTTGGCAATTACGACCGGTTTTTTGGCAATTTCATAGATTTTTTGTAATTTCATAATTTTCCATGCGTTTTTACCTAAATCAAAATTTAATCAAACTAAATACATCAAAATTTCGAATAAACTTACTTGTTCTTGAGACATAGTTGCTTGCTTGCGGGATTTTGTATATAAAATCGAAAGAACCGAAATTATGAGGATGAAGAGAAATGTGAGAGTTTGAAGAGAAATGAAGAAAATTTGAGGATGAAAATGTGTGAAACCGTTCGACCGGTTTCTTGAATAAATAGGTTGAAATGTGAGAGTGAATTATTGGTGGTTTGGTAGGTGGTAGAATTTATTTGGTAGTATTCGAGTGGGTGGAGAATTCAGTGGGAGTCAACAAGATTCTCCCTGTAAATTTGTCCCTCTTTTTCAGTTTTTCACACAGTGTTTCAGCTTTTTCAGTTTCGAAATTTGTAGCATAATAATATTTTAATGGAATGGGTATATCATGCATGTTTTTATCAAATTGGATATATACTGCATACAATTTATGAGTTTGGGTAATTTAATTTCATTCTCTTTGGTTTTTATATGAATGATGTATTTACATAAAAACATATTAATATTTAGAATAAACTATTAATATGAAAATTTTATATCAATTTTTAAATTTTGTATATGTTATAATTATATCAACCAAAAGTAAATAGTATTGTTCATCATATTTATTCATTAGTATATATTTACAAGAAAAAAATTATATAACAAAGAACAATTACACTCAATTAATTCATACAATCATCGTCTCTTACATCACAATCACTATTTATATGAATGTCAATTTTATAATTATATCAATCTAATAATAATAGTTATTTAATTTTTATATCAATATTTTTTTCTGTAAGTAAATTAATTAATCAAAGAATTATAATCAAAAGTTTTAAATTGATGAAGTTGGTTATTGTGTTAGTATACTAACTAATAGTCAAAGGTTCGAATCTCATTAGCATCATTTTGTTCATTTTATATTTATAATTATTTAAATTATTGAACTGAGTCGCTTAACTGGATCATCGGTTTATCCAATTTTTATCGGTTTGCATTGATTTTTGTAAATTTCAGAAATACTCATAAATCGGACCATTGACGTGATCGATTCTCGGTTAAACTGGTCGAATCGACCAATCCGGTTTGATTTTCAAAACACTGTTTTATGTGGCCAGTCTAGGCACGGGTCTAAAGCAGACCCATGCAAGTTGCTGATTGAATAGTTAATTTCTTTGTTTGTTGGAAATTTTGTTTTAATTGCAAAAGCGCAGACCAAATTTGAATGTTAAAGAAGAAGAAGAACGTCTTCTTCTTTTTTTGAGAAAATTGAACCCTAATATTTCAATGAGCTGGATTGGTGTGAGAAGGTCCAAGCCTCAGTTAATCAACTGTATAGATGAATAAAAAACCAACCAATTTATACTGTCATGGATTGTTTTTCCCCTTTTCCTTTTTTAGGGTCTTGAGATTTATTTTAGTGATATGTTGCCATCAATTGTTAGCATCCACTCTCTTTGAATTTGTAAAAGGTGATTCTATTCATAGCCCCCATTTTACTCACTATAACCCTTTATATAAAATAATAATAATAAATAATTATGAATTACTATTTTACCCTATAGCTTCCATTCAAAGTAAGAAAAAACATACGCATACAATTCCTGAAATCTGGAGAAGAAGGAAAAAAACGCAGACATTTGAATTGAGCAAGATAAGCTCTAACAAAAAATCAATCAATATAGTCCCCATTTTTTGTATATAAAAAAATGCATTAATCTTATAATTGAAATTCATATGATAACCAAATCAATATCACCATAACAAGAGTGGAATTATAGTAACCGTCAATGCATAAATTCGTCGAACTTGGAATTAAATGATCCTCAAATTGCTTTTGGGGGAGGGGTGCGAGCGACAGAATTGAACCATAATGAAAACAAGATTTGTTTACTGCTCCAAATTAAATTTATTCACGGAATTAATTGTTTATCCTTATGAATACACATATATGAAACTTTAACAGAAGACATGAAATTCGCGCAATCCGTTTCTTTTCCTTTGTTTTATGTCCAATGACTATCGTGAATCCATAGCCCACTTACTTAATACACCAAGAACTCTAAAATGAATTGCACAAATAGGATTAATTGAGCGCAACTTCTAGATTTTCAAGTATCTGACATTTTTTCCTAAACTCCAATGTAATTTTATTTCTTAATACAGTTGGGGCTACGATGATGGAATTATTATTTGTGAGGAATTTTATTTGGAGGCTGTAGGGGTAAAATAAAAAAATTATAATTATTTGTTATCATTATTTTATATAGGGGGTTATATTGAGTAAAATGGGGGCTATGAATAGAATCACCCTTTGTAAAACTGAGTAAAAGGATGACACGTCAACGGTGTAATGGACGGCATATAAACTTTCCCAACACAAGACCCACTACACAAACGAGAATGGGAACAGACCCGTTTTTCATAATCAATGAGCCCAACCCAACAAAGCTTAAGCAATCCGAGTGAAAACAATTAGAATTAATATCGTTCCGTTACAAAACCATCCAATAATCAAATTGGCAATCAAACATGAACCAAAACTAGAAATCAAATACATTTATATCAGTTTGTAAATTCGAAACATGTATATCAGTTTCACCTTTATATCCATTCTAAGAGTACAACTTACATGTACCTTTTTCAAACTAATGTACTAATATCACCTGACAAATCCCATTAACTACTTTCAACTGTATCATCTCTGTGAATTGGACCGACCCAGCCACAAACGCCAGCGTCATTATGCTATTCTATCAAGAACAATGTTTTTGTTCTTTCCCATTTTCTATTTTTTCTCAAGGAATTATACAAAACTAATAACATTCCAAAAAGCTACAACACTGCACAACATTTTCTACCTAGATATTTGGTGGTCATGAGACAGGTATGTATCCCAGAGCCTGTCGTTTCCAAAAGTTGAAACGTCAGTATGGGCGCTCAGATGTTGGGCCCAGGTCATCTCCACTGAGAGTGAGCACGGAAGAATTGGTAGTCAGGTAGCATAACCTGCAAACATCTAAGCCAATCGTCCGCTGCTTGCAAGAGACTGTTCTCTTGCTCACATTCTTGAGGCCCGCAAGGACTTACAATCGACCCTTTAAGTTTGTACGAAGCAAGGCCAAAGACTGGTAAGGAAATTTTTGCTGTTGGATCAACAAAGCCACAAACAGTTCTAGTATTTGCTTGATGGAACTGAGGTGGTGGGGAGCTACCTGCATCAACAAAGAGTAGTTAGCCATGAAAACTAGAGAAACATATAATGACATGCTTCATCACACAAAGTTACTCTCAGTTGTTCTCGCTCCCCCACCCAAAAGCACAACGCCCGGAAGAAAAAGTCGGAGAAGGAAAATGCAAACGGAATAGAACCACAAAACACGCCCTTCCCTTCTTATATGCACTCTGATGTCAGAGGCATGGATATATATATATATATATATATATATATATATATATACATACTTGTAGACTGTGTTGATAAGGAATGAAATGTCAAAAAGGATGCATCCAGATCTTGCAGTGTTGGGCCGACTGGAATTCTATAAATGGGATACCTGCAATAAGTATTATTGTTGATCCATAAAGAACATACATCAGTCATGAAACACAACATGCTGCACAAGAATAATGTAAAACTGGGGTACTGAGAACTTACCAAGCAACACAAATCCAACTTGTCGGGAGTAGATCACAGCTCCTGATCTTACTAAGCTCAGGAAATTGGGAAGCAAGTAATGATATCTGCACAGGAGTTGGCAACGTCTTCAACCACGACCATTTGATGGGACGGTTTACGACAATAATTCAGCATCTAAATTTATAAAGATTTACCTTATCAGATAATGGTCTGCGATTGTAAGGTTGTTCGTGTTCCAAAAACTGAAATAATGGTAGGCCAGGTGAATGAGCAATATCAGCTTCAGAACTTAGGCCATCTCCCACTGGGAACCTACTTAGTTGTTGTAAGTTCAAATCAAAAACATATTTAGCATCCCCATCTCCTTCACAGTTGCTGCTGCCAGCAGTACTAGTCAACCTACATAAGTCACAGTCAATCTCCTGAGTGGTTCACTGGAAATTAATTAATCAGCATATGAATTATGGAATAAGAACACACTGTCCATAAGAAATATCATTTTTTCTATTTTTAGCATTTATGAAAACTAAATAGGTAAATACGTCACATGCTATGTAGCTACCAGAGAAAGAGAAAAGCAACATACAGTGAAAAGAGATACTTCATGCAGGGAACTACAAATCTACCAAACTTCCTACCACAACTATGCAGCACAAATCTCTCAGAGAGCTCAACAAAGAACGCTTACAGATAAGGAACAATATGTAATACTATATTTAATTTTACAAACCTGTTTATGCTTTACTGTGGATACAAAGTTTTTATTTCCATATTATTGCCCTATCGAATCAAACTCTTATACAGAGATGCCAAAATTATGAGATCATACCAACTTGAAAGCAAATGAAGAAAAAACTCTGGGAAAGTCAATACCAACAGAAGACATAGTTATCCTAGATTATTAACATCACTTCATTAACATAATAATTAGTATAATGTATCAATAAGATAAGAAACAAAAGACATTATTACAGCCAGGTTACCGGAAGAATGTACACAGGAAATGTATTGAATGGACTGTGGAAGGCAACCCCAGACACACTCCCAGATTCTAAGTACAATACTTGAAAGTTGAAACTACTAAGCTAATTAAAGGGAGAAGCAAGTGTCATAAGGGCAAAATTGCAGAATGAATTGGTCATAGAATATAAAGCTTCAAGTGATACACATCAGAAACAATAGCCCCAAGTAAATTCAAGATCAGGAAGCATCATTTGGCCATGGACATCAAACAAATGGTAAACCTAACAGGTTTTAGGACCACAATACCATAATTCACAACAGCAGCAACTAAAAAAAACCCTACCAATACTGATAAGCAATATAAGCAAGTTAACACTAAAACACATAAATGACATGATAAATAATATATATGTATAAGGTTAATAGTAAGATAACCATATAACAGACGAATATTACGAGAACCTGGCTCAGTTGAGTTAAAAATCACCTAATCCGAGTAGAAGCCTTTGATGGATCAATGTACAACTGTATGCCAGATAGAAATGGAACGTAGTATTGTTCGATAGGGTCTCTTCCATATAACAAAAGAGGTACTCCTCTTCCATACACACTCCATTCGCTAAAACATTCCCATAGATCCTCCAAGTGAAAAAAAGTATGTGAATCCACTTCCTTGGTCCTTAATCCCCTTGCATACACCTGTCAACAAAACGAGACTTGTGTAATTAATTAGTTTTTTGTCGCTTTCTTTTAAAATTTTGTCGTTTCACAAAAACATGGCAGTCAACAAACTACTTTTTCTTATAAATAAGCAGCCACAGATTAATCAAATGTCCACAAGTAACGATTTCATAACTATTTAAAAATAGCCCGTGAAGTAACAATTCTTTAAATAGTAACACGAATCATCGACCAGATAGAAGCTGATTTAAGAGATCACCAAAAATAGCTTTCATCAATAGCAAATTTCCAAAACACATTTTCACAAAACCGAATTGGTTGACGACCTTTCAAAGAAATACATAACTAATATTTCCAAAAAGGCCGCCAACCTAACAACTTTTTGAAACCACTTCACTAATATTCTAAACAACGGCGTAAATTAACAAGTTCTCTAGAATCATAATGAATTTTTTTCAAAACAATAGGATAAACACATCAAAAGAACCGTAAATTATCAAGAATCATTTCTGATAGGCAGTTACGCCAAAAGTCACAAGGCCATTTAAAATTAATTTCAAAGCTCGGTCAGAAATTACACAAGAAGCACCACCTAAAATCAATATTTTAGAAACCACAATTTTCAAATACTCATCAGTTTGCATATAGGCTGCATTTGATTAGGTTTAGGCTAGGATCTAAAACCCAAATAAAATTTCCATTCAATTCCAAATCACATTTTACATGCAAATACTCTGACGCAAACAATTTATTTTTTGAACTCACTCTGACGCAAACAATTACAACCTTGAAACAATTCTTTCCTACGAATTCAAAATTTCAAGAAAACATTGGACAGGCATTTTAAAAATGAATCATTTCAGGTAGCCTTCTTAGCGCAAAATCTTGATATCTTTTAATCAAACGGAACACTATTCCAAATCGAAATCTAGGTTTGCATTCCATTTCCTGCATGCATTATCATAATCATGTAATCAAAACAGCGATTTAGGGTCTTAACTCCAAAATGACGAAATAAACATAACCAACTGTTCTTCTGTATACCTCCGACGAATAACGCGCCTCAACGAATGGAGTAACCGAATCCATCAAACGATCTAAGTTGGTGATTTTCAAAGTCGAAGCAGGGCTAACAGAACGCGGCACGGGCAATGCAGGCACCACTGATGAATCATCTCCACCGGTCGGCTTCTCCGCCGCCGCCGCTGTGGATGAAGATGATTCCGCATTCACCTTCGCCGTCCCCCTCAGCAACATTTGCCGCTGCTGCTGAAGTTGTTGCTCTTGGGGTTGCTGTTGCTGCTGCTGAAGTTGTTGCTCTTGGTGTTGCTGTTGTTGATGCAGTTGCCTCTGCATCGTTTGCTGCTGCAGAAGTATTTGCTGGCGCCGAACCGCCGGCGGGTTGTAGAACCTGTCCCCGCCCTGCCGCGGTGGGGCCGCCGCCGCGTACCCTCTTGAATTGCAGACTCAATTTGAATGGGAAAAAAATTGAAATATGTGTCTATTTATAGGTAAATTGTGGCAGAATGCGTTTTGACTTGGGCTCAATTGCGATTGAGAGATTAAAGATATCCAGATGTAATTGAAATGAGATTGAATTAAAGTGAATTTGGGAATTTACATATTTTTTCTTGAGGTTTTTCAAAGGGTTTGTTAGTAGTGTGTGTGTGTGTGCGCGCGCGCGCGTGCGTGTGATGAGAGAGAGAGAGAGAGAGAGAGAGGAGGTGGAAGGTTATGACTTACTACTGTGTGAGTGTGTGTGCTTTTTCGTTGCCTGTTTTGGATTGTTCTCAGTTGGGGTATATTTGGGAAAGCAAAGTTAATGGTTTCTTGTAAAATTGGGGGGAGAAAGAAGAAGGCAATTTGAACTGCCAAATTTTATGTTCCTTTCACCTGTAAATAGAGCTGGCAAAATAAGCTACCGAAAAGCTCGAGATCAGGGTTTCCTGAGTTTGAAACTTTAAAATTATAAGTAAAAAACCGAAAAAAAATGGCAAAAACTCTGATCTACTGCGCCACTAAAAGCCGGGGTTTGAAACTTAAAAACCCGCCCAGTTATATATTATATATTTATATGTATTTTATCATCCCAAGTTGGCAACACACACGTAGCGCTGCCAGTCGTAAAATGTAGCGACACAACTTTATGGGTTTTCAAAGTTTAATGTTTCACTTTTCAAACTTAAATGTAGCGACACACACCCATTATTAATGTTTCACTTTTCAAACTTAAATTTTGAATTGATTTTCAAAGTTTAAACTGTTCATTGTTTCAATTGATTTTTTACTAACTCAAACAACACACTGCAACGCAAAATTTGAACTTTTCATTGTTTTCAATTGATTTTTACTAACTCAAACAACACACGCATACGCAAATATGAGACAACTAAAACTATTTTGTAAAATCTTAATTCCTATCATCTCTCTTTCTTATCTTTTACAATAAAAATATGAAATTTTAGACGTTAAAAAAATTTGAAAAAATTGAACAGGCTTTACCCGCCCGCCCGGGGCTGGGCTGGGCTTCAGTTTTAGTGGCTCGAAATTTTTTTGGCCCGACCCGACCCGACCCGACCCGAAAATTATAAAAGTCCGCGGGCTCGGGCCGGGCCTGCCCCTGCCCGGCTACTTTTGCCAGCTCTACCTGTAAACATGCTTACGCGTTATAGCCAGTTGTGGCGCTGCGATTTCACCGTATTGCCCCTTCGAGCGATTTTATTTCCCGCAGTGCCTTTTTTTTTTACCTCGTTGTTGCCGGAAATGGAGAATTTAAAGTTGTGAATATAGGGGGGGGGAAAGGGAACAAATCGCAATTTTTTACTTTTCCAGTGACCGATTGGATATTTATAATGTCGCAATTGAAATCACGTTAATCGGAATTGTAATTTTTGGAAGGTAATTCGACTGTTTGTTACCTTAATTACTGTTTTCTTGGTCATTTACGTTTTTAGTCTTGTTTCATCGATGTATACCGTGGATTATATTATAATGAATATAAGATATAATTTGAAAATATAACGAGAGGTAATATCATCATAATATGAAAAAAATTTAGTGGTAAACTCGTAATAATATTTGGTAGAATCTGTTTAGAGGGTGTTTGGCTAAGTTTATTTTAAAAAGTTTATAATTTCCAACAACTTATAAGATATTTGAAAAGTTTATAAGAAGTAATTTATCAAGAGTTTATAAGTTGTCAAAGTATTTAAATAATTAAACTTATAAGTTGGAGAGAAAATTTGCATTAGAGAGAGAATAATCGAAATAAATTAAATGAGAATAGTATATGTTGGAGATAATAAAATATAATATAATTAGTTTTATAAATTAAGTGTTGCTTATAAAATCATGAAAAAGTAAGTTTTGGTTGAACTACTTATTTTTTGGGAATATAATAAACTGTTGGAACTTATTTTTATAGTTTATAAGCTGTTTGAGAACTTATTTTGTCGAATATTATGCAAGAACTTATAAGCTTTTAAACATCTTATAAATTGTTTTAAGAGTTTATAAGCTCAACCAAACACCCTCATAGTATGGTTTCAGATAGTGGTTGTTAGATTTTATTTCAGTCATTTTTAAAATATTTTTCGATTTTATAAAAAATGATGTCGTTTAAAATGTAATTGATACTTTGTATTTAATGTACATTGAGATAATTCTAGTTGCTCATAAGTGATGAACGTAATCAAATTATTATTGCTGGAATTAATTTTTATTTTCTGTCAATAAAATAAGGCGATGACTACACTGTCAATATTATGTGAACTTCGTGAAATCTATCATTTTGGGAGATAACGAAATGTTGCTGGTGAGATTTTTTATCTTTTTATCTTCACCTTTTTTTTTTGAAATTTTGCCCTCGTAATAAAGGTGTCAAGGCATATCATACTCCTTTATAACAAAAAAAATCAAATTATTAATTTCACGTGTTTATTTATTTTATCATTATAGTATCTATTTTTCATTTTGTATGTTTGGCTTATCTTTTAATTACTACGATAAAATATACAACAAAACACCAACTATCATGGCTCCAAAAAAGTTTTTATTTATCTGTTATTTTTATTTAAGAATCAATGTTTCATCCCAACGATGATTTCATTTTATTTTTAGCAACGGACATAATGTATGTAATAGTAGTGATCACATGTGCATAAATATCTTAGTCATATCACTTAGAGTTGGCAAATGTGGCGGCCCGGCCCGATATCACTAGGCTTTCCCAAAAAGTCGGGCCGAGTTGAGCAGAAAACCCGTTGGACTAGAATGATCAAGACACAACCAAGCCCGAAAACAAGCTTTATAATATAAATTTTTCGGGTCGAGCCAAGGTAGGGTGGGTCTGTCGGGCTTTGGCTAGTTATGGATGAGTCTGGCCCAACCCGAAATTCCACCGGATTTACTTTTATTGAGTGCAATCCGATCCAAAATCGAGTCGGATCAAGCCCATTTTGTCACCTCTAGTTATTACTATTTTATAATATTAAGGGAAAATGTGTAAATATGCACTTAATGTTTATAGCGGAGAACAAAAACACCCTTAAAGTAAGTTTAGGTGTAAAAATATCTTTGATATTAAATAAGCGGTACAAAAACACCCTTATCGTTAAACAAACAGTGCAAAAATATTGTCCATGTTAAACAAAAGATGCAAAAGGTTAAAAGATTAAGTTGTGTTATTTTTTTAAAATCTAAAATCAACACTCAATTATGTACATATATATATGAAATAATTACATATAATTCAATTTGCTACGTGTAATATTATGAAATGAAAAAATCCGATATATAAAAATTTAAATTGACAAAATATTAGGAAAAAAATTGTAGTTTTATATTATAACATAATATACATAAGTATAATTATAGAATAAATATAAGCATGTGAAAATATAGTTTAAAATTAACATTGATAAAGTTAAAAATAAAGGATATAAATAATCGTATAATAAGCATGTATGAAAGAAAGATGACTATAATTATACCATCATAATTTTAGAGGATATTAAATTTCATAATTTTTGTCATTTAACAAAGTTTAGGATGGACATGCACTATTTATTTAACATCAATAGTACTTTCACACCTAAATTTATATTCACCATTATAAACATTAAATGTATATTTACACCTTATGCCTAATATTGAAGGCTATCTAGTATGGTCAGGTAAGGGCCGTGAGAATTGAGGTCTATCACATATTTTATATATCTGTACTGTTCATTTTATTCGTTTTAGTAATAGCTTTCATTTTGTGTTGATTATAATTCGAGAAATAAATACACCAGCTTTGATCTATATTTATTGGGCATGTTTAGAGGGTGTTTGACTGAGCTTATAAGCTCTTTAAAACAACTTATAAAATTTGTTTAGTAAACATAAGTTGTTGTAAATGTGAAAATAAGTTCTGAGCATTTTAAAATTTGTGAAAATAAGTTCATAAAAATAAGTTCTTCAAACCCAACTTATTTTTTCATAAACTTATAATGATCATGAATTCTACCAAAATAACCTTATTATAGTTCGTTATTTCCTACATATACACTACCAACTTCATTTCTCGTCAACTTTATCTCTTTAACTCACGATTAACTTTCTAACTTATAAGATCGATTATCTAAACACTTTAACAACTTATAAGTTCTTGAAACATTAATTCTTATAAGCTCTTGAAACATCTTATAAGCTCTTTAAAATAAGTTTAGCCAAACACCCCCTAATAAACTTTCATAACAGTTTTTTTTTTTTCGTTCATCTGCATTTATTGCATTTTGTAAAGATGGGGATAAACGTGTACATAGAAACAAGTATTAAACACTACAAGGCAATAAGAAAAAAAAAACATTATTATTTACTTTTTATGTCGGTACTCGGTGCATCGCAAATGAACTTTTCTAGTAAATAACAGCAATAATAATAAAATAAGTGTATTGTGTGCCTATATAAATAAGCATATATTTTAAAATTTATTGAATCTTATACATATTCGTCAAGAAATAACCCACACATGTCGAACAAATTTGATCGAAATATCATCATCTATCGTGATGAACTTAGTTGAACCGACATCATTTTGTCAGCCACGTCACATGTGTTCTACCGCATATAAAATTTGATTAATATTTTAGTAGAAAAAAGAAGTTGAGTATTAATAATGTAATGACTATAATTTAAAACTAGCATCGTTATTGTAAAACGAACTAAGATTCATGATCTTGAACATTACAAACTCTATTCGTAGAAACCGCTATGCTTATAGAGTTGCACAGAAAGACAAAATTTGTTTAGTTTTTCAACCCCCAAATACCTAGTGGTTAAAAGTTAAGGATCAATTCATGCTTAAAAATTAGATTAATATCAGTACAAATTAATGAAGTCCAATCAGTATAATTTTTTGCTTGTTAATAACCCCAAGGTGTTAAAATATAACACGTGGGGTTAATTTCATGAAAATCATGTCGCGAAACCATGTTAAGATTGTCTAAATTATTGTCTGAGGTTTTCATTATCACATGAAACTTATGCATTAATTCATACTCGTTTAACTGGAAAAAAAATATCTAATTATTATATAATCAATCGTTCCTATAAAAATATCATTGTTTTTCCGTTATGTATCTGAAAATGTAAAATGGTATGAAAACTTCATATAATACCATTATTTGTTCATCTGAAACAACACAATGCTAATTTTGAAAATCTTTAATAAGAGTGAATTGATTTAAAGTAGATTTAGCACTCCTTCAATAAATAAATGAAACTACAATTTTGGGTATCAGTACTATCAACTAGTTTTGTTAAAAATAAAAGTTCCAGGAATAACAAGCATCTATTCCAAGTTTCCAACTATAGATTTGCTTTTAAAATGAATATTATTATCGTGTGTATATCGAATTCGAGGTATAACGATAGATCTTTATGTGGGGGATGCTTATTTAAGCTCACATGCCACCATTAATGCTTTAGTTGTCATGTCAATTCTCCATTGTGATATTCAATCAAAGCTGTACGCTTAATAATACGTGTAAATAAATTGGTAAATTTGTTTAATATTTTTTGTGTGAAAAGAAGAATCATATTTTCAATTTCATTATCCACCCCCTCCCCCCTTATAAAATACAAAAAATAATTTCTTAGCACATATAATATAAATCAGTTGGTAGTAGAGGACTATAATCATTTAATGTGACAAAAAAGGCTTCTTTAGCGAAATTGATATTTCACAATGTTACACAGCCCCCAAACCAATAATTGATAAGCGCTCGTACGATTAACTTATTAGATACAATTTCGTGGCACATGGTCTACATTTTACATTATACCTAAAATGATAAATACTATGATCATAAAAATATTTGAGGCCATAATGCCATCACATAATCATAAAAGTAGCATATATTTTTGGAGTATAATATTAATTGTTACTTTAATAAATTCAGCTTAGTTGTTGGGCCCATTTTCCGGCCCATCGTCTGATACCACCAATTCAGCCCAACAGAAATTGCAAGAAGTGCGAATTGATTACCAGGGTTTAATGCTTAAAGAAAAGGTTTTAGAGAAAATTTAATTATTTATTACAATATTACATTTTTCATTTCCATTTCATCGTGGGTCCCGGAATGCGAAATTGCATTTGCGCTCCCAAAATTCAACCATATCCTATTCGCTTCTTCTTCTTCTTCTTCTCTCTCTCCTCTCTGTGTCTCTACAACGACTGCGAGGATCCGAATCTGCGTTTTCTTTTTTCTTATTTTCCGATCTTTATTTAATCCTTGTTCAGATATCGTTACTGCATTAGCTCAAAATTGAAAGCAATAATAGTAACAGCTCGTTTTTAGCTATATTTGATTCCTGAACCCTAGGACTGCTGCCATACATTTGATTTCTCCGTTGATTATCATGGCTGGTAGCTATTTTGTGGATTGTTATTCACCGAAGGAAAGGAGATTCGGTTGAATCGACAAATTTGATCCGTACGGATTGGCCATGCGACGGTTGTTATTGGAGACGATCGGCCTCTTGAGAGAGGACTCACCCACCACCGTCGCCGCCGCCATCTGAATTAGCCAATCATTGTGGATATCGCGATGGCCGTTGATACGCACGTCCCTAGCTCGAAGGGGTTGCTTTGCAATGCTGGCGCCGGTGCCGCAGCTGGTAAATCTATTGTTTGTAGTTTAAATACCTATTTTATGGACGAATTTTCTTATGATTGCCGCATTTTAAAAATTGAATAAGCTCGTTCGTGCTCATTTTCGTAAATGATTGAAATATGAAGCAACCTTTATACATTCTTAGCGAATTAAAATTTAAGAATCTGAGTTGTTTTGGATTTCAGAGTTTTATACGTTACTTGTTGATACACTTAATCAAGATAGATTTAGTTGTAGTTTTTATTATTCACCTCACCTGCCATACATTAAAAGTCAAGTACGAAACAAAATTAATTTTGTGAACTCTGATATTCTTGACAGGAGTGATTGCAGCTTCTTTTGTGTGTCCACTTGATGTTATTAAGACAAGGCTGCAGGTCCATGGGCTGCCGCGTCTCACTAATACAAAGATTAAAGGTCAGATTACTCCTTCCAACCGGATATCATATAATCATTCGTGAATATAGTAGAAGGAAGCGTGATTTATTTTTTAATCACTTTTGTCAAAGTTGAAAGATCTTATATCTGAGTCGTCGTTAAGTAAATTTTTGAGTCTCTCCAGGTTGTGAGGTGTAAGCCAACGATTCTGTTTTCTGCATAAAATTTATATATATTTGTTTACTTAAAATTGGCTAGGTAGTATTATATTTGGGAGCTTAGAACAGATATTTCAAAAGGAGGGGTTGCGTGGCATGTACCGCGGGCTTTCGCCTACGGTGCTTGCATTGCTTCCAAATTGGGCAGTAAGTCATTTTGCTTTGTTTACTTTCTGTTGTCGTTCTTACCATGATGCTGCATCAGGCAAGTTTAGCGAGGAATAGCTGACATACTGCTTTTGCAGGTGTATTTTACAATTTATGATCATTTAAAGAGTTCTCTTGGGGCTGATGGTTAGTTAATTACTTGCTCTTCTCTTCTTTTCTTTTTCCCTATTGACCAAAGAATAAGCAACCTTTTTGGTGTTTCTGTTTAGTGTGAATGTACAAACGGACCTTTTCTTAGTTCCATATATCTCTCTAATATGCATTATATTTATTGTAGATGTAAACCATCATCAGCTCTCAGTTGGTGCGAATATGATTGCTGCTTCTGGTGCTGGAGCTGCGACTACTATCGTCACAAATCCTGTTTGGGTTGTCAAGACAAGGTTTCAAGTATGTCTGTTGAACTATTGTCACATTTTCTTTTTCTTTTCGAAAATATTGTTTTATCTGATATAAATGCGGATAAACTGCAGCCCATCTGTCTAAATACATTATTCGTAGGCGAATTAAATTCTTTAGATGCTTGACTCAAAGAAGTGAAGCAATTCTGAGTTCATTTTAATCTTTTTCCTTTTCTACCAAATGCAGGAAAGGTTGTTAAAGTGCAGCTAATCTGTCTAAAATATGAAGTCAAATTAAATTAGCTAGATTCTTAATTTTATTATTCTTTTTCCCAAGTTTAGGAAATGCCGGTAAAATTCAGCTCATCTGTCTAAATATGCAGGCAAATTTAATGTGACCTTTATATGACTGCATCTTTATAGTGGTAAAACTGTGAGGTCCATTTCATTATAACTTTGGGAGCAATGTCTACAATGCATACGGGAGAGAGAGGGACAAAAAATGAGATTTGCCGGACACTCTACTTCTGTGAGATATTGGCGGATTAGGCATTTTTGACCTAAGTTATTGACTGCCAAGCTTTTGGTATATAAAAAATAATTTTCTTATAGATGTTACGAGTGTGTAGTACTAATAAATAACTGGTTAAATGGCCTATTTCACAATCAGTATAAATTTAATACTGATCTTTTGCTTTATCTTCCCTGCAGACTCAAGGAATTAGACCAGGTGTGGTCCCTTATAGGGGTACATTTTCCGCCTTAAGAAGAATTGCACACGAGGAGGGTATTCGTGGACTATATAGGTGATTTTCTCTTTCTCAGAATCATGGAGATAGTATATTTTCGATAAATCTATATATTTATATAATCAATTTTTAATTTTTTGGTTGAAGGTTTGATTTCTAATATTTTCTCTGATGTTCTTTTTGGTTCTCAGTGGCCTTGTGCCAGCTTTGGCTGGTATCAGTCATGTTGCTATTCAATTTCCAACATATGAGAAAATAAAAAGCTACTTAGCCGATCGAAGTATGTTGTGACTAATTTGCCTTAAATGCATCCTCTTCTTGTTTCTCCTTTCTGATATTTCTTTTCTACTTCTTGTAATGATGATAGATAACACCACCACAGATAAACTCAGTGCAAGCGATGTTGCTCTTGCTTCCTCAGTTTCAAAAATATTTGCTTCCACCTTGACATATCCCCATGAGGTACGGTGCAAAGCGAGCCATCTTTTACTGTGTAATCTCTTGATGCAAACATACATACCTTTTGTTAGTCGATTAGATATGATATACACACCCACGCATTGTACTCGCATTCTAAACAAGGTCATGAATGTGGATAAATTTAATTTACTAATCATTCCTTTGGTTGAAAATTTTATATGTCGACCTCTGATAACATAATGCAGGTTGTGCGTTCAAGGCTTCAAGAACAAGGACACCACTCAGAGAAACAGTATTCTGGTGTGGCAGATTGCGTCAAGAAAGTATATCAGATTGAGGGTGTCCCTGGTTTTTATCGGGGTTGCGCCACCAACCTGCTGAGGACAACCCCAGCTGCTGTAATCACATTCACCAGTTTTGAAATGATTCATCGCTTTCTTGTCACTTTGTTCCCTCCTGATCCACACCCTCAAACACTTTGAGGTTGAAGTTTGGTCGAGCAATTAGAGCTGGTTTCAAGAAGCAAATCTCTCAAATATACGAGTTTGTCCTATCGTTTAAACTCCGTTCTTTCCTAATTAGGCTGAATTCTAGTTTGTAGGTGAGTATGAGATTGATGATGATGATAAGTTTTTATGATTCAGGAACACCCAATTGAATATTTCCCATTCATTTATCAGGGAATTGTAGTATCATCATATATGGTAAGACCAACATTTTTTCTCCTATATTTGACTTACAGCCGTATACGCGATTCATTTTATTTGATTCTGGGACGATTGTAAATCTTTCGTACGTGATTTTTCGCTGTGACAGGAATAATATACTGCTGCTCATAGTATGTGCTGTGTGTGTGTGTGTGTGTTTCTTGGTATTTGGTTGAGAACATATCAATCAATTGACTTTGAGTTATTACAGTGATAGAATAATTAATCTTTCCCTTCGCCGACTAGAATATTGCAAAATGATATAAACATAGTTTGGACCAAAGTTGGTTCTTTTACTATGTCGCGTGAACTCTTAAAGGATATTGGCCAAGTTACTTCCAAAGTAAATACATAGAGAAATAATATCGTGAAAGATGCTATACTCGATGGACGTTAAGTATATATACATTTATATCATAACAACACAGTAATGTGCGATTACATTCGAAATCAATGTTGATATGAACATTATTGAGTATAATTTGAAACTAGGGAAATAGAAAAGATTGATTTTTCTCCCCATAATTAGTTTGATCGGATGTAAAAGTTAAAAGTCCCTCAACAAAGGCATTAAGGAATGCAATGAGTGTCATGATATGTGGAGAATGAGTGGGTGGTACAGACCATTCTTCTTTGAAAGTTTAAGCTACAAGAAAAAAAAACATGGGATGATGATGATTTTCACCTTTTTGTATTTTGTCAAAATTTTATTGACTTTCCTTTATTCCGAATAATAAGAGTAGCAATTTATGGTCACAACGAAATCCTCATGGGAATCTAGAAGGTCTTGATTTATTGAGAAATACTAGATTTCCTTGAGAAGTTTGGTAAGATATGACTTACTAGAAAGTAAGAGGGTGTTTGGTTGAACTTATAAGCTCCCCAAAAAACAGCTTATAAGCTGTTTTTTAAACTTAAAAAACAGTTTATAAAATTTGTTTTGGGGCCTATGTTTTAGCAAACACCCTCTAAGACACGGTGATTGACACTCAAAATATAATTGTCTGAAATGGATCTGAGATCCATATTTCAATTGACATATTTATAATTTTATTGAAATTTGTAAATACAAATATGTCATTAAGTATGAATTTAGATTTGAATCTCGACTTGTATCAGGGTGAAATAATCTAAATATCGAATATATATAAATTCTGAGCCACTTCGACATTGTGGCAGTTTCAAGAGATATTGTTTAATTATTGATTGGCAATGAGTTAAACTTGAAAATCAAGATTTGGAGAGCGATAAAAGGGCGCGGGTTGGAGAAATGTACAGATCTAGATGCTGTAAAGGTGGATTATAATAATGGACTTAGGTGATGTTTACTTTGCATGATTAGATTGGATAGATAAAATTAATCAAACTTGATCAAGTGTTTATGTAGTAGCCCGAAAATTTTATAGTAATTATTAAAGTTTAATTAGGTATAATTAAGGGCTTATAAGTTATTTAAGCCCTAATAATTTATAAAATTCAATATATGAAATATTAATCGGCATGAATCCAATTAATTTAAGATTTGAGCCTATGAGATTGGAAAATGTAGAGATTTATTAGAAATGAATTTATGTGTGATAAATGGGAATTATGTGTTTATTAATGTATGTGTGCATGAAAAATGCTATTAATTAAAAATTATGCTATGAATTGCATTAATTATTTTTGAATGTTATTTTTTTATAAAATGAGAGAAAATATTATTTACGCTATTAATTTGCTTGAATAAATTTATTTTATTAATATTTAGTGATAAAAGAATTACTTGGTGTAATTTTTGAAATTTAGGAAGCAATTAAATAATTAGTTGAAATTTAATATATGAAAGGATTTAAATTATGCTATATGAATCTAAATTAAATTATGAATATAAGTTGTATTAGATTTTATAATTTAATTGAAATATAATCCTATTAATTACATTATATTAAAGTATGGAATTAGTGAAATTGAAGGTGCAATTATAAATTTTTTGAAATTTGTGTTTAATTATTTTGAAATTAGGAATAAATGTACATTAAATTAAAATTAACATTCTAGAAACCTAATACATGTAATATATCATCTTCCACCCCTTTTTTCTCCCAATTTTCGGTACACACACATAAGAGCACACACAAAATTTTAAACTTCAATTTTAATCCATAATCAAGGGTGAAATTAAGGGATAATCATTCCAAGTGAGGTAATTCCTTGATTTAACTTAAGTTTGTGTAATTTAAATTCATGAAAAATATGTTTTATACTCTCATAATTTTCGAAAATTATGGGTGAATGATTATGGTTGATTTGTTTAAATTTTGTTATGTTTATTGGTTTAAGTATGTTTATTATGCATAATTAATATGTTCTATGGTTTTAAATTGTTTAAATTCATGAAGATTAGAAATTCAAGAAAGGTACCTAAACCCTAAATTTTGGATATGATTCATATGTTATGATATGATTGAATTAAGCTTGAATATATGTTTAGGGATGATTATAAACATCATATGAATGAAGAAATTAAAAATTAAACCATGCTTATTAAATTTCCTAAAATTTTCGAAAATGAGGATTAGTAGGAACTTAATGATTTTGATTTTTAGTGATGAATTTGACATGATAATCATACTTAGGGATATGAATAATGTATAAAATGAATTTATAGAATTTAATTCAACCATATACTAATAACCTTAAATTTTCGAAAATGAAGGGTATATGTTGAACTTTGATTTCTTGATTTTTCTTGATGGATTTGAATTGATATTTGAGATCTATGATAAAAATAAGGCCTAAGTAGAAATTATGGGAATTTTTGAACATAGATATCAAAAGTTATAAAAAATTAAGGTTTAAGACTAAAGTTATGATTTTATGTGGAAATTTTTAAGCAAGACTTGAATGGATAATGAAATAATGATCAATGATGTTAATTAAGTACAATTATATGATATTTGATGTTTAATGGGTTGTAGATATTCAAAATATTGAAATACATATATATGTCTAGTTAAATCGCCTTAGGCGATTAACGTTGAATTAGATGATATTGGTCTTGTATAAAGTTCTTAAGTGTATGTTTGATGATATGATGATGATATTGAGGAGTTTGGGATAAAACCGAAGTAGTTTGGTGTATTGGGATATACCTATTCTAAACGTTACTCTGCCGAAATTTCGGTAGAATTTTGCCGTTAGTAAGACAAATTATATGTTAATTAATAGTTGTTAACATATAGCTAAATTAGAAAGGAAGATTACTAAAGATTGACCATAATTTTTATGTTTTAAGGATCAAGCAAGGGAAACCAAGAGGTAAAGAACGAAGAAGCGAACATGTTATATTAAACGTCACGAGGTGGGTAATGCGTTACAAATTTATTTTGAAGCAAAACTTATGATATTTTATGGGCTTGTTTTATTATGAAAGTATTTTAGTCACCACATGATGAGTATGTTGAAAATGAATGTTTTACCACATTGTGGGTATGACGGCAATTTACCTATCTACGGTAGGAAATTGTTATATACTGTGCATAGGTAGATGGCTGTGAGCTTGCCCATGTAGGCCGGCCATGGTACTGGGAAGGAGGCCTACTTCCCTTTACCGAACGACGTAGATAGGGTATGACCGTAGTTGTGATCCTTCGGACCAACTCGGGTATGTGATGCCGGTATGTTTAAAAATGTAAGTGTGGTGATATGCTCTTGAAGATCCTTATGAAACAATTATTCAAATTGTTTCCTAAAGTCTTATTTGAAAGGAATTTTCTAAGTTTGAATGTTATGTTGGCTATTACCCATCGAGTACCTTCTAGTACTCACATCCAATAAGTGTTTTATGTTGCGGTTGAGCATGGAAGAGGCGTGGCACAGGGGACCGAGCGGAATAGTTATTTTGTTTCTCTTACTGCGAACTATTGTGGTTGAGTGTCATGTCTTCATACATGACAATCATTAGTCTTCCATTGTTAACCTTGAAAACGTGAAACCGTACTTTTGATAAACCTTGTAAATATTTCAAAGTTTCTATTTATGTATTCAGGGTTATGTTCTCGTTCGTGAATATTCTTTGTTGTTGAAAATTTTCGAGTGCGTTGGCTTACCCCATTTACAAACGTTATATTGTCCGTTTGTTTTGAATACTTATTCTCTAAATCACTCTTTTATTGAAAGATTATCGTAAATTAAACCAGTCACGACTTGATTATTTAGTTAAATAAGTAATTAAATAGTCGGGTCGTGACAGTTTACTTTTAAGGATTAATATTTGAGGATATCCCTAAGCCCGAGATTATTTTAATCATTTGAATTGTTCTTCATTAATTTTAATCCAACCAATATAGATAGGATTGGAATAATACTCCAAATAAAGAGAAAATTATTTATCCCAATTTTAATCATTCTCTAATCCTTTGTAGTAAACAAATGATTGATAGATAAAAATTATCTTATCATACATTTAATCCATCAAATAATCAATCCTTCAAAATGTTAATCATGAAAAGTAAACACTCCCTTATGGTTCGAATAGGAAATTTGCATGAAATATCTTAAGAATTCCTGGGGCCAAAAAGTAAGATGTATGAGCTTATTTTATTGTATTTATCTATAAAAAGATTTGGAGAGAAATGGAGTGACAAATATTCTTAGATTGTAACTTGAAGGATGATCAAAGCTTACTAACACACAATTTTATATCTACGTTTCGAATTTTATATTCTATTTATATTCATTGTTATTAAATATATTGATAACGTTATATTATATGCTTAATGGGATCAATAAAGTTAAATATGACCTTTTGAAAATAAAGTTAAATATGAGATACGGTAAGGTTAGCGTCTACATAATCTCTCATATGATAATATTTTATTAATATAAATTAAATTAATAAAAATATTATTATATGAGAGATGAATGTGATACACTTATATGTTCTATGTAATTTCTCGTGGATAAGATATTGATTGAACTCCTTGAGCTCTTTAAAGCCGAAAACAACTTTTTTCATATCTAAGTTCTTGCCCCATTGCATTGCAAAAGCTATATATAGATATAACTTGGTTGGATGTATCTTTTATTTATTTATTTATTTTGTCACAAAAAGTTTCTTGGTTAAAGAAAAAAATAAATTATAAGGCTGTCTCTGGATGCATTTTGTTTGTAGGAAGGCTCTTAGATATTGATATATTAAAATGTGTGATATTATGTGGGAACGTTTTTCTAGGATAGTTATATATTTATTCACTCCATCAATCAGAGTATTTAGAGAAGGCTTACGTAAAGATACTTATCAAGTTATACATATATGTTAAATCTGTATTTTAGAGGAATGGGTTTAGAATGGAATTGATATTATTGATAAGACTTAAGCAAAAATAGTCTATAACTAATTAAAAAACAATCGCTTCAAACTTTGGGGAGGGGGAATCATTCTTAATGATTAAGCAGTAACATGAACTTGTCGGGAGAGTGAATTATTTGATACGATAAATTTGGTCATTGTTGACATAGAGAAGGGCATGAAAACAAATCGAGTATTATTTTTCGCATTTTCTGCAGCCTGCAAAGTGGGAAATTGATCTAATTTTCGATACGCATTAGATAAAATCCACATTGTATAGCTTGGAAATTACACATAACAGTTAAATCATATATTTGAAAAATAAAGTTTATATCTAAGATGTGTAAACTCACACTTAAAAATACATAGAAAATCATTTTAACACTATGTCGTCACAAAAAGACATTAGTGATCTTGTTTGGCTGCGGATAGAGTGGTTTGGTATATAGAAAATAAAATAAAATGAAACTCTAGCCATTTTAGGTATAGTTGTGACGTCTCGGCAATAGTACAAGTAAAGTACAATTTTAAATTGAGAAAATATAAAATAAGATAATATGAAACTCACCCACAACGGATATAGATACATGTGGATAGATGCAGGTCCGATGAAAAATAATCTTAATTTGATATACTATTTCTCAAAAATTTGTTGTCAATAGGAGCTCATATTATCTAAAATATCTATATGATGCTTTTTCTATTGAAATAGTACGATTTTACAGTTTTCCAAAAGCAAAAAAGAAAAATAATTTGAATCTTGCATTGTTCTTTTCAAATTTGTGATGGGTCATGAACAAACTAATGGGTGACAATTTAATTTAATGCTATATATATCTAATTGATGATATGAGTGTAACAGTGTGTTAGAAATCGACTCCAATTGAATATGATTACTCGACTTTTTAAAATTATTTAATTATCAACCCGTCGGAATAAAGAAACACATAAAATCTGTCAAAATGTGTTTGACAGTATTATTTCTTCCTTATCCATTATACTAATAAAGTTTGAGCTTCAAATAATTTTGTAATATCCACCAATATAAATAAAAGTACATAAACATGTTCGCATGATATATTATATTTTATCGAACGGGCTTTATATGTTCTTACTCATATGGCATCCCAAATACGTTATAAAACAATCTACAATATATAATTTTGACGTAGTTCATCATTTATTTTTCAGACAAAAACATGGGTGAGTGCAGTCTCACCATACGCTCACATTTTTTTTTAAAAATAATTATATATTAATTATGGTGAGTAAGGATAATTAAATTTTATTAATTTATAATTATAATTTATGAATTCAAAATTAGGGTTTATTAACTCACAATTAAATTTGATGTAGTTCATCATTTATTGTTCTGACAAAAACTTGGGTGAGCGCAGCCTCACTATGCGCTCATCCTTGTATTTTTTAAGATAATTAGATTTTATTAATTTATAATTAAATTTATTAATTTTAAATTATAATTTATTAATTCAAATTAGTTTTTATTAATTCAAAATTATGGTTATTAATTCACAATTAAATTTTGATGTAGTTCATCATTTATTGTTCTGACAAAAATTTGGGTGAGCGCAGACCGCGTTCACCCTTGTTTTTGTTAAAATAATTATATTTTAATTATGGTGAGTAAGGATAATTAGATTTATTAATTTATAATTGGATTTATTGTTTTTTAATTATAATTTATTTAATCATAATTAGTTTTTATTAATTCATAATTAGGATTTATTAATTCAAATTTAGGATTTTAGTTCAAAATATTATTTATTAATTTACAATTAGAGTTTATTAATTTATAATTATGATTAATTGAATTTATTAAATCTAATTAGAGATTACTAATTTTGAATTATGATTTAGTATTCTTAATTTTAATTTATTAATTTTAATAAAAAAATATTAAATATTATTTAAAATTAATTAATTTAATAATAATAGTTAATTAACTAACTAAATAAATAAATATTTTTTATATTAATTAATTAATTAATTAAAATTATGGGTGATCTCACCGTGTGCTCCCGCGAAGGAGACCACCCCTATTTTTCTTTCTTACATAAAAAAAAATCATAGTTGCTATAAAGATACATTCTGTATGAGCATGTTTGGTATTAATTTTGCAAACCACAAAAGGGCAATACTACAGTCTACTTACTACAATAACAATGGTTAAGGTGGGTTCACGTGGTAGAGATCACAAGTTCGAATCCCACCAAACGCCTCTATGGGTTTGAGCGCACACACCGATTTTTCAAGTGTGATTTCTGTCTCATGTGATTTGCGGACTATTATACGAAACGTAGGGTTTACCCATTCATGGCCTGGGTAGCTACTGATTCCCGTGATATCAAAAAAGAAAAAGAAAAAAAGAATCAGCTTCTATTGCTCAATGCACAAACTCATTGAAAACACAAGCTTTATTCTTGTGCAATAATTCACATACCACATAGAAGAGAAGAGACGGAATTTGAGTCATTTTTATTTCACAAACAAAACTTAAATTATGTGAAGATTGCAAAAGGTAAAAAAATATATGCTATTAATGTCACGTTTTCAAATTCATATACAAAATTAAAATATGATTTAAAATTCAAGTATTTTACGATAATTTTTCCGAAATAAAAGATGAACAAACTTTGAACTCGTAATATTTAGCTAACAATCCACCGACTTTTTCCTCCATTACAAATACTGAAAATATATTCTCCACAAAAGCCCTCGTACCGCAAAATATCTTTTTTCAGAAAGTTCCTTTTGGCTTGTCGAATGCAAAATCGAAGCCCCCAACAAATCGTAACCAAGCTGAAATCTCATTGGCCAATGATATTGTTTTTAATGCAGCCGGCCACATGTGATCCTAGCTCCTTGCGGTGACGTGGACCATCGATTGCGCTTTATGTGGGACCAGAACACCTCAGGCCGGACCTCTCAGGTGCGGCACCGAACCAGAATTTGAATTTTACGAACGTTAGTTTCAGAAATACCGATGCAGTGAAACAACGGAAAAGGCCATCAATTTTAAATAGTCGACCGTAATCCAACGAACTTATATTAATTTTTTGAGGCTGCTCTTAAATAATTATCTGCCATCTTAAATAAATAGGCCAGTTCAATAACGTTGTTGTTATAAATTTAATGTTTTGAATTTGAGATAGTTATCTGATCAAAAAATATTAATTTAGAATGACATTCACAGACATATATTCATTTTATTGACACATAGCGGTTGTACATCAATAAAAATTCCACAGCTATGTTATAAACTTCATTACTTAAAAAAAAAAAAATCTATATATTAGCATCAAGTCCAATACTACAATAATTTCAATCGATATGTCATTAGGTTGCTGTCTTAGTGCTGTTTATTGTATCAAAACATTTAAAAAGTGGTTAAAAAGATCATAAGACACATGTAAATCATTATGCAATTTCCATACTATTTAAGAAATGATAATAAACATAGTTTGAAAATTTACATGAATTTTCATATATATCCTTATTGTCTTAACAATTGATAGATGTGGGGAATACAAAGATAACGATATTTAAAAACATTTTATGGAAGTCTTGAAAAACCAGTTGTAATAGACTCATATTTTTTTCACATAAATCCACTTTCTCACTAGATCATCCCAAACGGATGGATCATTAATTTCTATAAATATATGAAATGATGTATTAGTCATTTTTTTAATATAAAACCAACGAAGTAATCGAAACTCTTGGAAGTTTTTTATTTATTTGTTTTATCTTTCATTGTAGCTTTGGCTCAAAGAAACGAAAAGGGGTTGGTGAAAAGATTGATAGTTGGTATCGAATCTCATAGTTTGTTGTCTTGTAATAAATTCTTTGATAGTTTGCCACCGGCTTTGAAGTTAACCGCTTTCAACCCCCGAGCAATTGCTAGGTTGTGACTAGGGGTGTGCATCGGTCGGTCGGTTCGATCGACCGATCGAAATTTTCAAAACCGAAAATCGAACCCAAAGAATTTTTTTGAACCGAATCGAACCGATTTATAATTTGGATCGATGAAAACCGAATCGAAAACCGATCGGTTTCGGTGGATCGAAAACCGACCAAATATAAAATATATATATTTTTCTAAATAAACATATTTTATCCTAATTATTTAATTAAAATATTAATTAATTATTATATAAAATATATAAATATATAAAATAATAGTTTGGTTCGGTTCGGTTATCGACCGAATCTAAAACGTAAACCGAACCGAAACCGATTTTAATTAAAATTTTGAACCGAACCAAAACCAACTTCAAAATTGAACCAACCACCAAAACCGATCGATTCGGTCGATTTTTCGGTTCGATTCATCCATGACACCCCAGTTGTGACATTCCGCCTACCAAATGCGGGCCACTTTTCTTTCTAAATTCAAATTTTGGTTTTTAACGTTTAGTTTGTTTCTATTTTTCAGTTTGGGATAAGATAATTTTTTAGTTGTCTTGTCGATCGAATAAATTTCGAATTCAAATTATGATTATACGTACTTAATATGGATATTCGAGATTTGGATTTCACGAATTTTAAATGCAATTTGCTCCGATACCATTTTGTCTTAAATAAATAATTAAATAAGAATGTCAAGATCCGATATAGAAGGTGCATGTTAGTATCCGAATCTTTGCAATTGAAAGTATAGAACAACGTATATTTTTTGTTATCAATGCACATTAAATATATAAAATAATATTGTATTTACACACTTAACAAAATATTATAATATCGGGCTAATTTTCGGAAATAAGATGATATTTATTCTAATTTATATTTTTAACATGATTTTTTGAACTTTGCAATAACAAAATGGGCTAAATCATTTACATATATAATTTAGAAAACTAAAATGAATACAGTAAAATAAATACTAAAGAAAAAGTGTGGGGTTTAAGCTCCCCTGCACCGATGGACACATTAATGTAATTTATCTAATAACATGACAATACTAAAAAGACGAAAAAATATTTTCGTATTTAATACTTTTTATGTTTATATTTATCACGTCATTGCCCGACAAACAAATGTACCCACGAATAAAAGAATTGAGAAATCTTGGAGCATGTAAATGTTAAGATTTATTGGAGGCTGTTTAATATCCAACAAGGAACAATTTTCAATCAAAGTTCCTATTAGCAAAACATATTCTCAAGAGTCATCAATTGATCTTCTCATCGGATCCAATTTGGTCTAATAGACTTCCCAATAGTGATAATGATGGGCAGATGCGTCAAAACCTAGTGTAGACCCTCGTCTTCACTCAAAATTGACTGTAGGAATCAAGTAAAGTCAAATGAATCCCCACCCCACCTTCCATAATTTTATGCAATAAATTAATTTCTCAAACAAAGAGGAGTGGTTAATCATTGCTTCGTAAATATGAATTGTGCGATCATAATAAGTATCACACAGCAAAACAAAAACAAAAAAAGTCTTTACGACGAAAATATCGTCGTTAAATATATGTAATACATCGTTAAAGAAAAAATAACTATAGAGTATAACCATCGTCGTATCAAACATTGTAGATTACTTTAACGATGGAATACTATGTTGTTAACTTCCCGACGGATGTACTGTAGTAAGACAACGACGGCGATTTATTTGATTGTAATGTGTCGACGTGTTATCGACGAAACTATATCCGTCGTTAATTAATGACGAAGTCTACTATCGTTAATTAACGACGATGCATTTCTTAAATTTTAATTCTAATTTCATTTCATATTTTAATGTTTAATTCCATCTTAATTTCATTCCATATTAATAAAATGAAATGAAATAAAATAATATATATATATATATATATATATATATATATATATATATAAAAGAAATAAAACTATTCAAATCCAAACATAAACGAATATAAATTATTTGTTACAAACATCATAAAGTCGTAAAATCAGTAGAGAAAGATGAATAGCACATACCAACTGCTTGGTGTGGTCAATAACACAACATGACCCACCATGGCGAGTCATGATCCTTGTACTGGGGCATGTAGGCTAGGACTGACTGTTTCTACTTGCTGTATAGACTTGGCTGAAAGGTCAAGTACCCTAGAAGTCCATTGTTTCAACTAAAAGTATACTCTTAATCGACTCACAATCGAATGAGGTGTTGTAATAGGAAAGCTAACCCTAGTGCTCTCGAGGAAAACTTAATGTACGTTACTAACTTGCCACACGAAAGCAATAAATTCCTAAACACTTTAATCTCAAAAGGGTTGATAGATTACCTAGGCAAGGAATTATTAACGAAAGAAAAACGAATTAACTAGGCAGAAATTGATAAAGCAGATAAATTATCTAGGCAAGAATTAAACCCTAAATCAAAGAACATGGAATTGAAATTATAAACCCTAGGCATGAATCTAAATAATTAAACGAAGACAAGATTACTCGGACAAATATCAAAATTAATCATAATCCAACGAAGAAATCAATAATAATCAAATACGAAACTATTAACGGAATAAAGCAATAGAAGAAACTTACGAACAATCGAACGATGGAATAGATAATGCAAACTTCTGGCACGAATCCAATATTCGTACAATAATCTTGAATCCCAATTTCAAAAGACAAGAGAAGGAATAAATTCTGAACTAAGAATAGAGAAGAAGTTCTCGTCTCCCACTTGCAAAAGACGGAAAAGAAAATAAAATGAAAAGTAGGGTTTCAGCGTTCGAAAAACGTATAAATATCGGCCCAAAACTAACGCACGGCGCCGGACTCGATCCCAGCGCCGGACTCGCGCGCTCGCGAACAAGGACCTCCCAGCGCCGGACTCATGCCAAGCGCCGGACGCGCGAAGCCTCGGATCGGCTAGCCAGCGCCGGACGCAATGAGGCGCCGGACTCGTCGAGCTTCTGGATGAAAAATTCAATAGGCACGTACGGACGCGATGAGGCGCCGGACGCAAGGACCCTCGGGCCAAACTTGCGAATGCAACCCAGCGCCGGACGGAGTCGAGGCGCCGGACGCGAATGCTCTCTGAGGCGTGCCTAGCGCCGGACGCAAACGAAACGCCGGACGCGCGTCTTTCCTTCAGCGGGCGACGCTGCGCACCAGCCAGCCGGCTACGCCGAGTCCGGCGCTAAGTGCGCTCTTGGCAACAAAAGCTCAACGCAATCCTACCCTACACAAAACACAAACGAACAAGATTCCAATAAAAAGATATTTTCTCGATCGAGCTATAATATAGGTGAGCTTCGCCTTTCATGAGATTCCTCTTCACTGTGGAGATGACATCTCTATACGCGATCCTCGCGATGACCTTCCACGCTTTGAAGACCTCGGTCTGGTCGTAGACATAATGATCCCAAGTGAAGCATTTCTGTTTAACAATAATTATTAGTTAGTAATTATTCGAAGTTTCTTGTAAATTAAATGATTTATTACTAATTTACCACAAACTCCTCGAAATATATATCGACTATCGACTGAGGAAGCGCTTTCCAGGAAAGGCCGATGATATCCATATGCGCTTGGAAGCTATTGGTGGCATTGCGCCGGACCTTATCAGAAGATCTCAGCTGCATTCATTTCATTTTGAAAAAGTATAATTATTTACATCTCTATTCAAACAATTCAACTATAATTCAAACATGATTTCAAAACTCATGGGTTGAGTGGCAGGATGGCGAGACAGTTGGGGGCATCAATGGCGAGCGATAGAGGTGTCGACAATGACTGCCAAACGATACATACATACATATATGTATGTGCATGTGTGTGTGTGTATATATATAGTGGTTATCGTGTGGACACTCTTTATAGTGTAAACATGAGAACAAATATCGACTTTTGATAAATCAATATGGTGCTTCATATTCAATGCACAAATTATGACGAAATGCACAAATGCACAATTATATGTAGGTAGAAATGCACATTTAATTAACTAATCAAGATGTATACTTAAAAATAACAATTGGGTTTTCATATCTAATGGATATGATTTGTTCTCATTATGTATGTTAAGGATTATATGTATATGAACCAATTCACACACACACACACACACACACACACATATATATATATATATATATATATATATATATATATATTAACGTGATAACCATTTTATCGTGAGAACCAAAAATAATGAATTCATTATGAAAGTTGATATATCTCTTGAGAAAGTTCTTGAATTCAAAAATTAGAATTTTCGCGTCCTATAGGATTCGAATCCTGGGTGAAAATTTTGGATTTTTGGATTCAATAACTTTTCACCAGATATTAACTTTCATATCGAATTTATTTTGTTCATAACGAATTTTCTAAGTTCTCACGTTAAAAATAGTTCTTACTTGAACTTCATTATATATATATATGAGAGAGACTTGATCGAACAACGAGGAGGGTCGACGACAGACGGGATTTTGGGGCTTAGAGTTCTGCAATTCTAATTTAGAGGATAGAAAGTTATGGTAATATCGTAAATTAATGACATAATTTCCGTCGTTAATCATCTCTTTTAAAAAGAAAATAAAAATTGATTTATATTTAACAACGGACTAACGACGAAACATTAAAGTGATAAAAAATTATATTTAACGACGGGCTTTAAAATAATTAAAGTAAATTGAAAAAATATATAGATTTTTAACGATTGAATAACGACAATGTATTTAACCAAAACTAAAATAATAAAATCCTTTAATTTCATGACAAAATTGCAATAGATATTTTTACGTCATAGATCTGTCGTCAAAGGCAATGATTTTGCGACGACTTTGGTTCCGTAGTTAATGCCGTGTTTTTTTTTAATGTCAGCAGAATGGGCCAAGATCTAATGCTCATATTTTACTCTTGCACACGGCCAACATATTTATCAAAGTCGAGTATTTATCTCTCTTATATTTGTGTAGTCTGTGAATTGTTGTACAATAGAAAATTTAATCAATGCAATTAATTATGAATATTAGTTGCGAGCTTACCATGTTGAGTAGTCAAAATTTCCAACTATATATTTATGAAGTGCAACGAACCAAAAGCCTGTTTTATGAATTTTATTCCCAAATTTAGACATAAATCAAATGATATAAGTAAAATATACTACATTAAATTGGAGAACCATCACAAATGACCTATTGCGTTGCACTAACATTCTCATCTCATTAATTGCATGCATCATATTACTATTATAATCTAAAATAATACAAATTATTAAAATGTACGTTAAGAATATAAAATCACGTGTGCATCATATCTCCTATAAAAATCACAAACCAAAATGTACCAAATTTTCATTAAGTCGCCTTTTCCATTTCCATTATTTCTTCGTGCCTAGGAATAATGAAGAAGTTGTGTCATCTTTTTTTTTCCCCAAACCTAATTGTATTTGAAAATATCTCGAGCACGTCCAATTTCCTTTTTTGGATTACAGATTTAATTTCACAAAGTTCTTTGTATATGGCTTGGATTATAACAACCACTTATGCGAGATCCCTTCACGTTCGACACTAGCTACAAGCCTCCCCACATTGGTTTAATTGGTAGAATTAACGAATGTACATTCGAGAGACTATGAACTTGAATCCTCTGACGCGTGTTAGATCGATATTCGTCACATTATAAAGTTTATGACTACTAGTAGTGACGGAGCCAGACAATTTAAGCGGGGGAGAGGGGGCATTTTTTTATAAATAGCTTGAGGTGAGAGAAGTATAGATCTATTAATCGATGAAAATAAAACCTCTATAGCAGGAGAAGCTTTCTTAACGAGAAATTTTTATGAGGAAGAAAAAACGAACCGATATCGCATTGCGTTTAATTGCGATGGAGTTTTTAAGAAGGGAAGTTAGTTTTGATCTCAATTTCGTGAAATATAAATATAAATAATATTACTTATTTACGGTATAATGATATTTACCTCAATTTAAGCAATATGTATATCATCAAGATGTGTCTAATTATCAAAAAGCTAGACTAACATAATTTTGAACTCATTGAATAATATTATGTTCGACCATTCATTTGAAGGACAAGAACATGGACTTCGAGATCATCAAATTTAGCTAATTTAATAATAATATTTTTAAAATATCATTAAATTACTAAATTACCCTTCAAAATTGTTGGAGGGGGCATCCCCCAACCAGAACTCCCTTCCTCAGTCATTGACTACTAGCATAAAATTCTTTAATTATAAAAACACCATAATATTTTTTCAATAAAAAACATAGAGATATTAGAAGAATATATTAAATTATATTTCGGACAACATTCGGTCAGCCATTCAAAGTAAAGTTTGGTCATGCCATATAGAACTATTTTTTATTAGGAAAATTGATGAATAGAAATCAGAGCATAAAATGTTAGGTGTGTTCACATTCATTATATTCAATATTCAGAAATAGTGGAAGGGGTGAGAAGAAAGTATTTTTCATTTTTTTTAAATTATTGAAAAGTTGAAGGCGAAAGTCAAGAAAAATCAAACAAGGGAAGGCATTGAGCGGTTGGACTCGGAGCCTGGAGGTTCGGAGCGAGGCTCGTGAACGTGGCAAAACTATATTCAAAAAGTGATGCACATGTTAGGATTCGTTTCGACAACATCTAACGCTGTGATGGAATAATAACATCGAAACGGATCTTAGATCATAATTAAAGCATGCGATGAGCCCTAGAACACGAGATCGAAGACTTACGTGTTTATTACGCCTTCAGTAGTAGTAAAGCTTCCAAGGAATCCTTCGAGGCGTTTCCACTACTATGGTATCCACGTGTCTTTAATCAGTCGCAGGAACAATTCCTCGATATATCAAATAAACGAGAGACGCCAAGAATCTCCAATTGAGTTTGCAGTATATTTTTCTCGTGTGTGTTCTCTTTTTCTTGTCTAACGTTAATCTCAAAGATTAACCACCATTATAAAAGAAAACCACCCACTCCTTAAATTGAATGGGCTATGGGCTTAATTAATTAATGTCCAACATTCAACTTAATTAGGCCCAATCTAATATCTAGTCCATTAAGCTTTCAATCTCCTACTTGGACTAGCATTAGACAACATACCGTGCACTATGCATATACCCTTGAACGATTAACAATACACTTGATAGTGTGACCCAATAGGCCCCATTACCGACGATGATCTAATCAAAGTCGCACAAAACTCTTGATCAAGCGTTGTGCGTGAACTCGATATATGACGGACGTTTACGTGGAAAACAATAAACAAACCTTTACATGAAGTTTATGTAATATCCTTTCATTCATGACACACTCGATTGAGCCTGGATTTTGCTACGTGTCATCCCAATAGCTCAACCATTTTCTCATCTTTATTATAAGACTCATATGATCATATTCAATTACTTTAATTGAATATATCTCTTCATTAGCCAATGACTTATGGTCGAATAATATAGAGAAAATGAGTGTTCACCGAAAATCTAATCGAGGAATGAATCTCATTCTTGCTCAACTACCATTTTCATTTGTCTCATGATGCACCCAAGCCAGCCGTGTCTTGCCACTGCATAGCGTTGCCTTGGTCAAAGTACAAGACTCAACAAACAAAATGTATAATGACCTCAAGTCTAAGGACTATTACATACTCAACACACTAAGAAATCGTAGACATCAAACAAACGATTTAATAGTTGGGTATACCAATACTCTCCAAAGTATTCATGTGTCCATCACGGATATCAAATATCTCGTAGTTGTGAGAACCACTACATTCTCTAAGAATGTGATGCAGACCACATGCTAACCTATAACATATCATCAATATCCAATTCTTGATGATCATTGGTTATGGCTATTTTAGAATTATACTATATCATTGATGTCTCACAGCAAAAAATGACAGTGATAATTCAAGGGAACAAATAAGAGAATAACGACAAACATCAAAATAATTATTCCATTAAATGTACAAAACCCATAGATAAAATATTATCTTCGATTGTGATCAAAAGAAAGTATGTCTCAACAAAGGAGTTTCTAAAACATACAAACTTTAAACTCCCACTGAATCAAAGCCAACATCCCACATGTCAACACACAAGCTCTCAAAAGGCTTGGTAAAAGGATCGACTAAGATATCGTCATGGATACTCTTTCTAATTTCACATTGTTCATTTCTATTATTTCTCTAATCAGATGATATCGTCTTGAAACATGTTTGTTTCTATTTGGAAGCTAGTATCAGTGCACCTAGTCACTGATAGCTTTGGATGTCCACCATAGCCCCAACAATCTATTAGGTCTATCCCGATAGATCTTGATCCCAGGATATAGGAGGCCTCACCAAGATCCTCACCATAAAGGATTTAGACATCGGTCTTTTACGGATTGCATCATGGATCGGTCGCTCCCATAATCGAATGTCATCGACATATATGACCGTGTAGACATCGTTTCCATTCTCGCTTACTATAAACGCAAGGATCCTCTTTGCTTCGACAAAGTCAAACAATTTGATAGCTCACAAAACAAATGTTCCAACTCCTTGATGCTTGCTTAAGCCCATAAATGGACTTCTTTAGCCTACATACTGCATTCGGCCTCTCTTTGGACACAAAACCTTCAGGCTGAGTCATGTAGACATCACCTTCTAGTTCTCCATTGAGAAACGCGATTTTGACATCCATTGCCAAATATCAAAATGTAGTATGCAGCTATTGCAAGTAAGATCCTAATGGACTTGATTTTGGCAACCGACGAAAAGGTCTCATCATAGTCAATGCCTTCACGTTGACTATAACCCTTTGCCACCAACCTAGCCTAGTAGGTTTGTATCTTACCATCTGCGTCTCTCTTCTTTTGAAGATCCATTTGCGACTATGGGTAAACCCCATCCGGTAAGTCATCAACTAGTTCCCGCACTAGATTGAAATACATCGAGTCCATTTCAGATGTTAAGGCTTCTAGCCACATCTTTGAATCGGTGCCTGACACCGCTTCATTATAGGTCTTAGGTTCATCATCATCCGATTCGATTTCATCATCTTGGTTCTCAACCATTAGATTCAATCTTTCGGGTGCACGACGAGTCCTCTGTGGCCTATTGAGTTGGGTTGTTCTTGTGCAGATTCAAGCTGTTCATTCTGAACTTCATCATGATTTTCTTGAGGTGGAGGTGGCACAACTATTGTGTCATCTTGTATTTGATGAGTCTCATTGTCTTCTTGAGATGGTGGTGGCCTCAAGAGTCATTTCCTCCCAATAGATCATCAAATACTCCCACCGAATTCTTGTTTACACCATTAAACAATCCTTCGTCCTCCTGTCGTTTTGTGGTTCTTGAATTGCTTCAAGATCTACCTCGTTGTGACCTTGTTCCTTGGAAACATAAGAGTCTTCAAGAAACGTCACATTCCTAGAAATGATCACCTTGTGATCTCCAGGTGAGTAGAATTCATATCCTTTTGTTTCCTTTTGGATATCCCACAAAATAACATTTCTCACTTTTGATTCCAACTTATCGATGCATCTTTTAACAAAAGCAGACAACCCTGTGTCCGTGATATGTTTAAGACTTGCCATTTTACCACACCATAGTTCATATGGCGTTTTCTCGACTGATTTAGATGGAACCCTATTCAGAATATAAACGGCAGTTAGTAAGGCATGGCCCCAAAGGAATAAAGGGAGACTAGCGAAACTCATCATGGATCGAACCATATCTAATAAAGATCGATTTCTTCTCTCGGATACATCATTCATTTGTGGTGTTCCCGGAGGTGTCCAGTCTGACCGGATTCCATGTGATTTCAAGTAATCAAGAAATTCTCGGCTTAAGTATTCCCCTCCTCGATCTGATCGAAGACTCTTAATACTTTTACCAAGTAATCAAGAAATTCTCGGCTTAAGTATTCCCCTCAATTTAAGGAGTGAGTGGTTTTCTTTTATGATCGTGCTATTACTCTTCTACATATCTGGAGGGGCTCTTTATTTAGAATCTTAACTTTCTACAGAGATTGATTTAAGGTCCATTCTATATGTGCTGCAATCAGAAGATATGACGCTGCGGCTTGGCTGAGAAAAGTAGTTGGAGTAGTTGGTGCAAGAGATTTACCGACAGAGCCTTCCGAGGAAGAATTTAGGCTCGGATTGAGAAGTGGTATAATTCTCTGCAATGTACTCAATAAAATTCAACAAGGAGCTGTGCTAAAGGTGAGTAAAACAACTATATATATATATATATATATATATATATATATATATATATATATGAAACATTTTTCTTCGAGAATTCAGATTGTTTTTCTGAATAGAGCTCAAGTGGTCTGCAAGCATAGTTCCACGATTGATTTCGATTCAATTGTTTCAGGTAGTCGAGAGTCCATGCGACGCCGCACTTATACCTGATGGTGCTGCATTGTCAGCTTATCAGTACTTTGAGAATGTGAGGAATTTTCTTGTAGCCGTGCAAGAAAGGGGGATACCAGCTTTTGAGGCCTCTGATCTGGAGCAGGTACTTAGCTATAGATGCTACTTGCATTTTACTAAATGATAGATAATCTGAACTCTCTGATGTTTCATAAAGATTGATTTGAGAATAGGACTAATTGGTTAAAACATGTAAGTTTTTCTGCAACATGGTTGAACATTGCTGATTGCTTTTTCAGGGAGGAAAATCTTCCAGGATTGTGAATTGTATTTTGGCACTTAAGTCCTACTATGAATGGAAACAATCAGGTGGAAATGGGGTTTGGAATTTTGGTGGAAATATTAAGCCCACTACATCTGGTAAACAGTTTGTTCGAAAAAATTCTGAGCCATTCATGAGTTCTCTGTCGAGGAGCTCATCTGCGAATGAGAAATCCCTAAATGGTGTATGTGTAGACAACAAAGATACTAACAAAGCGGTATGTAGTTAATTCAAGTGAGCATGAAGTCTCCTTTAGCACCAATGACGTATAGAGTCTACAAGATTATACTCATGTTCTTTATATTCGTTTCTGCAGCCCAGTTCTTCATTGAGTAAGCTTGTTCGTGCGATTCTATTAGATAAGAAGCCTGAAGAAGTTCCAAATGTAAGATATGAACGAACTAGCTTTAATTTAGTTGAAATCCTTGTGTGCATGTCAGTATTATTTCGTATGTTTTTCTTAATGTATAGCTTACGAATATGTTGTAACAATCCTTCATCTTGAGCTAACTTTACCATCTGTTTTACAGCTTGTTGAATCTGTATTAAGTAAGGTCATGGAGGAGTTTGAACACCATGTTTCAGGCCAAAATGGGCTGGTTAGTTCTCTTTGCAGTCTATGTTACTTTTCATATGCAGCAGATAAATTGTTCAAGCCACAATCCTATAATAGTTTCTGAATGATCACGTTGACATTTATGTTTTTCACGAACGTGATATTCAAAATTATTCTAAAACTTCATTGCATCATATGGTGTATGTTTGTTCTTATAACAGAAGAAGGATAATTCTCGAGACTCAAATATCTCCGATAGTGACAAATCCATGATAAAGCCGCCTTCATCCAGTGTACAAGTAATCATTGATTTGTAATGTTTATCTTTTTAATAGAAGAACAAATTACAGATGATCAATATCTCTTGAAGTCTTATTCTGCTTAACTGATACGTTTTCATAATGACTGAACAAAAGAATGATGCTATCTCAAATGAATATCTGGAGAAAAATAGAAATTGTGACAAAGAATCCGATGGAAGATTCATGAAGCAGAGATTGATTGTTAACCAACAGCAAAAAGATATGAAGGTACATCAAATTAGATATTACTCTCCATTTTCTTTGACATATTCTTTCCCATTTTCTGGCATTTAAGTTGTTGTCTATGTTTTTGACATGGATCATTTATTTTCAGGTACTAAAGCAAACGCTTTCTACTACAAAAGCTGGTATACAACTCATGCAAATGAAATTCAATGAAGATATCCACAATCTTGGTAGGTATTTTAGCATATGAAGAAAAATTTAGTTACGATTTTTCACTTTTACTGAAAGTTTGTGTGTTCTTGACAGGCCTCCATATTCATGGACTGGCATATGCTGCTTCCGGTTATCATAGAGTTCTTGAGGAAAATCGGAAGCTTTATAATCAAGTTCAAGACCTAAAGGGTAATACTATTGCTTCTAACTACTTACTAGCGTATGCTCTTAGTGTTGTTATACTTACGCCACTGTTTTATATTAACTCTGTGTTTTGATGTTGCATTCAATCAGGGAGCATAAGGGTCTATTGTCCCGTCAGACCATTCCTGCCCAGGCAGAATAATTACTTGAGTACTGTGGATCATATTGAGGAAGATGTTATAACAATAAACACTTTGGCGAAGAACGGAAAAGTACGGAAATCCTTCAACTTCAACAAGGTGTTTGGGCCTTCTGCAACACAAGGTTGGGTCTTAAATTCGAAGTTTTTCACTCGATTGCCTTTTGAGGTTTGACAAAATCTTGACATTGTGCTGTTATCTCCAAGCAGAGGAGGTATTTTCAGACACCCAACAGCTAGTAAGATCAGTTCTTGATGGTTACAATGTTTGCATTTTCGCATATGGTCAAACCGGATCAGGGAAAACTTTCACTATGGTAAGATAGCAGCCACCTTATGTTCCATTAAATATGTTTTGACTTGTTTCCCTTCGGAAATTGAATGGCATTGTCGATTTTGATTGTTTTATCCAGAGCGGACCCAAGGATCTCACAGAGATGAGCCAAGGGGTGAATTATAGGGCCTTGAGTGATTTGTTCATGCTTGCCGAGCAAAGAAAGGACACATTCTTCTACGACGTGTCTGTTCAGATGATTGAGATTTACAATGAACAAGTTAGGGATCTTCTTGTTACTGATGGATTAAACAAAAGATATCCTTTTCCATATCTAGTTCATGATAAAGTCTACTGTTATAATTTGATGAAATATTATGGTTAGATGATGTATGATTTAAAGGATTCCTTAACTAATAACACATTAGAAATACGAAACAGTTCTCAGACAGGACTGAGTGTACCCGATGCCAGCCTGGTTCGCGTCTTTTCAACATCTGATGTTCTTGATCTGATGAGCGTTGGACACAGGAACCGTGCAGTTGGTGCAACAACACTTAATGACCGGAGTAGTCGCTCTCACATGTGAGCAAATTTGAAATGAAACTAACGTTTCTGAAGTGACTTTGTGGTCTGAACTTCTCGTTGTTGCAGTTGTTTAACAGTTCATGTCCAAGGGAGAGATTTGACTACTGGAACCATTATCCGAGGTTGCATGCATCTCGTTGATTTGGCCGGGAGTGAGAGAATCGACAAATCTGAAGTGCCTGGCGATAGGCTAAAAGAGGCTCAGCACATCAATAGATCTCTTTCTGCATTGGGTGATGTGATATCATCTCTTGCACAAAAGAATTCACATGTCCCCTACAGAAATAGCAAACTAACACAACTGCTGCAAGATTCACTTGGTAAGGATTAGCATATTCTTAAACTAACCAACTTCTATGTCTTTGCTTTCTTTCAACATTGTTCTCAAATCTTTGGTTGAACACAGGAGGGCAAGCGAAGACATTGATGTTCGTCCACATAAGTCATGAGCCAGACGCCGTTGGAGAGACCATCAGCACACTCAAATTTGCTGAGCGCGTAGCCACTGTTGAGCTTGGTGCTGCGCGTGTGAACAAGGATTCATCAGAGGTTAAAGAACTCAGGGAACAGGTGCTTCTCATGTTCCTACTTTTTTTTTCTCGATTGGTTTGTGATCACTGCTAAAATAAATCGATCACTGTGTGATAGGTTGCCTGTCTCAAAGCTGCCTTAGCTAGGAAGGACGGAGAGTCAGTCTCCATGCAGCAGAAAGCATCTGCCACCGGCAGTCCATGTAGCTTCCAGCTGTCGCCTTGTAACTCGACTTTGAATGCTATAAATGTAGGGTTTGCATCTCCTATTGGCACGAGGAAGCCAATGGAAGAAGTAAGCAGCATAGAGGTAACTAACTTCCATTAATTTCCTCCATTGCAATTTGTTATATATAGCAACAATATGAAAATTAAGGGTAGCATTCATGTCTAGAGAATTTATCATTGGATGCATTAGAGAGTTTATCATTGGATGCAATTTATTTTACTAATGTCTAGAGACAACCACAGTACTTCCGAAGTATTTCATAAGAGTAGCATTCATCTCTTTAAATTAGACTATTACATCCTGTTTTTTGTCCTAATTTCTAAAACTGACAGTTGAGACTTGATAACTCTTGAATTCACAGGCTCGCAGCAACAAGAAAACGAGGCAAAAGAATCAAAGTTTGGATCTAGATGATCTGCTGGGGAATTCCCCGAGCTGGCCACCTTTCAGCAACCAGCATCAGAACAACGGGATGATGACAGGGAACCATGCTCTGGTGAGTGGGTAGACAAGCTCATGGTGAACAAGCAAGACCCCATTCGGGTTGAAAACCCGTTCATGTGTTGGAATCCCACCAATGGCAACGTCGACCCCGAGAATAATAATCCATGCATCATACTTCCTACAAATAATCAGGTTGACATTAGCCCAACTGATGATCTGGACGAGCTTGATGCTGGTACCAGCGATTCATCCGAGCCAGATTTGCTCTGGCAATTTAACCATTCCAAACTTGGAAGCTTCAACAATGGGATTGGACAAAATGTCAAGAAATCTCATGCAAAACAAACAAAAAGTCCTGAAATCAGGTAAACTCAAACCTCTAACAACATTATCTATAGTTTAAATTCATTTTTTGACACGCTAATATTTTTTTTTGTTTTGGAAACGTGTATCAGGAGCATGATCCCAAAGTTAGGCGGAAACGTGTATCAGGAGCATGATCCCAAAGTTAGGCGGCCCGTCACCATCTCAAAAAGCAGTTGCTGCAGCTCCTCCTCCACAGAGGATTGGCAGTAGGCAAACTACTGATATGAAAAGAAAAACAGGGTTGAGGAAGTAAAAGAGCAACCCTGTGAAAGGGTGATGAATGTAGAGTTCTTTCTTTTTCTTTTCGTTGTTTCTTTTTCAATTTTTGAGTCTAAATATTATAGGAGCAATGATTCCAGTTGCTAGTGTTCTGTATTATGTGATCAATATACTTTTTTATTTACTTATTTACTGAGAAAATAGGCCAACATGTATTATGGATTACTGGATAGTTTTAGGAAATTGTCCAGCTTTTTTCTTTTGGAATTTTCTGTCTTGATTACAAGTGTGAACTAATTTCATTGACACTGTTATGTAAAGATAAACACAGAGAGGTTTCATTGTGAATGAATGTGGTGATAAATTGATAATATATCTTTTCAGTTGTTAATTTGAAATCGGGATTTCTGGTCAAAATCTTACTCACACCACAATGAGATTGAGTCTCGAGCGGGTATGACTAAATAATTCTTTATTTCTTCCTTATTTATTCGTTTTTGCGACTTTGTCCCTCTCACGACAATATTCGAAAGTTAAATTTGATTTACATGTTGTAAGAAATTTTTGACAAGACACTCTTCAAGCTTGTTAATTAGCTATTATTATAAAGCATGATTTTGTTAGAATCTAAAATAGATTAAATTACTCAAATTCAATACTGATTAAAGATTGATTAAAAAATGGTTTGTTCATTAAAAGGAAAACGATAAAGGTCAACATACTTACTCTTAAGGGTGGTCTCCTGTGTGGGCTGCACACATAGTGAGACCATCCTAATTATTTTTAATTAATTAATTAGTTATTTGATTGTAATTATTATTAAATTAATTGTAATCAAAAATAAATTAATTTAATAAATCTTAATTATAAACTAATAAATTATAATTTTGAATTAATAAATCTTAATTTGAATTAACAAAACCTAATTGGAATTAATAAACCCTAATTGTGAATTAATAAACTCTAATCGTGAATTATTAAATCTTAATTGTGAATTAATAAAACCTAATTATAATTAATAAATTCTAATTATGAATTAATAAACCTTAATTTTGAATAATAAACCCTAATTATGAATTAATAAACCATAATTATGAATTAATAAATTATAATTATAAATTAAAAAAACTAATTATCCTTACTCAATATAATTAACATATAATATATAATTAAAGGTTATTGGCATATAAATACACAAACTTTGATGTGATTTTGGTTTTGCACACGAACTTTAAAAGGAGTATATAAATACACGAACTTTGATTGATTTTGGTTTTGCACACGAACTTTAAAAGGAGTGTATAAATACACGAATTTATTAATTATAGTAATTTTACCACATTTATTTTTCCGATCAAATTAAAACTGACATGACATTAGATATGATGATTTGACAACGATGTGAAAAATCTTAAAGTTCGAGTGTGAAGAAGAAGAAGACATTTGTAGTAGTCTACTTGTTCGTCATTTCGTTCATTTACAAATTTTGGATTTAAGATTTGAAATGCTCTATTCGTTTTGTGTGTTTGTGTTATATTCTTTTTTTTCCTTTCTTTCTCGTGAATGTATATGTGTTTTATGTGTGTTAATGAGTCAATGTACGTGTTTTGTCAAGTTTAAATGTTTCTTTTATATTTTACTTATTAATTTAATTTCATATCGTTATCAACTCATCATATCTAATAACATGTCAGTTTTAATTTGATCGAAAAAATAAATCGTGGTAAAATTATTAAAATTAATAAGTTCGTGTATTTATATACTCCTCTTAAAGTTTGTGTACAAAATCAAAATCATATCAAAGTTCGTGTATTTATATACTCATTTTAAATTTCGTGTGCAAAATCAAAATCATATCAAAGTTCGTGTATTTATATGCTAATAACCCTATAATTAATATTCACTTGGATGAGCACATGGTGAGGCTATACTCACCCAAGTTTTTATCTACTATTAATACTGGGCTAGTACAATATTACTGCGAGATCGTAGCCTTTAAAGCTGGGCTAGTACAAAACGGTTTACTTATTCCTTTAAAGCTGGATCATAGATTCATAATTCAAAATAAACTAGGCACCAATATATTCCAGTTATTCAATTCATATGAGATATGGTTACCTTGACGAACCAAGATTATGGGCCTCACTTATTAAAAGCCCATTAAATTTATATCCAATTTACGAAATATCAATAGAAATTTTTGGCGCAAAACCCTAAAACCCTAACCTTATTTCCCAATCCTACTGAAATAGCCCGTAAACTGAAATTTGCACGGTTACTCGACAAAAATGGACATTGATTTCGAAGAAGAGAAGCTCAAATCTTTGCAGATATCATCTCTCAGTGAGGAGGAGGATGAAGACCGAGCCACGGATGACGACGTAGAGGTTGTAGACAGTGATGAAGAAGATCAGATTCCGATGACTTTAGGGTTTGCTGAGAAGCCCAAAAATCCGTGGTCATTGTGCCGCCAATACTTCCCGAGTAAAGCTGGTGGCTCTCCGGTATTTTAACGGGTCTACCATTGCGAAATTTGGAGAACTGACTATTGAATTTGAATTTATCGAGCTGTAGTTCCTACTGCATTTTATTAAATAGTGCTTATCTAGTTATATGTTTTTGTTTCCTGGTAACGCTAATGTGCATAAAGAGTGTATGCAATTATACTATTATTGTTTAAGGATTATTTTGAGGATGATGAAATGTGTATATGGTATTCTTTTTGTGATTTAGGCATGGTTGGACCCCATTAATTTGCCTAGTGGAAGCTCCAGTCTCTGTGATTTTGCCGAGAGCCTTTGCAGTTTCTTCTTCAGGTGTAGTGATTTATAAGTTTTGGAGACTACGTGCTATATATCCTATAAACAATTCTAATATATATTTCTTATTGTTTTGTTTTCTATTTGTTCAAGTAGGTTTACGCTCCTTTACCTGAGGAATCAACTTTTCACCGAACATTGTTCGTCTTCATGTGTCGTCAATGTCCTGTCTTCTTCGTGATCAGCATGAGCAGTGGAAACGGTCTCCAAGTTCAATCCAGAAGGTATGTGTTTCTCATTTGTTAGCCCTCTAATTGCTACAATATATATAAAGTTAAAACTAATCAGATTGACACATTACTTGCTATGCTCTGTTTCTGATAACAAAATGGCTTAACAGTATCAAGGCTCTCCGGTGTCAATTGCCACGGGCGAACCTATTCTACTCCAGTGAGGCACCTGCTGGAGATGGGAACCAGCACCCATTGACAGCTGGAGGTACTAAGTTAATCTGCATTAGTTGTTTTAGATTATCCTCAGTGTTAGTTTAGTTACTTACATAAAGGTTGAGGAATGGATTCTTTTAGTCAATTGGCCTAGAGGCTGGGTCGATGTCAGGAATTTTTCATTTTCCTTGTTCCCTCGTTTTTTTTTTCCAGAATGTTTCTAATAGGAGTTGCTTGTAATTTTATCTTATTTATTTGGGTGCAGTACCCTTGTTCCTATCAGTGTAGTTGTAGAGGACTAGTTATGATTTTTATTAAACATGTTAATTTGCATTTACACTGATGCTCGATAGACTGTTCCAGCAATGCTATGTGATTGGTGTCGTGCATGGAAAGGAGACAAAATTTGCAGTAGCTGTAAAAGAGTACGCTATTGTTCTGGGAAACACCAGGTACTTAGCTTAGCTCTCATGTATGCATGAAATATAGGTTTGAGCTTCAGGTAACCAAATGAAATTCTTGCAGGCTGCTCATTGGCGATCCAGTAGCTCAAGTCACAAAGTCTTATGCCAACAGTTGGAAACATCTGGCAAGGAGTCTGAACTAGGTAATAGTTCTAAACGAGACAAATGATTATAGTATGTGGCTCGTGTTGGTAGCCGAATTTGACCATGCTCATATGTTTACTTGCAAGAATAGAGATTCCACTAGATTCAAATGTTGCACTCAGATCTAACTGCATATTCTGCATTCTATTGCTATGCCATTTTAGATAAGGATATGGTTACTTATCTTCCATGTTTATGGGAGAGATTTCTGTGGGGTAGTGGAGACATTATTGAAGTGCAGGAATTTCCTGTCCAATAAGGTTTAAAGCATTTATTATGATGTAACTTGTTTTCGTGATTTTTATTGGCAAACAGCTGCAAGCAACTCCCTTTGGCCCGAGTATGAGATCACATGTGAGGATGAGTGTGAATTTGATGAGCCAATGTCCAATGATAGTGGATCTGGTAATGCAGTGGTTTCTAGAAGCCGACCAGAGGGTTCTGATGGAAACATTATGAAATATTTCCAGGTGATTTTTTCCCTTTCCCTGTAATCTGTTATTTCTGGCCTTTTAATTCAATAAATGATGATCTAAATCTCACTTTTTTAATTATTGCGTAGGCATCTGATGACAATAGTAGTTGGGCATCTTTCCAAGAGAGAATATCTTCAGCTCCTGAACAAGTCTTAAGGTGATCAGTTGGAATTGAATATAAATAAACTATATCTCCTCTTTCACTGACATTACATTTTACTGTGTCTAGCCAAATCTTTGAAACAAGTTGCTAGATCATCTGTCGATTTCTTAACTTCAGATCCCTTCTCTGTTGAGCAGATACTCTAGCTCCTCTCAAGCAAAGCCATTATGGCCCGTTTCTAGTGGCAGGCCATCAAAACCTGATATTCCTAGGTGTAACCATTGTGGCGGCAAGCGTGCTTTTGAATTTCAGGTGTGACCTTATTTATCAATCAATCGGGGGCTCTACCCCTTACATGGAAGTCCAATAAAGTGAAATGAGTTGGTATCAAACTTTTCCATTAAAAATCACGTCAGCTCGGTTCCGGGAAATTGCTTGCTTTTCGTCAGCAACTACTGATGCTGCTCTTGTTGATCTCTGGCTTCAGGTTTTACCCCAGTTACTGTATTTCTTCCATGTGAAAGATGGTGAAGATTCTCTCGACTGGGCCACCATTGCCGTGTACACATGTGAGGCCTCATGCGAAGGAGGTGCGAGTTACAAAGAGGAATTTGCTTGGGTTCAACTTGCTAGTCAGTCTATATCACACCAATAAATGCTCAAGAGAGAATCGTATCGTTGTGCACAGACAAAGTTGGGATACCGCAAATATGCTCAAATATTCTTTTGTCTCCACATGTTTTTTCTGCTTTGTATTTGAACATGAAAGATAGTGACGTGCATCATCTTCTGCATTTGCCGTTGTATATTTATGTTGTTTGTCATACTTTGTTTTTGGTTGGTCCGCTATTTGTTGGTGGGCCGATGTCGTGTAAGATTATTGCAGAGTTGAATTTTGTATCTTGGTAGTTGGGAATACACATGAAGTTGCTACTCTTGTGGGCCCTTTTCTCGATGAAGTGTCGAGATAAAATACTCTACTCCACGATCGGTATCGGAGTCTTATTTGGTGTAAGAAGAAATCTTGATAAGTAATACAGTCATAATACTTAAAGTTGCTACTCTTATGTACCCTTTTGAAAATTAATTAATGAATAAAAGTTAAATCTTTATTATTCTTTTGTAGGGAAAGAAAATAAATTTATTCAACTAAAGAAAATGAAAATAAATTATGAATGATATTTGACATTTCCAAGTTAGGAGACAAATTTGTCACATGCATGATAAATTCAAGTAATAATATTGAAAACAATTTTTCCGTGAATTGTAGGGTAGTTACAGAAATTCCTATGATGTTTGACCAATTTAAAGAAACACTCGATTATTTTCTTTTCTGAGGAAAAAATCCAACGACGTTAAGAATTTTACAATCAACATCAGATAATTAATTAAGGGCAATTGATGTGGTATATTTATAATAGACAAACGTTAGGAGCATTTGCAATTATGTATAGAACTGGCTGAGAGTAATTTGTGCAGCTAGTGTAGCTTGATAATAATTTACATTGCTCGATTTGATTAAAAACCTAATTAATTGGAAAACCATCAAGTAAAACAAAAGTAGGGGAAAATTAATACACGAAAAGTGAAATTTTATTTGCATATTCCAACTATATAGTCTCCATCATGACACCCTTTCACCACCTCCTATAATCAATGCAATCCCACAAATCTCCAGCTCAAGAATATACAATGTTGAATGAAGAATAAGCAAATAACATGAAAATGAATTAATAAGGCAACAAACATTTTGAAAGTCCTCCCGCACTACCAAAACTTTTCTTACACATGAATGAAAGAAGAAACTGACACTGTACACAGAAACGAAAGCGGCGAACCACCACTAGGGACTACGACATGCACCTCGTTCTCGCCCGCCATTGCTGCATACGGCCCGAAGATCGCACACAGCATCGGCACAGAGAAATGTGTGTATCTCGCCCCGATGGATCAATGAATGAATGACTAAGAACTGTTTTTCGGAGAGCTTCACGAGACTGCAACTCTGCTATTTGAATGCAAGAAGACGAAACAATCGGAGGATGTGCTAGACGATGAGATCTGGAGCTCTGGGCAAGGCTCGGGCGACACATTTACTGATGAGCCCTCAACATAGGCGCATATCCAAGACGAGGACGGGTCGTACGAGGTGGGGAAAGAGACGTTGGAAAGGCATATAGACGTGAAAGGGGACTCGTCTATACCGAAAAATACCCCAGCTATTGTGATATTTACACCAACAATGTCTCTAAAGGTAATGCCGGTGACAATTGGGAGGGCATTTGGGTCATATCCATCGTCGGGGTGATTTGTGAACTGACCTGTTGCCTTGATTCCTCGCTGCATATTTTCCAAGTAGATGTCCGACAGAAATATGTCTTTGATGTACGCGCCCCTCCCTTTGGCCGTCTTGAGCTCGATGCCATTCACGGAGTCGTACACGTGGAGATGCTCCGCCAACACGTCGGAGATCCCACCCGACATTTCACTACCGAATGCCAATCCGGCACCGAAAGAAGATTGTAGACGCGTCTTTCTGACGTGGACCTTGGTGGTCGGTTGGCTGTAGCTAAGCCCGTATTCGTCCCAACCACTTTTCAGTACCACGGCATCGTAGCCCGTGCTGATGTTGCTGTTCTCGATGCAAACATACTCTGACGAATCTGAAATTAGACAAGTTAGAGCTTTAGAGCGAAGAATGAATCAACTAAATTGTTGATAATGGCATGGATCCATGATTGACCTAAAATACTAAGCATCAAGATTTTTTTTTCAATAAAGGTATCCGTGGCCAATCTACAGGCGTTGGTGGCATTCAAACCCATGGCCTCCTAATCACGGATTCACAATATCAACTATAAATTCATTCCAAAAAACAATATATCGACTAGAAATCATATAGAGAAACTACAGTTCAAGAACTTCAGACATAAATTTATGACTAGATCGCGATCTCAACATACCTGGGACGATTCCACTAGTTTCGGGAGAGTCAGGTGGAGCATAAACAGTTATGTTCTGGACAAGCAATTTACTGCAAAAGAACATTAAACCAAAGGGAGTTACACTCCTATACCGCTTTAGAGATAATAAAAAGAAGAAACTCCGAAGACACCTTAAGGCAACACTACCTGCAATAAACAGGGTGTATGTTCCACGCAGGTGCATTTAAGAAGGTTAAGTTCGACACAACAATGTTGTTCGACCACATAAATTCGACTAGAGGTGGTCTGCTGTAATTTAAAGAATGATTCCTAAATTGTTCCCACCAAATAGAACCCTGTCCATCAATAGTTCCATTATTTCCTGCACATAAACAAAAATTATACAATCGTGAAAAATTTAAGAGGGTGAGATAATGAAAAGGACCAAAAAAATGGAAAAAGAAAAAAAAAAACTCAGAGAAATATACCTACCTGTGACAACAACATCGGTTAAATTTTGTGCGCTGATTAAGCTCCGATACCTTTGACCGGGCACCTCAAGGCCTCGGCCATAAGAAGGCAATGGATCGACTACATCCCAGTGCAGAATATCCTGCATATGAAGGTAAAGGTACTAAGAGTTCGAATTACTTTACTTGATGAATTTGTAAATGAATCTGGCATTCAGTTTTCCAAACTTCCTATTGCATACCATGTTATTTACTATGCCAAAGTGGGAGAAATTTCATTGAACAACAAAAATATTTTAAATCAATAGCCTAGGTTTTGTATCGAACCTGAGAACCGAGAATGACGGCATCTTTTTCGAGGAAAAGTGTGAGGTGGCTAGTAAGAGTGATGCATCCAGTGAGCCACTTGCCTGCCGGAACATAGAGCTGAGCGCCACCTTTATCTGCAAACGACTTAAGATAGAAAATTGCATTCTGAAATGCTACGGTATTCAATGTTTTCCCATCTCCCACTGCCCCAAATTCTGAGACGGACACACTGTGAGGCCGAGGGGTCAATGGCCAATCGGACTTGCATACTCCATTGTACTCTGCAGCATTGCTCAATGCCACGAGCAAAAGAAGAACTACCTAAAACGCAAGAGAACATAAGGAAAGAAGTAAAGCACATTAAGCATATTTCATAATCATAAGCATAACAAGAAAATAAAACATCCAAATGCTACGAACATTCTTCTTCAATGTACACATTGAACACGTACGATTACACACGGTATTAAGCAACAAAGTTCATAAGAGAATTATATAGTGAAAAATGAACTCTTTTGGCATTACAACTCCAAAAGCAACAGCATTTATCATAACAAGGCCTAACAAAATAAGGCATAGTCAGCAAAATCAGTAGCTCAAGAACTTGCTAGGATAGAATAGATAGTAGCTACAAGGAATTGCATAAAATAGATCTCAATTATTTGACTTACTAAACCAGACAACAAAATTATACACTGGTATCATGCATTAGCACAGAGTAGAACTCTTGAAGCATAAACTCAACCTCCACTCACAAACATTACAGTTTCAGATCTACAAACCAAGAACAATTTGTAGTATTCAGACAATGTGGATAGTTTGCCTAACACCACAACTGGGAAAAGGAAAGATCAAATCAAACTTAACCTCTGCACAACACCAAATCTTAGCAAAGTAACTAGAATTAATAGTCTTGTGTAAAAAAAAGGCAATATTTACAGAAATGAAGCTCAAACAACAATGGTCCAATCGCAAGATTCAATTTTTTGCAAGCCCACAAAAGAAAAACACCCAATTTTTTTATCCAAGAAGATACAGAAAAATAACCTTTAATCAAGAAAGGTAAGCAACTTACATAGCTAATCATTGTAATAAAAAAAGAGATTAAACGTACTTACTAGCCTCTTCATGTCTTCTTCTTCCACTTCCTCCTCTCCTTCAATTTCTCATCAAAAATCCACCTTTCTAAAAATGTTTGACTTGACACATAACTGAGAAGAGGGAAGAGAAACAAGAACAGAGAAGAAGAGGACTGATTGAATGATGATGAGTGGCAATTAAGGAGAATTTTTTTTTCTTAAAAAATTATAACAAGAACATAAAAATGGATGGTAAATGAAAGGGACAGCGCAGAATAAGAAAAAGACCTCTTCGTCTAGCTCATATTTAAACCATATATATGGAGTTGCAAAAGGAAAGCATATAAAATTTAAAATGAAAATTTCTTTCAAGACAATTATAATAGGAAACAAGCAAGGTGCCAGTAGGGTAAAATCGGTTTAATTTCAAGAATTAGGAAGCATTAATCACTCCCGTAATTTTCTGTCCAACGGGTATTTGCCGACACTAAAATAACGGCAATCTTTTATATATATTGTTTCTTTTCTTTGCATAGAGATTTAAAAAAAAAAAATTAACAAAGAAATTTAAAAGTCACATATGGTGAACTTAAATATGAGATTTTTTATATCAAATACTCGTTCCGTTCATCATATTTGTTCATTTAATTTCATTTCGATACGTTTAAAAAATTTGTACGCTTTCATTTTATAAATATAGATCCACACAAAAATCAATATTTTTACCTACACTCAAACTATTTATTTATAAAAATATCATTTATGATTTATCTTTTCTACTCATATAACATATTTTATTATATTTATCTCATTATTCACTCACTTTATACTCATTAATTTATTAAAATATGTATTAATAAAAGCTAAGTTCATATATAAAGATGGAAGGAACATACTAGATTTTCTTCTTTTCTTGTGGATATATGTAAGTGAGAGAAAGATATATGTATGTGTGTGAGAGGGGGGACGTGTGAGAGAGGGGACGTAATAATGTAATATAGTAAACATGATTAGCCAACCTTAAACATAAATTAGCGAGACAGAAATAAGAAGGGACAAACGGAATTAAGGTTTTTAGTGCGTGTGTGTGTAATGTGTATGCATGGGAAGGTTGGCATGTGTTTTGTGGATGATGGGGCCCATTGCTCAATGATGTATGGCAAATGCTAGGCTGGCATCACTGAGTTTGCCAGATCAGACCCCAATCGTGGCCCCACGTATTTGATATAAATTATTGAAATTTTCGTAACGAATATTCCGAAGAAAATTGCTGTTTTCTATTAATTGGAGATATCCACTGATATTATTTGCAGATATTTTTGAAGTAATATTATTTATGCAGTGGCCGCAAATCACACGATACATTATTGCTTATATGGAATTAAAAAGTTCCGATGTGTATGCATATTAACACTGCATGTACTGAGACTTAGAGGGTGTTTGACCAAGCTTATGTTAGAAAGCTTATAAATTCTAAAAATTTATAAGTTGTTTTAAAAACTTATAAGATATGATATATTAAGATCTTATAAGATGTTAAAGTGTTTGGATAACAAGGATAAACATGGAAATAAGAAAATATATCAGGGTTATTTTTGTAGTTTTGTTGTAACTTATAAGATCATTAAAAAATAAATTGGATTTTAGAGCTTTTTTTAATAGAGCTTATTTTGAAAACTTATAAGCTCTCTAATAACTTAATTTGTTAAACACATTGATTGAGTTTATAAGCTCTTAAACAGCTTATAAATTGTTTTAAAGAGCTTATAAGCTCAGCCAAACACCCCCTTAATTTCAATGCAATGATTGGTTGCGTCTGTAATTGGATTATCAGGTGAATGATATTAGCACCCAATTAGCCTGCCGTCCATAAATATCTATTTTTGATCGTTTCTTTTTCTCATTTGCAAATAGACTAGGACAACTTGTTACCCGTTCTTGATAGAGTGTGCATGTGTGTGTTACATGCACCATACTCATCTATTATGGATGACGACAATCATCATGAATCCAATTCAACGGTAATAAGGCGTGATAACATTATATGTAATATATAATATTTTCTACACTTGATTCGTGGATGCCCAAAGAGGTAATATACACTTTTATTGGAAGGAGCCAAACTACCATTTCAAAAAGTTTAGTAAGAGTAAAAAATATAAATTAACTATCATTATTGTCATATATGTTACGAGTAAGTGTTATTCCAATGCGGTGAATTCGCATACCACAGATGAAATATAAGTTCCTGGATCATATGAGTCATATATCCAATAGTTAGAATAATACATTCATGTGGAATAAGATACTACGTTCTATATACATATCTTTTTTTTTTTTGGTATCATGGGAATCCGCAACTGCTACTCAGCACAAGATTGGGAAACCCCATGCTCCTACGCACAAGACGCAAACCACACAGACATGTAAACCACACTGAAAACCAAGATGATGCGCCAAACCCATAAAAGCGTTAGGTAGGGTTCAACTCATGACTCTGCGCCACGCGAACCCACCTTAATCATCGGTTGACCAAACATATATAGCTTGAATATTAAGGTGACTCTTCCAAGATTAGTAGGACTCTTCTATGTAAAGAATAAAATCGATGTTTTAATTCCTATCGTTTCTCTTTCCATAAGGTTGAAGTTTAGGTTTTCACATATAACTTTGTTTATTTTGAAACATAATATATAACTTTGTTGTTCTTAGATTAAATTAGAGTAGTACTGGTGCCACGCATGAATCTTCACATAAATATCGTTTCGTCATTTTTCAGATAATTTCCACCCGCTACTAAATCTTCACATATAAATCATTAACTATATTTCCTCGATTATTGTCTCATATATGTTGCTCTACATGTATTATTTTGCTAGATATTTAAATTATATGATTCGATCTTATTTTATTATAAATTTGGTGGGTGTGGGGTGGGGGTTCACCCCCTTGTTTTATATGTCCTTTCGTGGCCATCTTGTCTTCCAGACTGACTTCTCTACAAACCAACAAAAATAATTGCAAATCATTTCTCTGTAAAGTTTTCTATTAATTTATTTAATCTTTTGTTTTTGTCAAAAGTTACGTCTTAAACTTGTTTTTAGAGGCCATTACCTCAATCTTGCCTAGAGGTTAGAATCTGGGTTATGTAGCATTATTATTTTACCTAAAGTTGATCCCTTTTCTTTAACTATAATTGAGTCCATAAATGGTGATTTATTTCTAAATTGAGTGTCTTTCAGGAATATATATATATATATATATATATATATATATATATATATAAGAAGTATATTCTTACAAATTTTGATAAACGTTTAATATGCATGGTATCCTTGCTTATTTCAATTGTATAATGGATTATCAAAATTATTTTTAGAATAATGAACTATTGATTTTGTATTAATTGTACCCAGTCCATTTTTTTACTCCGGAAAGTTGACTTGGCATGCTGGATTACCATGATGTAATTAAGAAAAATATTAAACTTACATGCACAAACGATATCGTCTAATTTTTATATACATTATGACAATCCAGCGAGCCACATCAACTTTCCGAAGCTAAAAAATGGATGGGTGAAACAATTGGTACAAAATTAGTAGTATAATTTAAAAAACATTTCAAATAGTTTTGGATATAATTGATAGTGTCAAAATAGTTTGAGATTTAAAGCTTACATTAAATTTTAAGGATATTATAATAAAATTTAATATATATATATATATATATATATATACATAAAGTTATTGGAGCCTAAATACACAAACTTTGGGATATTTTGGTTCTGTGCATGAATTTTAAAAGTTGTAAATCAATATATGAATTAAATATTGTTGTAATTTTTCTACAATATATATATATATATATATATATATATATATATATATATATTATTTATCTAATATAATTTCTAGAAATTATGCCAATTTTATATTAATATAAATATATAACTTTTGAGGAATATTATGCAATCAAACCAAATGTTATTTTTTTCTCGAGTCGAACTCCATTCCATGAACTTTAGTACTTACGATTTTTACAAAACACTTAATTTATTTTAGGAATTACAAAATCCTCGCTATGATTGCCAAATAATATACGATTGGCGATTTATACACAGCTTTACGTGTATATTTTTGGGATGTGATCAATATTTGTCATGAAATTCTCATCCCTTGAATTCTGCTAGCAAGTCATATTAATATATTATGATGCATTCTATCACCGCATAGTTTGCATCAATTAAAATGGGTATTAAACATAGTAGGTAGTGCTAAATGTATATAATATGTACATACATAATACCCCTAAAATTTTAATAAATTAGTAAGTTCTTTTTGGGGTGGTTCTAGTATTAATTATTATATTGTATGATTAACCCCTCTTATAATTTAGGGTTAAAATTGGTATGAGTTGACTAGTGATTCTATTTCTTTTACAAAATAAAATTAATTAATTTAATAAATAATTATTGCTTTCATTCCATACAAAAGCATTCAATTTCATTATCATAATTAATTCATTAATTTTTTTGTTTGATTAATTTCCTCATTATCCCAAAAAAAAACACTCCTAGAGAATAGGAATATAAAAAAAATAAAATTGTCTCATTAATCCCCTCATTATCCAAATAAAATTCTTATTTTACATTTATTTTTATTTTAATCTCTTAACTTGATTCTTTTTTTTAAGTCAAATGTTCAAAAAAAGGAACACAAGGATAGGAATTATAGTCATAATTAATACACTAATCAGTGAAATATTATTAAGGAAAGACTAAGCACTTTCTTTCTTTAAAATGGAATATAAAATACTTGTATCCCTTCCTTAATTATCTTGAAGGGGGTAACTATGAAAAACAAAATTCAATATCAATAGAATATTTCCTTAATTTTCGAAAATGATGGAAAATGACCAAAAAATCCAATTATGTACATACATATTATGTACATCTAGCATTTTTCAATATATTAATCATTACATATATTACTCCAAAATAAACCTGCAAGGCTGCAACAACTAACCAGTGCAGTTAAACGGTAAATTTAATACTCCCTCCATCCCCAAATTTAGTCCTATGAACCTTCGGTGCGAGTTTTAATAAAAATTGTTGAATGTATTATTAGTGAAGTAAAAGTCCAACAATAATATAATATTAAATTAGTAAGTGGTGAGTCATATGTGGTAAAAGATATAAATAAATAGGTTGTTGAGAGTAAAAAAGAGAAATAATAGTGGACCATGGGTAGTAAAAGGTGTAAATAAATAATATTATTGAGAGTAAAATTGGGAAGATGGTTACCATAAATGAATAGGAAGGAAATTGAGGAACGTCCTAAAAAGAAAAACTAGAAAGGAAATTGGAGGACAGAGGGAGTATTAGATTGATCAAACATTAAATTAAAAAGTCATTTTCATAATCTTTTGTCCATTTATTTGCCAATTATTTTTCAAACATTTTAATACTATATCATATAATTAAGCAATAACTACTATGTATAGTTCATATGTAACTTAATTATATACAATGAATATAGTTCATAATTATCAAGGAGTCCATTAATCTTTTTTCTTGTTACTAATCTTTTTTAGACCTATTACTAACTTCTAAATAAATTATCCAATAAAAGATGCACTTTTAGATGGTGCGTTCTGCCATTATATTATGTGAATAACATCATATCATGTTGCTGTAAGCCTGTAAGGGAAAAAAGGTTAATGGTTGCTCGTGACATATTATAATTTGGAGTCAAGAAAATTGCATATTAACTATTAAGCATGAAAAATTTAATTCCGTTGAACCATATCCGATAATCAAATTGAGAAAATGAGTTTCGCAACCATTTTGTCACATTCAAATAATTTTGTTCAAGAGTTACCAAAATAGCTCAGATGTATAATGAATTCTAAATAAAAATGAAAAGCAAAATAAAAAAGTTGAGCCAGTTGAACTTTTCCAATGCGGTTTGTCTCGACTGTATGTAGTTTGTCACGAAAAAATTATCAGATTTAGAGCATAAAAATGAATAACAACTGCAAACTTTTGCATTTAAATGACAGTTTTACACGTATTTATTAGCAATATTTATGACATTTATTTCTGGTCAGGGAAAATATTATTAGCATTTAGAGTAGTTTAATTAAATCGTTGACCATTTAAGCTTATCTTTTTGTGATGAATACGTAAAAATGCAGCTGTATATCTACCCCACTTTTGGACTAAAATATTAAATCTAAAAAAGGAGACGAGAATCCAACGGCGCAGCCCCACCCACCCACATGTAAGACTTCTTGCATATGACATATTGAATGAACTCATATTATAGTACGTTTGTGTCCCACTTGGATGGACCACTTCGCTGCCAAATGGTTATTAGACGGTGTTTGGCTGAGCTTATAAACTCCCCAAAAACAACTTATTTTGGGGAGCTTATAAGCTCAGCCAAACACCATCTTAGAGTAGTTTCGGAATGGAGAAAAAGAAGTGTGAATGAGAAGCAGTCGAGCTCATTCCCTTCGCTTCCTGGGCCCAAAGCAATGCCTGGTGAAGGGAACAGAACTTGCCCCGAATGGACATGGAAACACGCCTTAAAGGCCCTGATTTTCCCTACATGCAACAGCCTCCCCATCGTACACATTTACTACCGGGATCAACATGCATTATATTTTTTTTAATTTTTAAAAATTCATATTTCTTGATTATAATTGTATTTTTATTATCTTTTCGGGTATTATAGTTGCTATTGTAGTATGAATTACGTATATTTGTCATTTCGCTAACGGTAATTGCAATAATAGTGTGATGAGTGTATTTAATACATAATTCAATATAAACGTCTTGTGTATTTTATGAAATACCAAATAAATTTTATGTAGAATAGAATATACCGTCTAAAAAAATCAAAAGCGTGCTAGGAATAACAGGTTGACAGCTCCTCCAAAGTTTTATTTGAAAATGTCTCAATAATCAATATAGTATTAATATATGCTTGATTATGTTTTGAGTGAAAATACTCATACATATATATACACACGCACGTAACTATATAGTTGTATGTTCATAAATCTAATATAAATCGACACAATTTTACTTGAATAATAATAATAGAGTAATTAATTAGTTATGTATTCATTTAAAGTATATAAACAAATATTAAGTTCGAGAGAACAAAAAAAGAAAAGAAAAATAAGATTAATTAGTTCCATCCGTCCTCCTTCTCCTAACTCTAACTCAAAGAAAAAGAAAAAGAAAAGAGCAAAAGAAAAGCTATGTCACCTATTTTTGTTGTCATATCTACACTGTAATTTTCTTCATCTTGCAATCATACAATGGTGAAACCAAATAATAATATATGGGTGGTCTCGCTGTGAGACCCACCCTAATTAATTTTAAATCAATTAATTTATATTAAATTAATTCTAATTAAAATTAATTAATTTAATAAATATTAATTGTAAACTAATAAATCATGATTATGAATTAATAAATACTAATTTTGAATTAATAAATCATAATCATGAATTAATAAATCTTAATTTTAAATTATTAAATTATTATTATGAATTAATAAATCCTAATTGGAATTAATAAACCCTAATTTTGAATAATAAACCCTAATTTTAAATTAATAAACCCTAATTATAAATTAATAAACTCTAATTATAAATTAATAAACCATAACTATGAATTAATAAATTCTAATTTTGAATTAATAATTTAATTATAAATTAATAAATTTTAATTGTTCTTACTCATCATAATTAATATATGTTGGATTTGTATAATCGAAAGCGGTTTTGGTTGAGCTTGTATACAATGTTTCCTTTACCACTATTACAATCTCCTATCCGAATTGATTCTTGATTGCATATATCCGTGTCCCTTATCTCATATATAAGTTAGATCATACGATGTGTAGAAGATCACGATGTCCATATGATTGGTCGTTTAATGAGATATAAAAGAATCACAACCGAGACAACTTGAGGACGAATTGTCGGTATAAGTGCGGTATAGATAAGAAGTGACTTGACTTGGTTGCTTGTTTATGCCGGATACGTCTCGACGTATTGATGGATCACGATGAGATGAGTTCTTCTATCGACCGTCGTGAAGAACCTAGATCTCGGTGACTTACGATGATCTAAACCTCGATAAGGTATTAGGTGAGTATGAGTTCTTGACCATCACTTTGACTTGTTATGGGTGAGGTTATATGTTCTAACCCAATATTCTCCGTCTTGGGTGGTGGCGGTCTTGTATGTCATGCTAGTTATCTCAGACGAGTCACCGATCCGCTAGGATGATGACGTCCCTTAAGGAGCTCAAAGGTTTATTGTACTAAACCCCAGGGTTGAGTTAGCTCAAGTACAATAATAAGGTTGAGTGGTACTACTTGGGAATTAAAGAGATTAATTATTTTAGCAATCGAATGCTCTAAATAATTAATGGACGTCGATATCTTAAATACGGGATTCGTAATGTCTAAGTGCAAGCTTGACTCACATTCGGTAATAAAGGGGTAAGTCAACATTTATTCTCTAGTAGCATGAATGAATGTTTATAAATTAATTTATGTTATGGGTGAACATAAGATAATTAATTTATTTGAGGCCCATCTTTATTCCTCAGATTTGATCCTCACGTCGGCCCATCCAGTTCAAGCTTAGGAAGAAAATCGGCCTCCTATGTCCTCTATGGTAATGATTTTATTCTCTTTATCCTATAAGGATATAATTATATTTATGGGATATGTATGGATCTTTTCCTTATGGGATTATGGTAATGCATTATAAATATAAGGTAAGAGATAAGATCAAGGTTAATCCTCACTTTTAACCTAGCCATATTTTCGAGAATCCCATAGGACTTGGGAGTGAGTTTTCGAAAATTCATAGAGAGATTAGGGTGATTTTCTGTAGCATTCTCCATAGATTATCCTCACTCGATATTGGAGATTGGGCAACCGAGATACAGTCCAGAAGGTCAAAGCACGAGTCTCGATCCATTCCGCCTCGACAGATTCGCAGGTAAACACGAGAAAACACCTACGTGTTGCAATTAATTATATAGGTGCATGTTAGGAATATAATCAATGTATGGTGAATTAAACAACCAAGATAGATCCTCGGGAGAGGTCAAACGCCTTCCTACATTGGTATCGAGCCCAGGATCGATATTCGCTCTGTTGGATTAATTCACGCTGATTATTACGTGCGCAATATATATTAATTGTTGGATCTGTCGTTCATCGTGGCTCGTCTTAATTTTTGTCGGATTTTGTTTTTCACCACGAGAAAATCCGTGGTTAGATTAGATTTATTTTTCTGTAAATCTTATCTGTAAAAGAAGAACGAAGACGAAAGAACGAAGAACGAGACGACGGTAGTTCATCGGCAAGAGGTCGCGACGACGCGCGGCGGCGGCGCTGGCGGCACGACGCCGCGGACACGCCGCGCGCGGCAGGCGTGGCGGGCGATGCGGACGGCATGGCTCGGCGATCGGGGTGCGGGCTCGCGATTCGCGCGCTGGAGGCCTCGCACCGCCTGGCGGCGAGGGTGCGCTTCCGGCGGCGCTCGTCGCAGTCGCGACCGTCTTCGCGTTCGCTAGGCGGCACGCACAACGCGCGCGCGGGTGACGGGCGTGCGTTGTCGCGTGAGATCCCGGCGCCGCGAGCGGGCTCGCGGTCCCGAGGTCGACCGCGAGGCGCGCGTCCGAGCGGTGCGGCGCGCGAGCGCGAGCATGGCAGCCGCACGCGTGCTAGACGGGTCGCGATCGTCTTCGCGACCGCGAGGCAACCCGCGAGCGGGGCGGCGGTGTGTTGGGCGCGCATGGGTTGTGCCCTAGCGCGGCCCGCACCATTTTGGGCCAACCCGCCCAAACCCGCCCGAACCGATTTTTCGCTCCAAACTCGATTTTGGCCCGAATCCGCTTTGTGAATCCCGTCTGCGTGCACGCGAGGCCGTTTTGAAGTTAATGAAGATCCGTACTTTGTAATTCTATGTAATAGATTAGGCGGGAAAGTGCGGGTTCCACGAGTGGGCCACGATGAACGCGTTTAATTTATTTTAATCGTTCATTGCATGTCGTGGATGTTTAAATCATGCGAAGCATGCTATGTATGTTTAAATTACGTGACAAACATATTATATGTTTTCGTGATTGGATGCGCATAGTAAGCATGCTAGGTTTATCGCGTTTTTCAAGCATATTTTAGAATTACATGCGAGCATGTTTTACATGTCGAGTTCTATAGAAAAGCATGCTAGGATTACGTGATCTGCATGGACAAACCTTTTGAACAAAAGACTAATCAAGCAACCCGACAAATTAATTTTTAAAATTAAAATGTCAAGACCTCCACTTTTGATCTCTAAACAAAGTGAGACGACCGTGAGTAAACGCCCACACGCTGCGCTTTGCTTGCACTGTTTATCATAAGTTTGTTAGATGAGATTTCTAAATAAAACATTTTAAATCTATTGAGAAGTGGGAGTTTCATGTGTAAACGCCACACGCGTGGCTCGATGTGCGATTTTCATAAGTTCTCTAGAGATGGATATAAAATGAGATAACAAAGGAATTTGGATTGGAGCGGTATGGTCCTGAGTGAGTATGCCAATTCTAAGAATTCATTTTCATTGTTAAAATTGTGGTCATTGCTTAGACATCACCTCGAGTACAACTTTCCGCGAAGTCCCTTCTTGTGATAGTGATGTGAGCTAGTAAGGTCCAATCATTAATTTCATTTGTCATAAGGATAAGTTGACATTGATTGAAATTAAACGACTAAAATGTATATTTTAGTCCGGTCGAGGGGTTCATAAACGCTCACGTGCGTGGCTTGCATGTGGAATTCCTTGGCGATTGGAGGTTTCATTAATATTGTTTTATCAAAGGTTACAATATTATTATTACAAATTATGTGCGATCGTATACTTATGTGTTTACATTATCTTTTCAGATATGTCTCTTACACCGATTATCAATATGCTAGCACAAAATCCCTTATCCGGTCCGAATTTTATCGAGTGAAAACGAAACATGGAATATGTTCTTATCATTGAACAACACATGTTTGTTCTCACTACTCCTAAACCCGATGCCTTCTTCGACGATCGACTAATGAGCAACGAGTCAAGCGGACTTTGGCATAAGTCGAACAATATGACAAAATGCTATATGATGACTACTATGTCCAAAGCTTTGCAACAAAGATCGGTCGATGGTAGACGCTGACCAAATATGGTCAAGTCTCGAGAGTAAGTTTGGGCAATCGGATCGGACAATCGCTTCCACACAATGAGAGAAATCTTGGCGTGTAAGATGGAAGAAGGAAGTTCGGTTCATGAACATGTCTCCCATTACTCATCTCATGGATAGTCTTGATCGGTTGGGAGGAGGTATTGACGGCGGCGAAGGTCGATATCATCCTCAACACACCGCCCAAGTCTTTGAGAATTTTCGTGAATGCGATCATGAGCAAGACCGGTATACACTTAGTCGGTTGCTTAATGATCTCGTGGTCATGGAAGGAGTTATGGGCAAGGAGCACATGCCACTGCTAGCACATCTAGGGGCCCAAATTTTCGTTGCAAAATGGAAAAGAAAAGGGCACCAAAGGTGGCGAGGGCAGGAAATAGTGGGAGTAATGGGAACAAGAACATGCTCACACCGAGGCTTAAAGAAGCCAAACGAGAGGGCAAGTGCTTGGTGCTGCAAGAGCGGGCATTGGAATGCCAGTGCCCTATGCTCAAGGCTCGATGTCGCCATTTGCTTTAGTAACGAAACATGTTTAGCGACTTGTTCTACTCATTCATGGATAGTAGATACGGTGCGATCGATCATGTTTGTTACACCTGCGTGGTTCCCGCGGACAAGGGCTGCATGATGGCGAGATAACGATCTCCATGGGTAACGCGACGAAAGTCGAGGCCGTTGCGATCGGAGATGTTACTTTATGTTTTGATTCAACAGCTTAGTTTTAAAAGACGTTTTGTATGTGCGGAGTTTGGTGAACCTTGTTTCTGTTTGAAATTATTTATTCATGGATATTCATTATTTTTGATAGTTGTGTTTCTATCATAAGAAATGACGAAGTTATCCGTGTTGCACATTATATAATTCGCTTTATACTATTTCTGCAAAACATAATACCTATAACTATGTTGCATCATCTACAAACCTTAAAAGAAAGTTTTCTTCGCAAGATGACACAACATTTCTCTGTCATCTTAGATTAGGTCACATCAATCTAAATAGGATCCAAAGACTGGCTAAGAATGGAGCGTTGAAGGGAAAACTAGGTTTAGCCCTCGCCCCGAGGATCTATCTTGGATATTTAATTCACCATACATTGATTATATTCCTAGCATGCGTCTATTTAATTAATTGCAACACGTAGGAGTTTTCTCGTGTTTACCTTTAGATCTGTCGGGATCGAACGGAATGAACGGATCGATACTCGTGCTTTGACCTTCTGGACTGTATCCCGGTTACCTAATCTCCAACGCCAAGTGAGGACGATCTATGGAGAATGCTTCGGAAAAAATCGCCAATGCTCTCAAGATAACTTTCGAAAATCCTCACTAAAGCTCTAGTGATTTTCGAGAATTATGAGGATGGATAATTAAGGATAAGCCTTGAATCTATCTCTTACCTTATATTTATAATGCATTACCATAATCCAATTAGGAAAGGATCCATGCATATCCATAAATATAATAATATCCTTGTGGGATGAAGAGAATCAAATCCTTTCCTTATACACATAGGGGCGCCGATTTTCCTTAGCTAAAGGCACGGATGGGCTAGCCAGGATCAAATGCAAGGAAGAAAGATGGGCCTCAAATAAATTAATTATCTTATGTTCACCGAACATAAATTAATTTATAAACATTTATTCATGCCGATGAGAGAATAAATCTTGACTTACCCTTTATTGCGAAGGTGAGTCGGGCTTGCACTTAGACATTACGAATCCCGTATTTAAGATATCGAACGTCCATTAATTATTTATAGCATTCATTGCTTAAAATAATTAATAGCTTTAATTCATAAGTAGTACCACTAAACCTTATTATTGTACTTGAGCTAACTCAACCTGCGGGGTTTAGTACAATAAACCTTTGAGCTCCTTAAGGACGTCATCATCCTAAACGGATACGGTGACTCGATCGAGATAACTAGCATGACATACAAGCACCGCCACCACCCAAGATCACGGAGAATATTGGGTTAGAACATTTAACCCTCACCCATAACAAGTCAAAGTGATGGTCAAGAACTCATACTCACCTAATACCTTATCGAGATTTAGATCATCGTGAAGTCATCGAGATCTGGGTTCTTCACTACGGTCATATAGAAGAACTCATCTCATCGTGATCCTTCAATACGTCGAGACGCATCGGCATAGAAAAGCAACCAAGTCAAGTCACTTCTTATCTATACATGGCTATATACCGACAACTCGTCCTCAAGTTGTCTCACCGTGTGAAACTTTTATATCTCATTAAGCTCGACCAATCATACGGACTTACGTGATCTTCACACATTGTATGATCTAACTTATATATGAGATAAGGGGACACGATATATGCAATCAAGTATTCAATTCGGATAAGAGATTGTAATAGTGGTAACATGAAACATTGTATACAAGCTCAACCAAAACGCTTTCAAGATACAAATCCAAAGAATCTCCCACTTATACTAAAGCAAACTTTTAGTATACAATGTGTCTCTACTAGCTATTACAAACAAAACCATCACTTTGTTTCTCCCACTTATACAAAGTTTCCTTTCTAAGTGGGTGCCATCAAGCGCAATCCAAGTCATCTAACGTGTCCGTCGTAGACTTTTGTGGCGAGCTCTTCGTGAATGGATCCTCTAGTTATCCGTCGTATCAATCTTCTCAATCAAGACGCACGTCCCTAACTAACGATTTCTCGATGACATGGTACTTTCTCTATGTGTTTGGTCGCTTGTGGGTCCGTGGTTCCTAGAGTTTGCATCGCACTGAGTTATCACAAGAAACTATGATACTCTTGGGCAAACCAGTACCACATCTAGATCCATGAGGTAGTTCTTGAACCATCTGACCTCTTTAGAAGCCTCAGGCGGCTACATATTCGGCTTCCATGGTAGAGTCCGCAATGCATCGCTTTGAACTCCGCCAGATACGGCTCCACCTCCCAAGGTAAACACATAGCCCGAGGTAGACTTTTTCTCATCACGGTCGACTTGGAAATCCAGTGCAGATAACCCAAAGGCATTAGACTATCTGCATGGTAAACTAGCCTATAATCTCGAGTCCTTTTCGGTACTTGAGTATATGCTTCTTGCGATTCAATGAGCTTGTCCAGGTTAGATCGATATCTAGCTACTATGCTACCGTGAGCGTATATCGGGCATCGTGCATAGCATTGCGTACATGAGACTTCCACGACGGGCGTAAGGAACTTGTCTCATTTCCTCTATCTCCTTTGCGAACATAGGTGATGCGTCTTAGATAAAGGAACGCCATGTCCGAAAGGTAGCAATCCTTTCTTGGCGGTCTCGCATACTAAAACGAGTAATCACGGTATCAATGTAAGGCGCCCGAGATAAGCTCAACATATTCTTCTTGCGATCTCGGTAAACCTTGATCCCAAGAATGTACTGCGTCTCCTAAGTCTTTCATTTGAAACCGATCGGATAACCAACTCTTTACGTCGATAATGACTTCACGTTGTTGCCAACTAGAAGAATGTCATCTACATAAAGTGCAAGAAATACCACATCACCGTTAACATCTAACCGATACACACAACTCGCTAGGCAACTGGGTAAATCCATGGGACTTTACCACATCGTCAGCGTAAGTTCCATGATCGGGAGGCACGCTTAAGTCCATAAATGGACTTCTTATGCTTCCATACTAGATGCTCTTCACCTTTAACACATAACCTTCTGGTTCTTGCATATAGATGTCTCTACCTTCCTCGAGGTAACCGCTTAGAAAAGCGGTTTTAACATCCATTTGCCAAACCTCTGGTTGCTGGTCGCTATGACCGTAAGAATTCGATGGACTTGAGAATTGCTACAGCGAAAAGGTCTCATCGAAATCGATGCCCTCAATGAAAGTGTACCGTTTCGCCACAATCCCGGCTTTAAAAGCCAAACCTCTCCATCGGAATCTCTCTTCCTTTGTATATCCACTTACTACCTATGGCTTCCTCGCCATCCGGTAGAGTGTCTTTCATATACATCCATAGCCGTTATGGACTCCATTTCTAAGTCCATAGCGGTGTGCCATGATCTTGCATCAATGTCTTGTATCGCCTCCTTGATGTCCATGGGTCGATTATTGCTGCTCGTTTCTCGGGACTAAATCAAGATTCTCCCACGAACATAAATCGCTCGAGTTAACGAACAACCCTCCCACTACGACGAGGTTCTCGTGCACTATGGCAGCGGTGGGTGCAGAAACTTGTGGTTCTCTATCTTGCACAACATGCTTGGGTAGGTACCACTTGTATGCGGTCGGTATCTCGTGGAACTCGACCCACTTCAATTTCTTGAAGTATCGGTGTCGATCCTCCCACTGACTCGACATCTCGCACTTTGGCCTAATCGGTGGTGGAATACGATCATCTTCTAATTCTTGAAGAATGATTTCAACTTTGGATTTATGATTTTCATGTAGTCCTCTTCTAAGAATCGAGCATTAGTCTAATAATGACCTTCTTATCCTTAGGACTATAGAATAAACCATCTTCGCTCCACTAGGATAGCCATAAATAGCCTTGCGTCGGATCTAGCCTCCAACTTGTCGCCTTCTTGTTCGAAGACGTCTTGGGCGATCGCCCATATCCTTATGTGGCTTAAACGGGCTCATGCCAAACCACAACTCGAAGGGTCTTTTCGACCGACTTGGATGGTACTAGATTCAGCAAGTATGCCGCCGTTTCTAAGGCATACCCCGCAATCGAAATAGGCAATGTAGCATAACTCATCATAGATCTAACCATTTCCAAAGAGTCCTATTTCTTTGCTCGACACACCATTTTTTGTGGTGTGCCCGGTGAAGTCTTGTTGGGATGTAATCCCACACTTCACTAGATAGTCCATAAACTCGTTCTTGAGGTATTCGCCACCGTAATCGGACCGCAGTGACTTGACACTCTTACCTAGCTTCATCTCCACTTCCGCCTTAAACTCTTTGAATTTCTCAAAGCATTCAGACTTGCGGTGAAGCAGGTATACGTATCCGTACCTTGAGTAATCGTCGATGAAAGTGACAAAATACTGCATTCTCCACGAGCTTGTGTGGACATCGGTCCACAGTCGAAATGGACTAACTCCAATATTTCTTTGGCTCTATAACCCTTCGCTTTGAAGGGTCCGGTCGACATCTTACCTTATATACAGGATTCGCAGGTGGGAGCGGAGTAACCGTGAGATTACCCAACTCTCCATTCTTAGCAGGTCTTTGGATCCTATTTAGATTGATGTGACCTAATCTAAGATGCCGAGAGAAAGTGGTGTCATCTTCTTGAAGAAACTTTTCTTTTTAGGGTTTGTAGAAGATGCAACATAGTTATAGGTATTATGTTTTGCGAGAAATAGTATAAAGCGAATTATATAAAGTGCCAACACGATAACCGTCATTTCTTATGATAGAAACACCACTATCAAAAATAACAGAATATCCATGAGAAAATAATTTGAAAGCAGAAACAAGGTTCCACGAAAATCGGCATATAAAACGTCTTTCAAAACTAAAACTGTTGTTCCAAAACACAAAGAACATCTCCAACCGCAATGCCTCGACTTTCGCGCGTTGCCCATGGAGATGTTATCTCGCCATTAGCTAACTCCTTGTCCGCAGAACCCCTCGCAGGTGTAACAAACATGATCGATCGCACTCAGATCTACTACCCAAGAATGGGTAGAACAAGTAGCTAAACATGTTTCACATTAAAGCAAACGGCGTGCACTCGAGCCTCGAGCATAGGGCACTTAGCCTTCCAATGCCCGGTCTTACCGCACCAAGCATTGCCATTCTCCTTCGCTTCTTCAAACCTCCGGTGGCAGCCATGTTCTTGCTCCCATTACTCCCACTTCTTCCTTGCCTCTATCACCTTTGGTGCCCTTTTCTTTTCCATTTTGCAACGGAAAATTTGGGCCCTTAGATGTGCTAGCAAGAGCATGTGCTCCTTTTCCCATAACTCCTTCCGCAGCTACGAGATCATTAAACAACCGACTAAGTGTATACTCGGTCTTGCTCATGATCGCATTCACGCCGAAAGTTCTCAAAAGACTTGGGCGAGTATTGAGGATGATATCGACCTTGCTTCGCCACAATACCTCCTCCCAACCGATCAAGACTATCCATGAGATGAGTCATGTGGAGACATGTTCATGGACCGAACTTCCTTCTTCCATGTTACACGCCAAGATTTCTCTCATTGTGTGGAAGCGGACAGTCCGATCCGACTGCCCAAACTTACTCTCGAGACTTGACCAAATATCAGTCGCGTCTACCATCGACTGATGCTGCAGCTGCAAGCCTTTGGACATAGTAGTCATCATATAGCATTTAGCCATATTGTTTGACTTATTCCAAAGTCCTTGACTCTCCGCTCATCGGTCGATCGTCGATGGGCATCGGGTTTAGGAGTAGTGAGAACAAACATGTGTTCTTCAAATGATAAGAACATATTCAAGTTTCGTTTCCACTCGATAAAATTTGGACCGGATAGGGTTTTGTGCGAGCATATTGATAATCGGTGTAAGAGGCATATCGAAGCGATAATGTAAACACATAAGCATACGATCGCACATAATTCGTAATAATAATATTGTAACCTTTTGATAAAACAATATTAATTGAAACCTCCAATCGCCCAGGAATCCCACATGCAAGCCACGCGCGTGGGCGTTTACATGAACCCTCGACCGGACTAAAATATACCTTTTAGTCGTTTTAATTTCAATCTATGTCAACTTATCCTTATGACAAATGAAATTAACGATTGGACCTTACTAGACCACATCACTATCGCAAGAAGGGACTTCGCGGGAAGTTGTACTCGAGATGATGTCTAAGCAATGACCACATTTTTAACAGCAGAAAATGAATTCTTAGAATTGACATACTCACTCGGACCATACCGCTTCCAATTCAAATTCTTTTGTTATCTCATTTTATATCTATCTCTAGAGAACTTATGAAAATCGCACATGCAAGCCACGCGTGTGGACGTTTACACATGAAACTCTCACTTCTCAATAGATTTAAAATGTTTTATTTAGAAATCTCATCTAACAAACTTATGATAAACAGTGCAAGCAAGCCACGCGTGTGGACGTTTACTCACAGTGCGTATCACTTTGTTTAGAGATTAAAAAGTGGAGGTCTTGACATTTTAATTTGGAAAATTAATATGTCGGGTTTCTTCTTAGTCTTTTGTTTGAAAAGGTTTGTCCATCGCATCACGTAATCCTAACATGCTTGTCTATAGAACTCGACATGTAAAACATACTCGTAGAATTCTAAAATATGATTGAAAACGCGATAAACCTAGCATGCTTACTATGCGCACTTAAATACGTAAAACACTTAAAGGTTTGTCAACGTAATTTAAACATACATAGCATGCTATCGCATAATTTAAACATCCACGACATGCGATGAGCGATAAAAATAAAATAAAGCGTTTATCGTGGCCCACTCGTGAACACTGCACTTTCTTGCCTAATCTATTACATAGAATTGCAAAGTGCGCAATTAAACTTGACAGACCTCGCGTGCACCCGCACGGACCGGATTCGTCAAACCGGATTCGGGCGGAACAATGGAGCGGGCGAACCGGTCGAAAAAATCGGATCCGGGTGAAAAATGGGTCGAGGGCTGAACCGGGTCGGGTCGACCCGAACAAACGGGCGGTCGAAAACAAGTGGCTGGGCTGCCTGAAGGCACGACCCATGCGCGTCCAGACCGCCTCTCCACCTCGCGCCTTGGCGGCCATCGCGAAGCTTGAGGTTTCCGCGCTACCACGGCCGAGAGCCAGCTGCGTCGTCGGCGTTGCGGGGCATCCGCATGAATCGCGCGCGCGCCGCCTGCCGCCGCCGCCCACGCCAGCGCGACTGAGGTTCCCGCGCGCTCGCGTTGAGGCCGCCGGCGCCGCGAGGCCTCGTGGCGGATTAGCGCGCTCGCGTCGCCAGCCGCCGCGCCAGCGCCAGCACTTTGAGGTTCCCGAGCACGCATCTCACGCCGAGGCCGCCGAGCGCCGCCGAGGCCTCGCACGAGATTCGCTGCGCCTCGCGCCGCCCGCCCGCCACGCCCGCGTCCGCCGATGTCGCCGAGAAACGCGCATGGCGCCGAGCACACGCTCGCGCGTGCGTCCGATTCTCGACGAGTCTTCGTCGTCTCGTTCTTCGTGCTTTCGTCTTCGTTCTTCTTTACGGATAAGATTTACGAAAAAAAAATCTAATCTAACCACGGATTTTCTTGTGGTGAAAAACAAAACCCAACAAAAAAAACGAGCCATGATGAGCGATGGATCCAACAATTAATTAGCGCACGTAATAATCAAACGTGAATTAATCCAACGAGCCAAATCGATCCCGGGCTCGATACCAATTGAAGGAAAACTAGGTTTAGCCTACTTGGGGATCTATCTTGGATATTTAATTCACCATACATTGATTATATTCCTAGCATGCGTCTATTTAATTAATTGCAACACGTAGGGTTTTCTCGTGTTTACCATTGGATCCGCTTGGGTCAAACGGAATGAGCGGATCAATACCGTGCTTTGATCTTACGGACCGTATCCGGTTACCTAATCTCCAACGCCGGTGAGGACGATCTATGTAGAATGCTTGGAAAAATCGCCAATGCTCAAGATAATTTTCAAAATCCTCACTAAAGCTCTAGTGATTTTCGAGAATTATGAGGATGGATAATTAAGGATAAGCCTTGAATCTATCTCTTTACCTTATATTTATAATGCATTACCATAATCCCATTAGGAAAGGATCCATGCATATCCATAAATATAATAATATCCTTGTGGGATGAAGAGAATCAAATCCTTTCCTTATACACATAGGGCGCCGATTTTCCTTAGCTAAAGGGCACGGATGGGCCACCCAGGGATCAAATGCGAGGAATAAAGATGGGCCTCAAATAAATTAATTATCTTATGTTCACCCGAACATAAATTAATTTATAAACATTTATTCATGCCACTAGAGAATAAATCTTGACTTACCCTTTATTGCCGAAGGTGAGTCGAACTTGCACTTAGACATTACGAATCCCGTATTTAAGATATCGAGCGTCCATTAATTATTTATAGCATTCATTGCTAAAATAATTAATAGCTTTAATTCCTTAAGTAGTACCACTCAACCTTATTATTGTACTTGAGCTAACTCAACCTCATGGTTTAATACAATAAACCTTTGAGCTCCTTAAGGGGCGTCATCATCCTAAACGGATCGGTGACTCGTCTGAGATAACTAGCATGACATACAAGCACCGCCACCACCCAAGATGCGGAGAATATTGGGTTAGAACATATAACCCTCACCCATAACAAGTCAAAGTGATGGTCAAGAACTCATACTCACCTAATACCTTATCGAGATTTAGATCATCGTAAGTCACCTAGATCTGGGTTCTTCTACTACGGTCGATAGAATAACTCATCTCATCGTGATCCTTCAATACGTCGGAGGCGTGCGGCATAGACAAACAACCAAGTCAAGTCACTTTATCTATACATGCAGCTTATACCGACAACTCGTCCTCAAGTTGTCTCATTTGTGAAACTTTTATATCTCATTAAGCGACCAATCATACGGACTTACGTGATCTTCTACACACCGTATGATCTAACTTATATATGAGATAAGGGGACACGATATATGCAATCAAGTATTCAATTCGGATAGGAGATTGTAATAGTGGTAACAGAAACATTGTATACAAGCTCAACCAAAGCGCTTTCAAGATACAAATCCAGCAGTTGGGTGATCTCACGTTACTCGGTTCCGGTCTGCGAATCACGTATAGAAGGAAGATGTCGACCGGACCCTTCAAAGCGAAGGGTTATAGAGGCAAAAAGTATTGGAGCTAGTCCATTCGACACTGTGGACCTATGTCACACAAGCTCGTGGAGGTGCAGTATTTTGTCACTTTCATTGACGATTACTCAGTGCGGATACATATACCGCTTCACCGCAAGTCCGAATGCTTTGAGAAATTCAAAGAGTTTAAAGGCGGAAGTGGAGCGAAGCTTGGTAAGAGTGTCAGTCATGTGATGCGATCGCGGTGGCGAATACCTCGATAACGAGTTTGTGGACTACTTGGTGCGGTGTGGGATTACCTCCCACTCACTACACGGTCACACCACAACAAAATGGTGTGTCGAGTGAAGAAATAAGACTCTTTTGGAAATGGTTAGATCAATGATGAGTTATGCAACATTGCTATTTTGTTCTCGGGGTATGCCTTAGAAACGACGGCATACTTGCTAAATCTAGTACCATCAAGTCGATCGAAAAGACCCATTTCGAGTTGTGGTTTGGTATGACCTAGTTTAAGCCACATAAGGATATGGGGCGATCCGACATGTCTTTGAACAAGAAGGCTAATAAGTTGGAGGTTAGATTTGGCGCAAGGCGTTTATTAGCTATCCTGAGGAACGAAGGTGGTTTATTCTATAGTCCTAAGGATAAGAGGTCATTATTAGCACCAATGCCCGATTCTTAGAAGAGGATTATATGACAAGCCACAAATCAAAGTTGAAATCATTCTTCAGAATTGGAAGATGATCGTATTCCACCACGATTAGGCTAATAGTGCGAGATGTCGGTGTCAGTGGGAGGGATCGACACCGAGATACTTGAGAAATTGAAGTGGGTCGACTTCCACCGAGATCTGAGACGTATGTTGGTACCTACCAAACAAGTTGTGCAAGATAGAGAACCACAAGTATCTGCACCACCGTTGCCATTGTGCAGTGGCGTCTGCGTCGTGGTGGGAGGTTGTTCGTCAACCCGGCGATTTATGTTCGTGGGTGAATCTTGATTTAGTCCCGGAAACGCGGCGAGCAATAATCGACCCATGGACATACAACGAGCGATCTGAGATATTGATGCAAGATCATGGCACCGCTATGGACTTAGAAATTGAGTCCATAACAGCTATGGATGTATATGAAAGATACCTCTACCGGATGGCGAGGAAGCCATAGGTAGTAAGTGGGTATCTGAGAGGAAGAGATTGATGGAGAGGTTTCGGCTTTTAAAGCCGAACTTGTGGTGAAAGGGTACACTCGATTGAGAGCATCGATTTCGATGAGACCTTTTCGCATGTAGCAATGCTCAAGTCCATCGAATTCTTCCGCCATAGCGACTACTTGAACCTTGAGGTTTGGCAAATGGATGTAAACCGCTTTTCTAACGGTTACCTTGAGGAAGGTAGAGACATCTATATGCAAAGAACCGAAGGTTATGTGGTGAAGGGTGAAGAGCATCTAGTATGGAAGCTTAAGAAGTCCATTTATGGGCTTAAGCAAGCCTCACGATCCTGGAACTTACGCTTTGACGGTGGTAAAGTCCCATGGATTTACCAGTTGCTAGCGAAAGTTGTGTGTATCGTTTAGATGTCAACGGTGATGTGGTATTTCTTGCACTTTATGTAGATGACATTCTTCTAGTTGGCAACAATGTGAAGTTGTTATCGCATCGTAAAGAGTTGGTTATCCGATCGGTTTCAAATGAAAGACTTAGGAGATCGTACATTCTTGGGATAAAGGTTTCACCGAGATCGCAAGAGGAAAATGTTGAGCTTATCTCGGGCGCCTTACATTGATCTTGTGATTACTCGTTTTAGTATGCGAGACCGCCAAGAAAGGATTGCTACCTTTCATACATGGCGTTCCTTTATCTAAGGAAGCGATCACCTATGACGCCAAAGGAGATCACAGAAATGAGGCAAGTTCCTGCAACACGCCGTGGGAAGTCTCATGTACGCAATGCTATGTACGAGGTCGATATCTGCTATCACGGTAGGCATAGTAGCTAGATATCGATCTAACCACAGACAAGCTCATTGGATCGCATGAAGCATATACTCAGTACACCGAAAGGACTCGAGATTATAATTTTGGTTTACCATGCGAGATAGTCTAATGCCTTTGGGTTATCTGATTTCGGTTTCAGTGACCGTGATGAAAAAGTCTACCTCAGGCTATGTGTTTACCTTGGGAGGTGGAGCCGTATCCTGGCGGAGTGCAAAGCAGTGATGCATTGCGGACTCTACCATGGAAGCCGAATATGTAGCCGCTTTGGAGGCCGCTAAGGAGGCTGTATGGTTCAAGAACTACCTCATGGATCTAGGTGTGGTACTTGGTTTGCCCAAGAGTATCATAGTTCTTGTGATAACTCGGTGCGATGGCAAACTCGAAGGAACCACGGACCACAAAGCGCAACCAAACACATAGAGAGAAAGTACCATGTCATACGAGAAATCGTGAGGCGAGGGACGTCTTGATTGAAAAGATTGATCACGACGGATATCCTAGCGGGTCCATTCACGAAGAGCACGCAAAAAGTCTACGACGGACACATCGAGGACTTGGATTGCGCTTGATGGCACCCACTTAGAAAGGAAACTTTGTATAAGTGGGAGAAGCAAAGTGATGGTTTTGTTTGTAATAGCTAGTAGAGACACATTGTATACTAAAAGTTTGTTTTAGTATAAGTGGGAGATTGTTGGATTTGTATCTTCGAAAGCGGTATGGTTGAGCTTGTATACAATGTTTCTTGTTACCACTATTACAATCTTCTATCCGAATTGAATACTTGATTGCATATATCGTGTCCCCTATCTCATATATAAGTTAGATCATACGATGTGTAGAAGATCACGTAAGTCCGTATGATTGGTCGAGTTTAATGAGATATAAAAGGATCACACCGAGACAACTTGAGGACGAGTTGTTGGTATAGGCTGCGTGTAGATAAGAAGTGACTTGACTTGGTTGCTTGTCTATCTTTGTACGCGTCTCGACGTATTGATGGATCACAGTGAGATGAGTTCTTCTATCGACCGCCGTGAAGAACCTAGATCTCGGTGACTTACGATGATCTAAACCTCGATAAGGTATTAGATGAGTATGAGTTCTTGACCATCACTTTGACTTGTTATGGGTGAGGTTATATGTTCTAACCCAATATTCTCCGCATCTTGGGTGGTGGCGGTGCTTGTATGTCATGCTAGTTATCTCAGACGAGTCACCGTATCCGTTAAGGATGATGACGTCCCTTAAGGAGCTCAAAATGTTTATTGTACTAAACCCGCAGGTTGAGTTAGCTCAAGTACAATAATAAGGTTGAGTGGTACTACTTAAGGAATTAAAGATATTAATTATTTTAAGCGATCGAATGCTCTAAATAATTAATGGACGTCGATATCTTAAATACGAGGATTCAGAATGTCTAAGTGCAAGTCCGACTCACCTTCTGGTAATAAAGGGGTAAGTCGATTTATTCTCTAGTGGCATGAATAAATGTTTATAAATTAATTTATGTTCTGAGCTAAACATAAGATAATTAATTTATTTGAGGCCCATCTTTATTCCTTGCATTTGATCCCTGGGCTGGCCCATCCAGGCCCGTAAGCTTGAGGAAATCGGCGTCCCATGTGTCTCTAAGGAAAGGATTTTATTCTCTTTATCCTATAAGGATATAATTATATTTATGGGATATGCATGGATCTTTTCCTTATGGGATTTGAAGGGAAAACATATGTTAACCCTCGCCCCGAAGATCCATCTTGGGTGTTTAATTCACCATACATTGATTATAAACCTAGCATGCGTCTATATAAATAATCGCAACACGCTGGGGTTTTCACGTGTTTACCTTTGGATCGAAGAGGTCGATGGAACGAGATGAATGGATCGAACGGATCGGACTCGTGCTTTGACCTTCCCGATCGTATCCCGGTTGCCCAATCTCCAACGCCGAGTGAGGACGATCTATGGAGAATGTTGAAAATCACCCAATGCTCTTTCACCAAAACCCACGAAAATTCTCTCTCAAAATACTATGAGATGTCCGAAAATAATGTGTGTATTATGTGAGCATTAACTGACTTTATCTCATACCTTATATTTATAATGCACTACCTTAATCCCATATGGAAATTACCATAATCCTATATGGAAATTACCATAATCCTATATGGAAAATACCATAATCTTAGGATTATTTCCATACTCGTGATTATTTCCATACTCTAAGGATTATTACCATAATCTTATATGGAAAGGATCTATGCATATACCATAAATATAATAACATCCTTGTGGGATAAAGAGAATAAAATCTTGCCATTGGAGCAATAGGGCGATTTTCCTCTTGCTACGGGCTGGATGGGCCAAATTTATGGATCAAATGCAAGGAATAAAGATGGGCCTCAAATAAATTAATTATCTTATGTTCACCCGAACATAAATTAATTTATAAACATTTATTCATGCCACTAGAGAATAAATCTTGACTTACCCCTTTATTACCGGGTTGAGTCGGACTTACACTTAGACATAACGAATCCCGTATTTAAGATATCGAACGTCCATTAATCATTTATAGCAATCGATCGCTAAAACGATTAATAACTTCATTTCTTAAGTAGTACCACTCAACCTTATTATTGTACTTGAGCTAACTCAACCCGCGGGGTTTAGTACAATAAACCTTTGAGCTCCTTAAGGGGCCATCATCCTTAACGGATACGGTGACTGACATGAGATAACTAGCGTGACATACAAGATCGCCACCACCCAAGATGCGGAGAATCTTGGGTTAGAACATATAACCCTCACTCATAACAAGTCAAAGTGATGGTCGCAACTCATACTCACCTAATACCTTATCGAGGTTTAGATCATCGTAAGTCACCGAGATCTTGGTTCTTCACGACGGTCGGAAAGAAGAACACATCTCATTGTGATCCTTCAATGCGGGCGAGACGCATCATGAACAAGCAACTAAGTCAAGTCACTTCTTATCTATATCGCAGCTAAAACCGACAACTCGTCCTTAAGTTGTCTCACCAGTGAAACTTTTATATCTCATTAAACTCGACCAATCATACAGACTTCGTGATCTTCACACACATCGTATGATCTAACTTATATACGAGATAAGGGACACGATATATGCAATCAAGTATTCAATTCAGATAGAGATTGTAATAGTGGTAACAGAAACATTGTATACAAGCTCAACCAAACTCGCTTTCAAGATACAAATCCAACAATCTCCCACTTATACTAAAGCAAACTTTTAGTATACAATGTGTCTATCTACTAGCTATTACAAACAACCATCACTTTGCTTCTCCCACTTATACAAAAGTTTCCTTTCTAAGTGGGTGCCATCAAGCGCAATCCAAGTCCTCTAACGTGTCCATCGTAGACTTTTTGCGCAGTTCTCTTCGTGAATGGATCCGCTAGATTTTCCGTCGATCAATCTTTTCAATCAGACGCCACCGCCTAACGATTTCATATGACATGGTACTTTCTCTATGTGTTTGGTCGCTTTGTGGGTCCGTGGTTCCTTCGAGTTTGCACATCGCACCGAGTTATCACAAGAACTATGATACTCTTGGGCAAACCCGTACCACATCTAGATCCATGAGGTAGTTCTTGAACCATACAGCCTCCTGAAGCCTCCAAGCGGCTACATATTCGCTTCCATGGTAGAGTCCGCAATGCATCGCCGCTTGCACTCCGCCAGATACACCCACCTCCCAAGGTAAACACATAGCCCGAGGTCGACTTTTTCTCATCACGGTCACTTGGAAATCCGAGTCTCAGATAACCCAAAGGCATTAGACTATCTCGCATGGTAAACTAGCCTATAATCTCGAGTCCTTTTCGGTACTTGAGTATATGCTTTATCGCATTCAATGAGCTTGTCGTGGTTAGATCGATATCTAGCTACTATGCCTACCGCATAGCGTATATCGGGCCTCGTGCATAGCATTGCGTACATGAGACTTCCTACAACAAGTGTAGGAACTTGTCTCATTTCTCTATCTCCTTTGCAACATAGGTGATCGCGTCTTGATAAAGGAACGCCATGTCCGAAAGGTAGCAATCCTTTCTCGGCGGTCCGCATACTAAAACGAGTAATCACAAGATCAATGTAAGACGCTCGAGATAAGCTCAACATTTTCTTCTTGCGATCTCGTAAACCTTGATCCCAAGAATGTACGCCGCATCTCCTAGGTCTTTCATTTGAAACCGATCGGATAGCCAACTCTTTACGTCGATAATGACTTCACGTTGTTGCCAACTAGAAGGATGTCATCTACATAAAGTGCAAGAAAACCACATCACTGTTGACATCTAACCGATACACACAACTCTCGCTAGGCAACTGGGTAAATCCATAGACTTTACTACCTCGTCAAAGCGTAAGTTCCATGATCGAGGTTCGCTTAAGTCCATAAATGGACTTCTTAAGCTTCCATACTAGATGCTCTTCACCTTTACCACATAACCTTCGTTGTCGCATATAGATGTCTCTACCTTCCTCAAGGTAACCGCTTAGAAAAGCGGTTTTAACATCCATTTGCCAAACCTCTGGGTTCAGTGGGCTGCTATGGCCGTAAGAATTACGATGGACTTGAGCATTGCTACAAAGCTAAAGGTCTCATCGAAATCGATGCCTCAACTGAGTGTACCTTTTCGCCACAAGCCTCGGCTTTAAAAGTCGAAACCTCTCCATCGGAATCTCTTCCTTCAGATATCCACTTACTACCTATGGCTTCCTTGCCATCCGGTAGAAGTGTCTTTTCATATACATCCATAGCCAAGCATGGACTCCATTTCTAAGTCCATAGCGGTGCCATGATCTTGCATCAATATCTTGTACGCCTCAGATGTCCACGGGTCGATTATCGCTCGCTCGCTCTCGACTAAATCCAAGATTCACCCACGAACATAAATCGCCGGGTTGACGAACAACCTCCCACTACGACGAGGTTCTACGTGCACAATGACAACGGTGGGTGCAGATACTTGTGGTTCTCTAACTTGCACAACATGTGTGTAGGTACCACTTGACGGTCGGTATCTCGGTGGAACTCGACCCACTTCAATTTCTTGAAGTATCCGTGTCGATCCTCCCACTGACTCGACATCTCGCACTTTGGCCTAATCGGTGGTGGAATACGATCATCTTCTAATTCTCAAGAATGATTTCAACTTTGGATTTATGATTTTCATGTAGTCCTCTTCAAGAATCGAGCATTAGTGCTAATAATGACCTTCCGATCCTTGGGACTATAGAATAAACCACCTTCGCCCTCTAGATAGCCAATAAACAGCCTGCGCCGGATCTAGCCTCCAACTTGTCGCCTTCCTGCTCAAAGACGCAGTCGGATCGCCCCATATCCTTATGTGGCTTAAACCAGCTTGCGCCCAAACCACAACTCGAAGGGGTCTTTTCGATCGACTCGACGGTATAGATTTAGCAAGTATGCCGCCTCAAGGCATACCCCGTAATCGAAATAGGCAATGTAGCATAACTCATCATAGATCTAACCATTTCCAAAAGAGTCCTATTTCTTCGCCCGACACACCATTTTGTTGTGGTGTGCCGGTGAAGTGCTTGGGACGTAATCCCACACTTCACTAGATAGTCCATAAACTCGTTATCGAGGTATTCGCCACCGCGATCGCATCCAGATGACTTGATACTCTTACCTAGCTTCGCTCCACTTCCGCCTTAAACTCTTTGAATTTCTCAAAGCATTCGCACTTTGGTGAAGGGTATACGTATCCGCACTCGAGTAATCGCCAATGAAAGTGACAAAATACCGCATTCTCCACGAGCTTGTGTGGACATCGGTCCACACGTGTCGAATGGACTAACTCCAACATTTCTTTGGCTCTATAACCCTTCGCTGAAGGGTCCGTCGACATCTTACCTTCTATACGATTCGCAGACCGGAACGGAGTAACCGTGAGATTACCCAATGCTCCATTCTTAGCCGCCTTTGGATCCTATTTAGATTGATGTGACCTAATCTAAGATGCCAGAGAAAGTAGTGTCATCTTGCAAGAAAACTTTCTTTTTGGGGTTTGATGAAGATGCAACATAGTTATAGGTATTATGTTTGGCGTAAATAGTATAAAGCGAATTATATAACGTACAACACGATAACTTCGTCATTTCTTATGATAGAAACACCGCTATCAAAAATAATGAATATCCATGAGTAAATAATTTCAAAGCGAAACAAGGTTCCTACCAAAATCCGCACATATAAACGCCTTTAAAACTAAACTGCTTTCTCAAAACATAAAGTAACATCTCCAACTGCAACGGCCTCGACTTTTGCCGCGTTGCCCATGGAGATCGTTATCTCGCCATCAAACACTCCTTGTCCGCAGGAACCCCTGCAAGGTGTAACAAACATGATCGATTGCCAGATTCTACTACCCAAGAATGGGTAGAACAAGTCGCTAAACATGTTTCACATTAAAGCAAACAGCGTACTGACCCTGAGCATAGGGCACTGGCCTTCCAATGCCCGATCTTACTGCACTGAAGCACTTGCCTTCTCCTTTGGCTTCTTCAAGCCTCCGGCAACCATGTTCTTGTTCCCATTATCCCACTATTTGTCTTGCCTCTTCCACCTTTGGTACCCTTTTTCTATTTCCATTTTGCAACGAAAATTTTGGGCCCTTAGATGTGCTAGCAAGAGCATGTGCTCTTTTCCCATAACTCCTTCCGCACCCACGAGATCATTAAGAACCGACTAAGTGTAAACTCGGTCTTGCTCATGATCGCATTTACGCCGAAAGTTCTCAAAAGACTTGGGCGGTGTATTGAGGATGATATCGACCTTGTCTTCGCCGTCAATACCTCCTCCCAACCGATCAAGACTATCCATGAGATGAGTCATGTGGAGACATGTTCATGGATCAACTTCCTTCTTCCATCTTACACGCCAAGATTTCTCTCATTGTGTGGAAGCGGATCGTCCGATTCGATCGCCCAAACTTACTCTCGAGACTTGACCAAATATCGTCGCGTCTACCATCGATCGATGTCAGTAATTGCAAGCCTTTGGACATCGTAGTCATCATATAGCATTTAGCCATATTGTTTGACTTATTCCAAAGTCGCGCCTCTCGCTGCTCACCGATCGCGCGTCGATGGGCATCGGGTTTAGGAGTAGTGAGAACAAACATGTGTTCTTCAAATGATAAGAACATATTCCATGTTTCGCTTCCACTCGATAAAATTTGGACCGGATAACGGATTTTGTGCAGCATATTGATAATCGCGAAGAGACATATCTCGAAACGATAATGTTAAACACATAAGCATACGATCGCAAATAATTCGTATAATAATATTGTAACCTTTGATAAAACAATATTAATTGAAACCTCCAATCGCCCAAGGAATCCACATGCAAGCCACGCGTGTGGGCGCCATACACATGAACCCTCGACTGCACTAAAATATACCTTTAGTCGCTTAATTTCAACCATGTCAACTTATCCTTATGACAAATGAAATTAACGATTGGACCTTACTGAACCACATCACTATCGCAAGAAGGACTTCATGGAAGTTGTACTGAGGTGATGTCTAAGCAATGACCACAATTTTAACAAAGAAAATGAATTCTTAGAATTGGTATACTCACTCTGACCATACCGCTTCCAATTCAAATTATTTTGTTATCTCATTTTATATCTATCTCTAGAGAACTTATGAAAATCGCACATGCAAGCCACGCGTGTGGACGCCACACATGAAACTCCCACTTCTCAATAGATTTAAAATGTTTTATTTAGAAATCTCATCTAACAAACTTATGATAAACAAAGCAAGCAAGCCACGCGTGTGGACGCTTACTCACAGCATCGCTCACTTTGTTTAGAGATCAAAAGTGGAGGTCTTGACATTTTAATTTGAAAATTAATTTGTCGGGTTGCTTGCTTAGTCTTTTTATTCAAAAGGTTTGTCCATGCATCACGTAATCCTAGCATGCTTTTCTATAGAACTCAACATGTAAAACATGCTCAGTAATTCTAAAATATGCTTGATAAACGTGATAAACCTAGCATGCTTACTATGCGCATCCAATTACGTAAAACACTTAAAGTTTGTCAACGTAATATAAACATACATAGCATGCTATGCATAATTTAAACATCCACGACATGCATATGAACGATAAAAATAAAATAAAACGCTCATCGCGCTCCAATCGTGAAACTCCGCACATTTAAATCTAATCTATTACATAGATTTACAAAGTACAATATTAAACTTGACGGGCATCGCGTGCACGGCACGGACCGGATTCAACAATGGGCCTCGCGTACGGGCACGGACCGGAAAATCTGGATTGGGTGGAAAAGGGTCCGGGCCGGTCGGCCCAATTGCTCGGGCCGCTGGGGCAAGGCCCACCGCCTACCTTTCTTACGCCGCCGCTGTCCTCGCGCGGCTACCTCGCGATCGCTAATGCGACCGCGACCAATCGAGCACGCGTGCGCTGCCACCGAGCGCCAACATCCGCCGAGATGTCGCCATCCGCCGAAAACTTCGCGATCATGAAGTGCGCTTTCATGCCGGGTTTCGGCAGCGCCGCGCCCGCCGCCGCTAGCTCGCTCGCTCGCTTTGCCGCGGCCGTATCTCGCGACCACTCGCTCGCCGCGTGGCGCCGGGGATCTCGTCGCGAACGCACGCCTGCCGCCGCGCCGCGATCGCCCTCGCGATCGCGAGCTCGCCGCGAGAAACCGCCCGTGGGCGCCGAGAGTCCTGCTTTTCCTTCGCTTCGTTCTTCGTTTTTCGTCTTTGTTCTTCTTTACGATAAGATTTACGTAATAAAATCTAATCTAACCATGGATTTTCGTGGTGTAAAACAAAACCCAACAAAAACAATAAACGAGCCACGATGAACGCGGATCCACAATTAATAAAATGCACGTAATAATCAAACGTGAATTAATCCAACGAGCTAAGATTCGATCCCGTGCTCGATACCAATTGAAGGGAAAACATATGTTAACCCTCGCCCCGAAGATCCATCTTGGGTGTTTAATTCACCATACATTGATTATAAACCTAGCATGCGTCTATATAAATAATCGCAACACGTTGGGGTTTTCACGTGTTTACCTTTGGATCTGAAGAGGTCGATGGAACGAGATGAATGGATCGAACGGATCGGACTCGTGCTTTGACCTTCTGGACTGTATCCCGATTGTCCAATCTCCAACGTCGAGTGAGGACGATCTATGGAGAATGCTTCGGAAAATCACCCAATGCTCTCTCACCAAAAACCCACGAAAATTCTCTCTCAAAATACTATGAGATGTCCGGAAATAATGTGTGTATTATGTGAGCATTAACCTAGACTTTATCTCATACCTTATATTTATAATGCACTACCTTAATCCCATATGGAAATTACCATAATCCTATATGGAAATTACCATAATCCTATATGGAAAAATACCATAATCTTAGGATTATTTCCATACTCTCGTGATTATTTCCATACTCTCGTGATTATTTCCATACTCGTGATTATTACCATAATCTTATATGGAAAGGATCTATGATATACCATAAATATAATAACATCCTTGTGGGATAAAGAGAATAAAATCTTGCCATAAGAGCAATAGGGGCGCCGATTTTCCTCTTTTCTACGGGCTGGATGGGCCACCAGGATCAAATGCAAGGAATAAGGATGGACCTCAAATAAATTAATTATCTTATGTTCAACCCAACATAAATTAATTTATAAACATTTATTCATGCCACTAGAATAAATGCTTGACTTACCCTTTATTACGAAGTTGAGTCGGGCTTGCACTTAGACATAACGAATCCCGTATTTAAGATATCGAACGTCCATTAATCATTTATAGCAATCATCGCTTAAAACGATTAATAACTTCATTTCCTTAAGTAGTACCACTCAACCTTATTATTGTACTTGAGCTAACTCAACTGCAGGGTTTAGTACAATAAACCTTTGAGCTCCTTAAGGGGCGTCATCATCCTTAACGGATACGGTGACTCGACTGAGATAACTAGCGTGACATACAAGATCGCCACCACCCAAGATGCGGAGAATCTTGGGTTAGAACATATAACCCTCACTCATAACAAGTCAAAGTGATGGTCAAGAACTCATACTCACCTAATACCTTATCGAGGTTTAGATCATCGTAAGTCACCGAGATCTTGGTTCTTCACGACGGTCGAAAGAAGAACACATCTCATCGTGATCCTTCAATACGCTCGAGACGCATCAAAGATAGACAAGCAACTAAGTCAAGTCACTTCTTATCTATATCTGCAGCTAAACCGACAACTCATCCTTAAGTTGTCTCACCGTGAAACTTTTATATCTCATTAAGCGACCAATCATACGACTTACGTGATCTTCTACACATCGTATGATCTAACTTATATATGAGATAAGGGACACGATATATGCAATCAAGTATTCAATTCGGATAGGAGATTGTAATAGTGGTAACAGAAACATTGTATACAAGCTCAACCAAATCGCTTTCAAAGATACAAATCCAACAGGATTATGGTAATGCATTATAAATATAAGGTAAGAGATAGAATCAAGGTTGATCCTAATTAATCAACACCATATTTTCATCCATCTCTATAGTCCTTAGAGAGTGATTTTCGAAAATTCTAGAGAGGATTGGGTGATTTTCCGTAGCATTCTCCATAGATCGTCCTCACCGACGTTGGAGATTGTGCAACCGGATACGATCCGTAAGATCAAAGCACGAGTCTCGATCCGTTCATCCGTTCATCCCCGATGATTCAAAGGTAAACACGAGAAAACCCTACGTGTTGCAATTAATTATATAGACGCATGCTAGGAATATAATCACCGATGGTGAATTAAACATCCAAGATATATCATCGGAGAGGGTTAAATCAGATTTCCTCGCATACGGTGTGTAGATGATCACGTAAGTCCAGTATGATTGGTCAACCTTAATGAGATATAAAAGAATCACGGCTTAGACAACTTGAGGACGAGTTGTCGGTATAGTCATGTATAGATGAAGTGACTTGACTTAGTTGCTTGTCTATCTTTGACGCGTCTCGACTTATTGATGGATCACGGTGAGTTGAATTCTTCTATCTCGACCGTCGTGAAGAACCCAGATCTCGGTGACTTAAGATGATCTAAACCTCGATAAGGTATTAGGTGAGTATGAGTTCGACCATCACTTTGACTTGTTATGGGTGAGGATTATATGTTCTAACCCAATATTCTCCGCGTCTTGGGTGATGCAGTGCTTGTATGTCATGCTAGTTATCTCAGACGAGTCACCGTATCCGCTAGGATGATGACATCCCTTAAGGAGCTCAAAAGGTTTATTGTATTAAATCTGCAGTTGAGTTAGCTCAAGACAATAATAAGGTTGAGTGGTACTACTTAAGGAATTAAAGATATTAATTATTTTAAGCGGTCGTAATGCTCTAAATAATTAATGGACATGCGATATCTTAAATACGGGATTCAGAATGTCTGAAGTGCAAGTCCGACTCACCTTCTGTAATAAAGGGTAAGTCGAGATTTATTCTCTAGTAGCATGAATGAATGTTTATAAATTAATTTATGTTATGGGTGAACATAAGATAATTAATTTATTTGAGCCCATCTTTATTCCTGGATTTGATCCTGGCTGCCCATCCAGCCCAAGCTTAGGAAGAAAATCGGCGCCCTATGTCCTCTATGGTAATGATTTTATTCTCTTTATCCTATAAGGATATAATTATATTTATGGGATATGCATGGATCCTTTCCTTATGGGATTATAATGCATTATAAATATAAGGTAAGAGATCGATCAAGGTTAATCCTCACTTTAACCTAGCCATATTTTCGAGAATCCCATAGGACTTGGGAGTGAGTTTTGAAAATTCATAGAGAGGTTAGGGTGATTTTCCGTAGCATTCTCCATAGATTATCCTCACCGATATTGGAGATTGGGCAACCGGATACGATCCGGAAGGTCAAAGCACGAGTCTCGATCCATTCCGTCTCGACGACCGGCGCAGTAAACACGAGAAAACACCTACGTGTTGCAATTAATTATATAGGTGCATGCTGGGAATATAATCAATGTATGGTGAATTAAACAACCAAGATAGATCATCAGGAGAGGCGTCAAAATCGGTTTCCTACAATATATAATTATTTTAACAAAAACAAGGGTGAACTCACGGTGAGACGGAGCTCACCCATGTTTTTATCATAATATAGATATTTGTATAAATGGATGTTGTACTTTTTGGGTGATGTATATTGTACTTTTACATGGATATTTGATATGTTTGGAATTATATTTTAACATATGCATACCTTAAATTTAATAAAAGGTTTTGTGTTTAGGTATGGTTTAACTAATTTAAATGTGGCCGAATCAAATATAATACTCGAGTTCACAAGTAATTTGGTTTGACTGTGATAATTTACTTACCAGATGATTGCAGCTAACTGCTTTCTTTTTATTTTTAAAAAAAATTGTATTTCTGTATATAATTATATTGCAATTTTTACGATTTTGAGCTCAGTTCGACCATGGATATTTTGTAGTTGTGGCTCAAATATATTAATTATTCAGATGCCTTCATGTAGGGTGTGCATATACAACAGGCCCAATTATTATCTATAAATTATAGCGTATTTTTTAAAATTTTACAATTCAATATGGCAATATGCTTTTATTTGACATTACGCCAATTATATAATGAAGCATATGATAAAATATGTTTAAAGCTGTATCAGAACCTAAATTTGAAACTATTCGTCTCTAATTATAATTCATTGTGATTAGTACTACTAACCTCATAATTTGTGAGTGCTTTTTAGCATCAGGTGGTCCGATCATAGTGCGTCTATGGCTTGCATAACCATAATTATGTTTCACATCCCTAATTTTGTATCATTTCATTTTTCCATGTTGCATTTCACTTTGAGATGTGTTATATTTATATGAATACACTCACTGTATTTATGATGTTAAATCATATACGAGCTAATTTAATAAATAGTGGCTTAATTAATTGAGCGAATGTCTCGTGACTAATTATTTTCGTATGTTTGAATTCAGAGTAAATAATACAATATATATATATTTTTCCCCTAAAGTTGTGGAATTCTGCAAAAAATCTACTCTTTCCAACACCTACAAACATAAATATTTGATACACTTAAACTCTTTCCATCTAATGCTAACCAAACTGACAATAACCAACAACTTATTAATTATTTGATCCACAAAGTACCAAAATATTAATATTAATATTTTATTTTATCAAAGTCACGTTAGTAATCATGATAACTATATCAAATAGTGCACGTGGATAGTAACATCAAGCTAAAAAAATATTTACTATTCATAAAATGGGCCGAACTGTAAACAAATACTATACTTCTACAATGTGTGAATCTGATTTCCGATAACCCTATAGGCTATAATGTTCGTTTTAGCATTTCTCTCAGGGTTTACAAAAAAAAAAAAAAGGTTCCCGTCTTAATATAAATGAAATCCATTTGTCTTTTAATTTCCCCTTCCAAAACACACAATTTTTATAGCTCTCTTTCTTCATCTATTGTCCTTGTGATTTCTTTGGAATTTTAACTTTTATCATCTTCAAAGAGATAGAGGCCCTTCATTCTTCCACGTTAACGAAACCGTCTTCTTCTGTTTTTGTATTTTTTTTATGCAACTTTTAAAGCAAATAACGATGGAGAAATTGCATGTTTGTGGGAACACAATAATTTTATAAATTGTCTGGTACTTCAGAGTGTTGTTTCAGTATTTTTTTCCATGAATTCTTGGGCAAGAAGTTTGGAGCTGCCGACAATGATTTTTAATTTGTAACAATATTAACATGAACTTTGCATATAGTTTTTTCCCATAAACTTTAATTTGTAACACTAATAATACGAAGTGATAGTCCGGTGGAATTAACTTACTACTATCACAAATGTAATCTAAGAATAGAAGGTTTTAGCATATTACTACAACATTTTAGAATTTGAATTTGGCTGGATTTTCGTTTTAAAGGAAATTGCACCAAACTGTAAGTTCATATTATTAGCGTTACAAATTAAAGTTTATGGGAGAAAACAAACTATGTTAAAAAATCATATTATTAGTGTCACGTATTAAAGTTAATGGAAAAAATATGGAAAAAGAATATGATGTTATAATCAATTAATCCTATTATTCATTAAGAAATTATTTTGAGGCTATAGAGGGCAATTGCTTTTGAAGATTAGCCTAAGGTGGTGTTTACTTTGCATGATTAGGTTGGATCGATAAAATTAATCCAGCATAATTAAGTATTTACTTTTAGGTGGTGTTTACTTTGTATGATTAGGTTGGATAGATAAAATTAATCCAACCTAATCAAGTGTTTACTTTTAAAGATTAATATTTGAGGATATCCCAAAGCCCGGGATTATTTTAATCCTTTGAATTGTTCTTCACTAATTTTAATCCAACCAATATATATAGGTAGGATTGAAATAATCCTCAAAATAAAGGAAAATTTATTTATCTCAATTTTAATCATCCACTAATCCTTTGTAGTAAACAAATGATTGATAGATAAAAATTATCTTATCACACATTTAATCCATCAAATAATCAATCATTCAAAATGCTAATCATGAAAAGTAAACACTCCCTAAAGGATTAATATTTGAGGATATCCCAAAGCCCGAGATTATTTTAATCCTTTGAATTATTCTTCATTAATTTTATTCTAACCAATATAGGTAGGATTGAAATAATCCTCCAAATAAAGAGAGAATTATTTATCCCAATTTTAATCCTTCATTTATCATTTGTAGTAAACAAATGATTGATAGATAAAAATTATCTTATCACACATTTAATTCATCAAATAATCAATCCTTCAAAATGCTAATCGTGAAAAGCAAAAACTCCCTAAATAGATAAACTAGTGAAGACTAATCAATTGTTTACTTATATGGATTGAAATTTTGAGATATCCCAAGACCTTGGTAATTTCTTTTACCTGAACTAATTTGCTTGATTCATATTCCATTAAAAATGATAGGATTAAAAAATTTTGGTAATGATGATAATAATATTCAATCTATACGATTCATTATTATTTTTTAAGTAAATGGCGAAAATGGGCGTCAGTGTGGAATTATCCTTCTACAATTAGAACTCGGCCCGAAATAAGGCCTAACTTCATCCTATTTCCTACTTAGATGGGCCCATTGGAAATGGCCCGTAGACTGCGTATAGATGCGCGTGCCAACAAATGCGTAAGAGTTTGTTACTAGGATTATAATTGTAGAGAAGTAAATCGTCCATTTCTGTTCTGAATTTTCGTTCTTTGTTTGTCGCGGCGGCGATCAGCGAAACCAACTACCGATCGTGGCGGCGGAAATTTGACTCCGACAATGACGATAATGATAGCCAGCCGTCGGGCATCGACTACAACGTCGTACTTGAGAGCGAGCTTCAGATGCTATTCATCGTCGTTTAGAGAAGAGAGAGACACTTTTGGCCCCATTCAAGTTCCATCGGACAAGTGAGCTCCTTTGTATTTATTTGTTTTTTGCTTTTGTTTGATTGCTTGAGTTAATTTTTGCTTCTTTTTTATTGTTTTATTTGTTTCTTAAATGGATCTTCGCCTCTACTTGACAATGAAATCGCAATAATCGATTATTATTGATAAATGTGCGCGCCTGTGATTTTCGTTTGACTCGTTTTGCTATGTTTACTTGAGCCCGTCTGATTTAAGTGAAGGATATTCCGTGAGCTGAATAAGTTAGTAGGATACTGAATAACCAACATTTTTGATATTTTGAGTAATGAAAAGGAATTGGAATTGCGAAGTGAAGGATGAGCCAGCTCGAGCAGTAGTGTTTCAACCGTCTGCTGAATTTTGCCACTGTAGATCCATAATATACTTTTGATATGTTTTGCCAGTAGCATGACAAATTTTGTTTTATATTCCGTTCTTTAGATGGTCAGCTGATTTTAGTTTTGTAATGTCTTCGAATATTTTTATAGTGGCTTATAATGGTTTATATGAATGCTTATAGCTTATTTTCGTGTTCGGTCCTGGTTATATTCAGATTATGGGTGCCCAAACTCAGAGGTCGTTGCAGAACTTTGAAATTGGAGGCGAGAGGAAAGGATGCCTGAACCAATCATACGTGCATTTGGGATTCTTAAAAGTGTGCCGCAAAGGTGAAATGTGCTGCAGAGTTATCTTAGATAGCTATACTGGCTCATAGTAACTACATAATGGTTTTGTTAGCTACTATTGATAGTTGAAGGATCTGTCATCCTTACATTTCTCCACCTTCCATTACCAACCCCTAAGATAGAGCATAGTGAGAGGGAGTGATTATCTGAAGGTCTTAAGGGGTGTTAACTATTGAGGATTAGCCTACATAGATAAAAAATAGTATAGGCATTACTATTTATTAAGATGGATTGGAACTTTTGGGATGTCCCAAGGCCTTGATAATTTATAGAATTTGAGCTAACTTGCTTGATTCTTACCCAATTGAAATGGCTATGATTGGAGAAATTCTAGTAATGAGGATACAAATACTTAATCATGATCAAAGTTTAGATGTATGTTTTAAGCAGAGGCGTTTCCAATAGCCTCACGGGGCATAAACCTCGAGGCGGTCCAAGGTGTAAAACCGAGGCGTAAATCATAAAAACACATAAAACATTAATATACAAGAAATATAATTATTAACTCAAATTACTATGCAATAGCCAACAAAAATAACAATCTTACAAGTATTTGCTCCCTTGTATTTGAAGTTTAGTTCATTAAATAGTGTCCAAAAGAAATAAGCAACTTGAGAGAGAGAGAGAGGCAGAGAGAGCGACAGACCAGATAGAGCAGAGAGAAATCAGCGATAGAGAGGGGAAATTAGGTCTTAATTTAATCAATTAGAGCTATTTTTTATCAGCCGATTAGTAATTAAACTAAAAATAATAAAGCACATTCAATATAATTAATAAAAGTCCAAAAAACAGAACAAAAAATTGAAATTTGATGAAGTGCGAGGTGTGCGCCTCGGTCTGCCTCGGTGCGCCTCGGTCTGCCTGAGGCGTCCGCTTCTTGCACAGTAGGTGAGGCGCGCCTTGAGGCCTCACCAGCTCCTTTTTAAACCATGATCATGAATAGTAAATGCCTCCTAAGTATATTTTCTTTGCAGGTAAACATAGGATATGGCCTTGACCCTGCCATAGGGAGTGCAATAATGCAAGCCGCGCAAGAAGTGGCTGAGGGAAAACTGAATGATCATTTTCCTTTGGTTGTTTGGCAAACTGGCAGTGGAACTCAGAGTAACATGAATGCTAATGAGGTATTCACCGGTTCTAGTTTTCTTTTTCTAGTCATGTAAAAGTTTTTTTTGCTTTCTGCTTTTCGGTTCTGAATGCTGTTTAGTTTCTTAAGAACTCTGAACAATATGTCTTTGTCTTTGAGACTGTATTTCTTTTCATCCCAAATCTATTTGTATAGTCAAAAATTCAAAATATCAATGTTCAGGAATTAAGTGTGTGGGGGCTGGCATTTGTGAACTTATATACTATTCTTTCTTGAAATATATTGCTTTCTTTGTTTTTTGTCGGAATGGGGGTCCAAAGAGGCAAAATCCACTCTTGGATATAAAAAATAAAAAATATATATATATATATACACACACATACATATTTTTATTTGGGGGGGGGGGGGGTTGAGATAGAGATTTTGGTATGAAGCTCTCGTAATTGAACCTTTCTTCTGTAAAGCAATTTTTTGGTATAATTCCTTTGAGTTACTTTGACCAACTCATCCTCTATTTTAATTTGATTGCTTTTGTTTTTCCCAATTGTAGCAGTATTTCTTTTCATAAGTTGCTTCTGATTACAGTACATATATTGTTTTGTCAAACGTATATAAACAGGCACTATTGTTCCATGCAGAATTGCAGGTAAAGTTTCTTATATATTCAGATATTTATCTTACAGGTTATTGCTAATAGAGCAGCTGAGATTCTTGGCCACAAGCGTGGTGGGAAGGTTGTTCATCCTAATGACCATGTAAACAGATCACAATCTTCAAACGACACATTTCCAACTGTAAGATTCTGACAACAACTCAACAAGACCATCTTTTGTTTTATTTCATCAGTCCCCATAAGTTCAACTGGTTATTTGGTTTTTGACTCGTCTTATGCATAGGTAATGCACATTGCTGCTGCAACGGAGATCAATTCAAGATTGATACCAAAATTGAAACAGTTACACTCAACACTTCATGCAAAGGTTTGCTACCTTCTAACTCTTCCACCCCCCTTCCTTTGGTAATATTTATGATTTAGGCCCCTTTTCTTTTATCCCCTTATGATTGTTTTTCTTTTGTACAAGGTTTAATAATTCTTTTGAGCATGTAATGCATCAATCAGCAGTCTTTGAGCATGTAATGCATCAATCAGCCATATATGATCCTATGGTATTAGTTTCTGTCAAAATTGTGTGGGTTAATCACTGAAAAGTTCATAAACTTTAGCCCATGACTACCTTCTGAAGTGGCGGTCTCTCCACTCTTTTTCGTCTGTTCCCTTGACTACTCAATCTTCTCTCTCTCTTACTCTCTCCTGGTCGCCTTGTCTTTCTACCCCCCTCCCAAAACCCAACCAATGTCTCTCTCTCTTTCTCTGTGTACACACACACACTATATCCCGTCGCTGTCTCTCTGTTGAAAGCGAAACACATGTTTCAGGCTCCATGTCATTGCTATAAATTTTGGTGAAATTGTAGGTTGAATTAAAAAAGTCATCATTGACATTGAACATTGGCTGAAAGTTTGTTAGGTTGAATTGAAAAAGTATTTATTGACATTGAACATTGGCTGAAAGTTTGTAAACTTTTTTTGTAATTAACCTTAACTGAGGGTGAGTTTTTTCCAGGGGAATAGTTAAGTTCTTTTTGTCCATCTTTTTTTTAATAGGTTCGCGGTTTCGTTTTAATTAATGTTAATTACTTGTCTTTGGTGATTTTCACATTCTGCACTTACTTGCATTGTGTTAATAAATGTTGATTTGTTCCATTCCATCAAATGTGGTTCAGTCTGTTGAGTTCGACGACATTGTTAAAATTGGCCGTACACACACACAAGATGCTACACCTTTGACACTTGGACAAGAGTTTAGCGGCTACACCACGCAAGTAAGCTTTTTATTACCCTTTTTTTTGTGGTGCAGTGAATTTTATTTCAGTCTAATACTGACTGCCGCCAAAATAATTATGATAATCATAAATTGCTTGTGGTTACAGGTGAAGTATGGGATTGATAGAGTCTTATGCACCCTCCCTCGCATCTATCAGGTTAACTGATCACTTAAATGGCTTTGTATTCTGGCTTTTTAACTAGCTTCTCTCTCTGCTCCTAATAATTTGGAAAATATATACAGCTTGCACAGGGGGGCACTGCTGTAGGAACCGGTTTGAACACCAAGAAAGGGTAAGAACGATGAAGTATCGAATTTATTTTTGTTGTTTATTTCCTCTTACCTGCTGAATTCTTCAAATACCAAATGCTCTTTTCTTATCTTTGTGCTGTCATAGTAAGATTTGAAAGGTAATTAAGAAACTTTCTGTTGCCAGGTTTGATGTAAAGATTGCTGAAGCAGTAGCTGATGAGACTAATTTGCCATTTGTGACTGCTGAAAACAAATTTGAGGCTCTGGTAAATCTCTCTCTGAAGTTTTCCTTTTGGTCATTGTGGCTCTGGAATCTTATTTCTCTGGGTGGTTGGCTTCTATAGCTGTGTGTCCCGAGCAAGTTTTCTTACTGAAAATGTACCTCTGGATTAGTTTAAATTGAGTGTCTCAGCAAGCCTAGAAAATTTTCTTACTGTGCTTATTTTGATAGGCTGCACATGATGCTTTGTTGAATCAAGCGGTTCATTGAACACCATTGCTACTTCTCTCATGAAGATAGCAAATGACATACGCTTCTTAGGAAGGTAACTGAGATCTCAGGATGTTTCTCCTACACTTTCGTTCATTGCTTTTAAGTACAGTCCTCACATTCTCCCTTATATGCAGTGGTCCACGTTGTGGTCTAGGAGAACTCATACTTCCTGAAAATGAACCCGGCAGCAGTATAATGCCAGTAATGTGTTTTCTAATCTTATATATGGAAACATGAAGGTTCATTATCTTGTCACTACTATTGACTTCGTGCTACTCAAATCATCTTCCATTTCAGGGGAAGGTGAACCCTACACAGTGTGAGGCCCTTACGATGGTTTGTGCTCAGGTAATAATTATTTAAGGTGAGGATATAGAAGTAGTTTTTCAGTAAGATGGTTTACTGATGCTCTGTTTCCTCTTCCAGGTTATGGGCAATCATGTCGCAATTACAGTGGGGGGATTCAATGGCCATTTTGAATTGAACGTATTTAAGCCTGTCATTGCAAGCAACTTATTACATGTATGTTCCACTATTAGTCAAGTCGTTACTCGTTTGTAGACATCTAGGACGTACAGCCTGTCATTTACCTGAACTCTATTACATGATCGTTGCTCCAAATCTAAGCTATTTCTTTCCCTGGCTAATAATAAGATAGCCCAATTATGCATGCAAAGGAACGGATTCCTTGATCCCAAAATTTTACATCTCCCTTTACCTTTTTTCCTATCACCTCTTCGCTATTGTTCTGGGAAACCATGCTCAACCTTTCAACTTGGTGCTAATTTTAATTAGAATTTCACCTATACTTCTGTGTGTATGCTGATGTCTGAATACAATAGACATACACACAAGTTTTGTTGCTTTGGATGAATAATCTTACCACTTATCTTCATTTGTTGGTTAGTCGGTGAGATTGCTTGGGGATGCCTCTGCTTCCTTTGAAAAGAACTGTGTCAGGGGAATCCAAGCGAACAGACAAAGAATTCATAAGTTGTTGCATGAGGTCAGTCTCTACTTTCTTTGCATATGATTATTGATATATTTGAACTACCTTTGTCTAATTGTACGTGGTATTTTTATGATATTGCAGTCCCTCATGCTCGTTACTTCTTTGAATCCAGTAAGTTTTCCTTAAGATTGAAGTATTCAGTTATTATCCATGTATACTGACCGGTGGATCTTGCTTCTCACAACTGAACTCTGCTATTTATTCCAGAAAATTGGCTATGATAATGCTGCATTGGTTGCCAAGACAGCTCACAAGGAGGGAAGTACTTTGAAGGTTAGAGACTCACTATTAGGCTTAGCTATCCCGAAAAAAAGAAAACACTATCTAGATATATTATGACGTCATCAATCTTCTTATCTCTGGTGACATTAATTTCACTGGTTATTTATCACACATTTTGTTAAAACATTCCAAAAACATAAATTTGTGAAACATGATATGCTCATTGAGGTTTCCACTGTACAGGAAGCTGCATTGAAGCTTGGGGTGCTGACCTCGGAAGAATTTGATACCCTAGTGGTTCCTGAAAAGATGATTGGCCCGTCCGACTAAATCAATCGGGAAACATATATATCTTGAAAGGAGATCCTGATTATGTTCGGGAAACGGAGAGGTTGTAATGTAACCTAGAGAAACTATTATTTGTGAGGTCTTCTCGTGTTTTGTGGTTCATGCGGCCTGTTTTCACTTTGAGTTTTCGGAACTATACAGGTTTGTGGTGAGAAGGCCTCCTCAATTCTAACGGAGACGCCTAGAATAAGTACCACTCTAAATTGTGAAAACTACGGTTAGCTTCAGGCGTGAATTCTTCAGTGTTCCATGATTAATAAACGAATAGTTATTTTTGCCCACTCATACTTTTTGGCTCCTTGGATCTCAATATAATTTAATTGGTGTGCGTAATGATGCTGTTATTATTACTTCATCCGTCTCATTTAAAGTATTCTATTTCTTAAAGGGTACAGGTGTTTAGGAGAACTTTATAAAGTAATTAAAGTGATAAAAAGTGCGTATGATTCATATATTTTGAAGGGAATTTTTTAAAATGAAATAAAACATTTGTAATGAGATAATCCAAAAAGAAAAGTGGAATATTTTAAATGGGACGGAAGGAATATTATTATTCAGGTTCCATAATATGATTTTCCTTCTCTTGTATAAACTTCTTCCCTTATTTGTATGGATTGTTATCAATGAACGCCTAAGAGGGTGTTTGGCTAAGCTTATAAGTTCTTCAAAACAAATTATAAGTTGTTTAGGAGCTTATAAGCTCATCCAAGTGTTTAGCAAAATAAGTTCTTAAACAAATTATGTTCGTGAAAATAAGCTCCAATAACTTATAAGCTCCCTTAAAAATAAGTAGCTTAACCCCAACTTATTTTTTTTCATAAGCTTGCAAATAACAATGAATTTACCAAAATAACCTTACTATGATTCGTTATAATTTACATATATATTATCGACTTCACCTCTCGTCAATTTTCTCTCTCTAACTCACGATTCTTTCTCTAGCTTATAAGCTAAATTATCCAAACACGTTGACAACTTATAAGCTCTTGAAACATTGTGTCTTATAAGCTCTTAGAGCTTATAAGCTCTTTAAAATAAGCTTAGCCAAACACCCTCTAAATCATATGGCATATAATTTTAGTAGTTTAACATGATGTACGGCCATTTTCTTTCTCTTAAAGTAATTAATTAAAGTTTTATAGTAAAGTTAGCAATTCAAACATGTTTAAAAAACTTCCAACATATAGCACAGCCATCCAAAGTAAATGCATAATTGCTTGCAAAGTGTTCGTCATCATTTTTCAAGTTCAATGTACGTGGAGTAGCTAATAAGATTTCAAAATATTAAGAAGGAGAAGAAAAAGAAATAAAATAATGCTTCTTTAGTACTCTTTCAAAAGTAGAATAATTTTTTATTAATTTGATTGGATGAGAAAAGTTGGACATTAAACTAGCTAAAATAACTTTTATACTACTCTCTTCTTTTCCAAAATATATTTCTGAAAATAGAAGACATCAAATAGTGCTTTTTTATTACTCTTTCAAAAGTAGAATCATTTTGATTAATTTGATTGGATGAGAGAAGTTGGACATTAAACTAGCTAAAAGAACTTTCCTACTATATTCAATTCGTATCCAAAATATATTCATAGAATTTTCAATTCGTATTTTAATTGAATATTTTGTGAGTGAAGTAAGAATCTCAAATTAATATAAATATTAAATTAATTAGTGGTAGGTCATCTTATATAAATAAATAAAATTATTAAAAGAATAAATAAGAATAGTGATGGATTATATATAGTAAAAGATATAAATACAAAATGTTATTAAAAATAATAAGTAAGAAGTGTTTTGTAAGGATTTCATATATAGAAAATGAATAAATTTGAGAACGTATGATAATGAAAATTAGAAACATATTTTAGGGATCAGAGTATTATTTATTTTCACGCCGCATACTGCCCAGCCAATAAAATGCCGCTTCCACACGTGCGAGCTTTGGATGAATCAGAGCTCCGCGTGTCGCTTTCACCCCCGTGATAGCCAAATCGAAGCTATAAATGTTCTTTTTACATTTTCCTCCACTTTACTTCATCACTTTTTGATGAGCTCGACTCTCACTCCTATTTATCTTCTCCTAAAACGATCCAACACTTTTTTCTTCCCAAATGAAACTCCGCAAGTTTTTTTCCAAGTGAATCAGTCCGCGGAGTGATGTTTTAGCATCCGCGTAATGTTGATCAGGTAACTTTTTAAAATAAATTATTGTTTCTGAGTGTGGATTATCGGATGATTGTTGTCGTTTTGGAGAAATGCATCTTTTTCCTGCGTGATCTCTGTTTCTGTGTGCTCAAGGATTTTGATGATTGGAGGAAGTTATGTATCAGATCTCGTTGTTATGCTACCTCGTTTGAGTTTGGAGAAATGAATGAGGAGAATTCGTGATTATTTTAGTCCGCTTGCTTATCTATAATGTGTGCTGAATTACTGGATTAAGAACTGCGTTAGCAAAGATCAGTTGATGTGGAAGACGTGAAAATGGAATTTTCTGAAGTTGTTGATATTTACGGAACCGCATAAATGGAATGTATGATTCATTGTTCGTGGTATGAGCTAAAGGGACTTTATGGTATTGTTTATGATTCATTGATAAGTAACAACTTCTATTCATCTGATAATCAAAATTATTGAACATTGAGATTTGAGATCTTGATTGATGTTGTGATTGATGTTGTCTATAAACAAAAATGCAAATCCACTAAGTTTGATATGTAACCAGTTTGCGAGGTGCCATAAGCGAGTTACCATGTTTATTTGTTCATTTATTACTGAAACCATCAAGAAGTCCTCAAAATTTCAAGGGTACGTTAGTGTTGTTAGTTAATATGCTATCATCTACAAACATATATTCAATTTTCTCTGAACTGGGCATTTCAGTTAATTCTGAAGATTTGTTGCTAGCGAAGAACTCTGCTTCCGCAAGCAAACTAAAATTTGCATTGTATATTCATGATTTGATGTTCAACACATTTTAACTCGACTCGTGTTTTACAGGTTCCTCTTACATGCGACTGCGTTGAGAGTCACTGGCCAGCTGATGGGCTCCTGGTGAAATATCAATACATATTGGATTTTCTCATCGTGATTGCATACTTTTCCATTCCTCTGGAGCTCATATACTTTGTTCAAAAATCTTAATTCTTTCCATATAGATGGGTGCTAATACAGTTTGGTGCTTTCATCATTATCTGCGGAGCAACTCATCAAATTAATCTGTGGGTATTCACTCTTCATCCGAAAATTGTTGCAGTGGAAATGACCATAGCAAAAGTTTCTACTGCAGCTGTATCTTGTGTGACAGCACTAATGCTCGTCCACATCATCCCCGATCTGCTCAGTGTGAAAAAAAGGGAGTCATTTCTGAAAAACAAGGCCGAAGAATAGGATAGATATGGGAATAATCATAAAACAAGAGAAAACCAGCAGGTACGTCTGCAGGCTAACTCATGAGATCAGAAGCATACTTGACAGACACACTATACTGACAACTACTCTTGTTGACCTTGGAAAGACTTTAGATTTGGAAGAATGTGCACTGTGGATGCCATCTCAACGAGGCATGAATCTGCAGTTATCTCATACTCTGAGCAATTTGATACAAGTTGGATCCACTGTGCCTACTATTCCAATTGTCAATGAAGTCTTTTAGTCGGGCTGAAGCAATCCATATTCTGCATACATGCCCTTTGGAAAATATTAAGCCTGTCCCCAGTAGATACATATCTCCTGAATCCGTTGCTGTTCGTGTACCGTTCTTGGAGCTCTCAAACTTCCATTTCAACAACTGGACTGTGATGTCAGCTAAAAGCTATGCTGTCGTTCTTGTTCTGAATGGAATAAGGCAAAGGCGCGAACATGAGCTTGAACTTGTAGAAGTCGTTGTTGACCAGGTTTGTTTGATATCCTTTTCCTTCTATATGCAATCTAATGGAACATAAAATTTAAATTAACATGGCTTGTTACAGATTGAGCAATTAATGTAGCAGTATTTTCTTATAATTGGACTATGAGCAGATCTAAATTAGTTTTTATCAGAAGTATATATGAATTTATTTGCCATTGTCATCCGCGAATAATTGTATGTTTCTTGGTTTGTAATCCACATCACAACAATGAATCTGCCAACAACCTTATGTTTTCTTGATTCAATTTGTAATAATGTTTAGGTGACAGTAGCTCTCTCCCATGCTGCAATCTTGGAAGAATCCATGCGGTCCCATGATCAGCTCGTGCAGCAGAATTTAGCTCTGAATTTCGCTCAGCTAGAAGCAGAGCTGGCTATTCGAGCTAGGAACGACTTCCTGGCTGTAATGAACCACGAGATGAGAAGTCAATGCACGCTATGGTCTTAGAAGCCGAGCTTGCTCCGGACCAAAGGGTCATTGTAGCAACATACTAGCAACTCTCATCAACGACATCTTAGACCTTTCAAGACTCGAAGATGGCAGCCTTCACTTAGAAGCCGAATTATTCAATCTACAGGAAGCTTTTTTGGAGAGGTAAATCTCTCCCTTTTTCTATTCAAACATAAGAATAAACACTACTTATCTCTACTGACAAATATTGTTCAGCCACAGGTTTTGGATTTGATAAGGCCTATAGCATCAGTGAAGAAACTGTGCCTAACTTTGAAATTGGCTCTTGATATGCCTGTGTATGCTAACTGTGATGAAAACGACTGATGCACATCATATTGATACTCGTTGTTAATGTCGTTAAGTTCAGAAAGGAAGGTTATATCACGATCTGCGGCCTCCAATGCGAAGCCAGAAAACATTAGAGGCTGGCAGAAAACAACTGATATCCAGTTTGCATAATTCAACAAAAGGGAAGTCAATTCAAGTTCAAATAAAAGTTGATTAAATTTGGATTTTTTTAATAAAAACCGAAACAGATGTTATAATTAATCATAATTTAAAAAAAAAACTAATCGAATCATTTAACGGATTCTTTTCGCTTAGTTCCGCTCTACACTATTCTATAAAAGTACCAAGCTTAAAAAACTAAGTAATAAGTTTGTCAGCAAAACCAAACATAATCATGTACATCTAAGGTAACGTTATCTAATATTTTTGAACAAATACCCACTATGCGAACAAAAAAATATCACAGCAAAGACAAGTTTAGGATCGATGGTAATGAACAGGATGAAAAGTCATCATCACATTCAAAAACTCGATACGACACATCCAAGAACAAGAAAACTCAAAACACAGACCCAAGATAAACAAACAGTAACATAAAACTAGGCAATAGGAAGACATTACACAAACTAATAAGAAATCAAATATAAATCAGCTTATGGAAACATATTATAATCAAAATAGAGGGGGTATAATTTCAATACTCCTTTCACTAAACAACATAGTTATATGATAAAGACAACTCATAAGCAAGAGATCAAAAAACTGGGGGTACAGTTCCAACAATATAATAAACATGGCACTGGGGCACCAGTAGCTGAAACTAGTTGTCAAGGAGTTCACTTCTTTGACTTCTTAGTTGGCCTGCAACAAGACGTAACAAATATAAGATAATACTGCTCGAACTGGAGACCGAAGAATTCTGCAGCAATTGCAATACACTTACTGTGCTTGCTGAGATGTCGGTGCAGCAGCTGCAGGTGGAGCTACCTTCTCTCCTGGTCCCTACATTGGTTATGAAATTCGACATTCAAGTAAGCAACAATTAAGAATTTATTGATTTGATTCATTCGTGATGAAATCCTATGCAACTTGTCGAGGTTGATAAACTATGAGATACATGCATCTTCTATAAGATAAGTAATTTAACATTTTTCAATTTATACCTGAGCAAGTCGTTCTTCCCTCCTAGCAAACTTCCTTTCCCTGCTAGCCTTGTTCTTAGCTCTCTTGGCCTCAAACTGGTCTGATAAGGTCTTCTCCCTAGCCTTCTCAGCCTTGGACTTGTGAATGCTCTCCATCAACACACGCTTGTTTTTGAACACATTACCCTTGACCCTCATGTACATGTCATGGTACATGTGTTTGTCAATCTTCTTTGCCTCACGATACTTGCGGAGCAGACGCCTCAGCACTCTCATCCTCCTCATCCACAAAATCTTAGTGGGCAACCTTGCTTCCCTGGTACCCTTGCGCTTACCTGTGATAAATCAAATATAATAAATACAATATGCAAAGTATTAGAAAGACAGACGAATATACGAGTAGTGTTTAGGAATAAAAAATGCAGAACTATAATATACAAATAATCAGAAAACAATACCATATCCTGAGTGACGTCCCTTTCTCTTGGCTTCCTTCATGCGGCGGGCACGGGAACGTGAGTGTATCTTGGTTGGCTTCCTGATAATGAAACCATCCTTGACCAACTTCCTAATATTTTGACCTATGCCCGATAGAACATCCATAATAAAGTTATGACAACAAGAGTATAATACCAAAACAAAACAAAGAAGAATGATGATAGATATACTAATTAAGTGATTGTGATTTGAGGTCAAGTTTAGTGATATTTACAACCATGCTTATATGAATTTCAATACCAACAACTCTGGCTACTTCCAATAACTATCACTATCCTACCAATATGTATTACATTTATCAATTTTACAGCTTAATTTACAATAAGTACGCTTTACACCAACATTATGAGCAACAGTAAATGTTTTGACAGTTCCATTCAAGATTTAGAAATTCTGCACTAGCTCTTCTCTGAAGATATATCAAAATTGTGGAGGAAAATACTCCACGGTAAAACGAACCTATCTAAAAAATATCATTTTCAATATAACTAGATACTAGGCGATTATAGAATTGATATTTTGATGTGTTTTGAATAATTCCAAAACAATTTAGCAGAATGAGGTCCCCCATATTTACGAAGCTCAAACAAGTCCTAAGGAGTCTCTCCGAGCACAGATAATCATAAATCTGAAACTAGTTTACGAAACACAAAAATAGCACTCATAAACTCAAATTAATACCAAATTGCTCGATAACAAAGGAACGCGAGCAAACAGACATAGTGCATAATTCAACTGAATAAAACAGATCAGATCCCAGAGCACGGCTCCAAATAGCTAAAACGTGAATATAACTCTCAAAAGTAGAAAGTGGAACGTACGAGAGTTGGCCATGGAGATTTCGTTGACTTCATTAGGGTCGAGCCAAACCTTGCCCTTGCCGCACTTCAATACGCTGGCGGCTAGCCGCTTCTGCAGCTTAAGCGACACCATCTCTCCTCCTCCTCCTCTCTCTCTCTCTCTGTTTCTCCGGTGGTGGGTGTGAAGATGGCAAATGGAGTAAGTAGCGATGATGATGATAGACTTTATACGGCGCTCCATTATTTTTTAGCCCTAGGGTTTATGATATGGGCTTTTTTGTATTGGGCTTAATACAACTTTTTCAGTTAGTAATTGATGGGCTTATATTTTATTTTCTCTTTTTGTTGGATTCAAACTCACGATTGCAGTTCGAGATGAATTTTGGATGAATTTCGTTTTAACACATCGGAAAGCCAACATAAAAGATGTGTTGTAAAAAATTGATAGATTTTCGAAAATACGTAACATATGTCTAAAGATTGTAAAACCATTCATTCTACCAAATCATCCCATGTGGATGGACTTCTTTCACTTATGAGGGAGTTAAATAAGATTGAATTTGCTATGACACTTGTGGTTTTGACAAACAATCGATTTTATAGTTTAGGCAAAGTTCGTTTCAAGAGAACTTATAAAATTCTTGATGACCTTAGAGGGATGGAAATATAAAATGACTATTAACTGCCGACCCATTTAATTACAAACCCTAGCACTTCGGCACCCATATTGCGAAAATTAGGGTTTCACTACGCCATTTCTGCACGAAACCAATTCCAATTTCCGGTGCATCTATCTGCACCGACTTGCAATGGTAATCTCCCTCTCCATCTCTAAGTCGCCGTAATTCTGCGCGTTTAGTGTTATAATTGCTCAAATTTTGAAGATTCTGTGAAAAATGTTGGGTGAACTCCGCGGAAATTGATTGTTATTGTTGTTTTATTTGGGGCAAATGAAATCTGATTTGAATAAATCGACCTCTAGGTATTTCTATATGGATGTCTATCGGGTTTCTGATTCACGAACGCCTATTTCTAATCGACCTCTAGGTCTTTCTATATGGATGTCTATCGGGTTTCTGATTCACGAACGCCTATTCTGTTCCGAGTCCTTTTTTTTGGTGAATAATTTGAGCTCTGTTTCGATTAGAAATGTGGTTGGTTTTCCCACTCTGGATATATCGGATGAAATAAAGCAATTTACTCTATGAATTTGTTTGTAACGGCGGTTAGAACTGAGGCGATAGATTGATTTTACTTGCCATCTGTATATTCACCCTGCCAGCATGTGTTTATATGCTTGAACCTATAATACTTCAGTGACTTGGCACAAATTTATGTGGTAACGAGCTAGATTCAAAGGATGAATACATAGTGGTGAGTTCTTGAAGTGGATATATTAGCATTTCTTGAAATTTTGGTTATTCTGTCTGAAGAAGTGAGTGCAGTTTGTTGCTTGTCCGTCTGTTTAGGGTTGTTGATTATCTGCAGGGGCGATACAAGTATGGAGTAATAGATAAAGTTTTCAGCTTGGATCATGATTGTAGTGCATATATGCGACGCAATCAGGTCTCTTGTTGGTGTTCTCGGATCATGCCTAATTTATTTATTGGTTCATGTTGGCAGGTGAACGTTCCAAAGACAAAGAAGACTTACTGCAAGTCAAAGGAGTGTAAAAAGCACACCTTGCACAAGGTCACCCAATACAAGAAGGGAAAGGATAGCTTAGCTGCTCAGGGGAAGCGTCGTTATGACCGCAAGCAGTCTGGTTATGGTGGTCAGACAAAGCCTGTTTTCCACAAGAAGGTAAGGAAATAACCAATAAATGGTACTGATGGAGTTGCTATTGTCAAATTTGCTACGAATTAATGGTTGTGAGTATTAAGTTAACATTACAATTTTTGTACAAACTGATTCAGAATTAATATTCGATTCTGTTTAGGCAAAAACGACGAAGAAAATTGTGCTGAGGCTGCAATGCCAGGGTTGCAAACATGTTTCCCAGCACCCAATTAAGGTTGGTGTCTTGTTCTTGCATTTTGTTGATGACTGCTCTTCGCCTACCTGTGCTTAAAACTGGTTCATTCTCTCCTTTTTTGCAGAGGTGCAAGCACTTTGAAATCGGTGGTGATAAGAAGGGCAAAGGAACCTCACTTTTCTAGGTATATTATTCTTTGCTGCCTTTTGTTTTGTTGTTATTTTCGATTTAGCTAAACATTTGATTATATCGGAAACTTCGTTGTAATCTTTGTTTTGAACAATAGTGGTATGCATCTCAAAGCAGTTTTTTCACTACTTACTTTTGTCCTTGTTCAGTTTTTTTATTCGAACTTTGTGAAATTATACTTTTTAAATTACGGCCTCTGGAAAAAATGAGCTTAGTTAAATCGATAGATAATTGCACTCCCAAGTAAATAACAAGGGAGCATTTACTCTTTGAGGATTTGTCTAGATAGATAAAAAATATACTAGATTTGTCTAGATAGATAAAAAATAGTATATGTAACTATTGTTTATCTAGATGGATTTGAATTTTGAAATATGGTCTTTGATAATTTCTATTCCTTCTGCTCCAAAAATTGACATATTTTTCTTTTTAGGTCGTTTCATTATTGTTATCTTATTTTAAAAAAGAATCATTTATATATATATAAAAGTATTTCGAATTTGATGAGCTATATTTTTTTACATATAAAATAATTTTTCTTAATCTAAGTGTTCAAAAGTTTTGATACAATATATTTGGAACGGGGAGAGTATAATTTAAGTTACTTTTGTTTGATTCATATATCACTGAAATAAAATCTTATAATAAGGATAAAAATATTTAATTGTGTATTTTATCAAGTGTGAAAAATAAACTTCCCTTATTAATTACACCTTTTTCACAAAATATGAAAAATGATCTAATTAGCTTGCAAATTAGAGGTGTAAATCGATTCAGTTTATGTTATCGATTAACTGAAATCAAAAATGATCATAGTTACTTAGTGATAACCTAAAAATTGGATTCGGTCAACAATAGGTGTGAGCATTCGGATTTTGGTTCGGATTTTGCCTAATCCGAACTGATCCGAAAATTCGAATTTTGAGAGAATAATAATCCGAACCGAATATCCGAAAATTCGAAATCCGAATTTTTTTTAAAAATATCCGAATCGAACCGAAAAATCCGAAATTATGAAAAATCCGAAAATTCAAAACCAAAATTTCTCAATTCTTATATATATTTATATTAGATTTAAAAATATTTAAATAAAATATTATTATAATATATAAATTCGGATTTTTGGATTTTTTTGGATCTGAAAAATTCAAATCGAATTTTAAATTTCGATTTGATTCAGATCGGATATTTGAATTTAGGGTATTTTGCTCATCCCTAGTCAACAAAACCCTGGGATTGATAAATCCAGGAAGTGAGGCGACCGAGTTATGTGCAGCTGCCGGAGGCGATCGGCGAAAACGGAAATTTGAATTATGAATTACTACATTTTAATTAAACTTAATTATTAACCATACTTAGTGTGGATATTTGTCGTTGGTAGAAGTATGAATTAGGTCGCAAGCATGTGATTAACTAAACATCATGTACTGGCAGCAAGCCCATCGAGAAGTTAGTTTTTGATGGCCCACAAAATTGGTCTTATTGGGCCAATGTGTAGCATGGTATACTTTTCAAGTTGTTGTATTGTGATGAATTTGGTCTGCGACATTGTAAAGTAAATTATAAATGTTTTCACGTTTAAGGCTTCAAGTAGCCAAAAAGAACAAATATTTGTGCTACTTGTCGATTTAATAAATTTATCTATCACTTCGAGTCACATTTACACTATATATACACGCGATAGAATTTATTGCTAGGTAAAATAGGAATTTAGTTCCTATGGAATTAGAGGAGTAGAGTCATGACATAATATTCTTATTCTTTTATTTATTTTGAGTTAGAGATGGAATGATTGAGATTTATATTATAACCTATCAAACTTACCATAAGGGGAATACCACTAAAGTACTAGGTTATAGTTAACATAATATGTATATTGTGTGTCTATTATGTGCTTTTTCAAGTGTTAAATGTTACACAAATATTCTATAAAAAATAACATTCTTAAACAAATATACCAAAAAGTTAAATAAAATGTCGAACTTGTTAGTGCAACAAAAAGAAGTTAAATTAGAAAAGGCCAAAATTCCGTACAGTGAAGAAAAGTCTTAAACAAGTTTTCAATAGTGTAACAATTATTTTCTTTCCTTTGTTTTTGAGGGTGGGGCAAAGCAGTGGGCGCCGCCGCCGCCTTGATGAGATGCGAGTAAAATACCTGATGCGCCCACAGCCACAGGTATTGGCCTGTTCATATTCACGACTTTCGTGCACGCACATAACTACCAAACACGCCTCAACATGCCCTATTTTAATTATTCATTTTTAGTTACTATGACGTTTCAAGTTAATCGTTTTATAAGATTTTAACAAGATTCGGATTCGGATTAATAATTGATATATGTGTATATATATATACACATATATGTAGTTTATTTATAATCTTTTAATTCTAAATTCATTCATTATATTAATTAAGGATTGTTCGATTTATATAATATTAATGGAATCATATTCACAAATAATGTTTACTTTTCACGATAAGTTAAATTAATAAAATATAAAATTAAGTATTTAAATAATAAGATGATCAAACAAATTCATAAATCTATTATTAGATAGAGGTATAATTGTAGAAGTCAAAACAGTGAATATTCTCTCATCCACATGTAAAAACGAAAAAATTTACAAAGGGGGAAAAGGACAAGGTAAATTACAAGTCCTACTTGTGTTTTCCAAGTCCCGCGGCTAATTCTTTTAATTGTACCATCTTATGTAAAAAGTAAAAATACAAATAAAAATAAAAATCCACACTATGATAAGCGAAGAAATAAACTCTAAGGGGGTGTTTATTTTATATGATTGTGTTGGATAGATAAAATTAATCTAACATAATCAAGTGTTTACTTTTAAAGATTAATAATTGAGAATATCCCAAAGCTCATGATTATTTTAATCATTTGAATTGTTCTTCATTAATTTTAATTCAACTAATATAGATAGGATTAAAATAATCCTCCAAATAAAGGAAAAGTTATTTATCCCAATTTAATCATTCATTAATCATTTGTAGTAAATAAAGAATTGATAGATAAAAATTATCTTATCACATATTTAATACATCAAATAGTCAATCCTTCAAAATGTTAATCATGAAAAGTAAACACTTCAAAATATTAATCATGAAAAGTAAACACTCACTAATAGTATAGGGGGCCCAACTTATATACCCAACTATCAAAATTAAGACACCCATATCCAAACTAAAAATTAACTACACCATATACCCAAACCTATTAAAACTATATTCTTCTTCGAAAATTAAAATTTGCAGAACAACACGTTGAAAAATTTGCGTAAATTTTGCAGACGCCTTATCTATTCTTTTTTCTGCGAAATGGAATCGATTCCTTTTTGTTTCGTGCTAACATTAACTCTCTTAAAACCACCCACATTCACGCATTCAATTCACGATTCAAATTCTTCTTCAAAAATTTGAAAACTCACCCACATTCACGATTCACATTCATTCAAATTCTTCTTCAAAAATTTGAATTTCGTTCTTCATAATTTTCTTCAATTTTCATTCTCATTCCGTGAATTTCGATTTGTATTTCCATTACCATTCTCATTCCACGAAAGATAAGAAGAGACGTGAAGAACAAGAGGTAACGCCAAAATAATTTCGCAAAATTGAAGTTTCCTATTAATTTTAGAGTTTTATTTGAATTTTTAATAATTATGTATTAACTCAATTTTCTAATAATTAGGGTTTTGCTTATTCGAATCAAGAAAGGAAGTGAGAATATTTGGTTGCTTATTCGAATCGAGCGAGAATATTTGGTATGTTTTATGTTTTCGCCATATTATTTGCTATAAATATAGTTATGCGATTTTGCGATTTTGTTTTGATATGTTAAGATGATTTTGATGATTTTTGATTTTTGTAAGATTATAATAATGTTTAGGAAATATAGGAAATATTTGTTGGTTATTGTTGGTTTTACAAGTTTCGATAGGAAATATTTTAGATTTATATGTGGAATGTTGAAATTTGAAATGATAAATGTTGGTTTTACGCAAAAATTGAATTAATTTGTTGTACCAATTGAACTTTCCGATCGGTGAAGGCTTCTTTCCGTCGACCGGAGAAAGCCTTCACCGATCGGAAAGTAGGTGATCGATCGAAACAATGAATTGTTTCAATATATTTGTTGTCTCCGATCGGAAAGTAGGTGAATTCAAAATTGAATTAATTTGTTGTACCAATTGAACTTTCCGATCGGTGAAGGCTTCTCCCACGAATCGAGAGAGCCTTCACCGATCGGAAATTTCAATTGGTCGATCGAGACAACAAATTAATTAGTTATTAATATTTAGTTATTAATTGAATTATTTAATTTTTAATTATTAGTTATTAATTGAAATTATTAATTGAATTTTGTAATGATGCAGTATTAATTCAATTATTAGTTATTAATTGAAATTATTAATTGAATTTTGTATAATTAGTTGTTAATTATTAGTTATTAATTGAAATAATTATTAGTTATTAATTGAAATTATTAATTGAATTTTGTAATGATGCAGTATTATTTTCAAGGCAATATGTCGCATTTACCGTATGTTTTCGTGTGAACCCTTAGTATGTTTACCTTAAATATATTTTGTAATTGAGATTGGATAAATGTTGGTAGATGTGATTGAATAATATGATTGTATATGATTGAATATGAGTAGTTGAATTATGTTATTGAGATTGGATAAATGTTGGTAAATGTTATTGAATAATATGATTGTATATAATTGAATATGAATTATGTTATTGAGTATGTTAATATTGTTTATGGCTTGTATGTTTCGAGATATCTGCTTTGGAATATGATTGAATAAATAGCGTTTATGGTATATGATTGAATAATATTTCATTTATGGTTTAGAATGGTTAAATTGTATTACTTAATTATGGCGATTTTGATAGGTGATTTGTAGTTCTAATTATTTTTATATTTGTATGATAGGATGTTTATTGATGCGAATTATATACAAATGAAATAATTATTGTAGTAGTTTGTTGGTTTGTCAGACGTTGTGTAATATGTGACATTAATATAATTGTAGGTCGATCCTTTTTTTTGAGGCCTACCACGATAAATGTGGTGGCGGATGTAAAGACTTATTATAGACCGATTATTTTAAATATATTAAGAATGTCTTGCTAGATAAGTGGCGAAGAGTTGGTAGATATGTTTAGGGGGTTGCTTTGGTCATCCGATTGATTGGACTCCGGCCTAAGTCTAGTTTTTCTTTGCACCATTTAGTCTCCGTCGATAGAGCCTACGATCCGGAGATGTATTTTTCATCAATGGAAGATATATATGTTTTCGATTAAAGATTATGCTCTAGTCACCGGCCGCAATTTGGGTCATCATCATTTGATCCCACACTAGACTACGACTTGAGCGACGTTGAGGTCTATAGTCTTTTTATGGGGCACACAGATTACATTACGTAATCTAGTAGATAGATTTTGTAGTTTTAGTGATGATGTAGATCTTCGTCACTATTTACGTGTGGCCCACGTTATTACCCTCTATGGGTTCGTATTTGGATACGATACGGGGAAGATAATAGCTGATTGGGTTTGGGCATTGGTTGACGATCTGGAGGCGTTTTGCCGATTTCCGTGGGGGGCCTACAGTTACCAGATATTGAGATATTATACGACGCAGTGTCAACCTAATGCTCAATACCACTTTTACGGACCAGTCTGGGCACTATATGCTTGGTCACTCGAGATCATACCAGGCTTGGGAAGTATAGCTGGGACGTACATCAATCCCACAGCGTATCCGAGAGTGTTGAGGTGGAAGTTCAAGAGTAGGCTCTCACCGGCAGCTTTACAGTCACTTTTTGAGCAAGAGGTATTGAATTTTATTATAATTTTAAATCATGTATGAGGTATTGTATTTATTAGAATATTAAATAACATCTTTCAATTTATTGTAGGTCGGTTATCATCTCACATCCATCGAGCCGGACTCATTCGAGGTTAGCACCGTTTACTGGGTGTCTGTCTCACACCCCTCTCCACTCGGTGTGAATTTTGTTATACCGTCAAATCCTTTGAGGAGGGACGACGCCCTTCTCGTCGTGGTGTGTCTCATCCACCTCCGGTGGATGAGCCTCGACGTAACGCCGAGTTCGGCGAGGGCTCCACAGTTTGTTGAGGATCCCGATCTTCGTGGTCTCCATCGAGCAGCCTCGAGCCTTCACCTTCGATACCCGCCGAGGACATCGTCGGTTGGGTTCGTTGAGGTTCCGGTTGTTGATGAGCCGCGCCGCCATATGTGGATAGCCGTCCATCCGCTGAGAGACGGGATACGGAAGATGCACTGGGAGGCGGCTTCATCGAGCGGTGGTGGTCAGCACCTGTATGCGTCTTAGTTCCGCCGATCGTCGTTGGATTCGTGAATCTATCCGGAATCTATCCGGAGGAGGAGAGAAGCGCGACGATCGAGAGGTCTATCAAGACAAATTTATTCCAAAGATAAAAAGTGGTTTGAAAACCTCTTAGAAGACTCGATGTGGTTGCACACATAGGGATGATACGGCTACACATGCACTCATGTCCCACGTCATCCGACGACGACGACGACGAGAGGTGAAGATCGAGACCACATCACCGCCCGGTCGAGATGTCCCCGAGACGGTGGACATATTGAGCCACCGAGGCAAAGACCGCATCGCCCAGTGATACCCTCCCCGCTACTCTCACGGATCCATGGTACCAGCCCGGAACTACATCTCATCATTCCATGATGGGACCGACCTATTTAGTGATCCGACGCCTCGGACGCCGTGAGGCGACTTTCGAGCCCGCAAGCAGCAGCTTGGAGGAATGTAACTATTAAGTCTCATATTTGGCGCTTTATAATATTTCATTATATTTGTTATGTTTTCATTTTCCTAAATTAAATGTTTGTAGTTCGGGATCCGGAGAGGTGAACAGGCACGAGACCTTCTACAGTAATGAGGTCACCATACGTGAATAGCCCGATGCCACGTCTATTATCCGGTGACATAGTGATAAATTACCGCGTTTCTTGAACACAAATAAGGCAACGATGGTTGTTCGAGTACTGATCGACAAGTCCAGTTGCATTTTTCGTGAATATCGAAATGCCGGAGGCGTTTGATGTTCGGCACGTTTTATACAATATGCTTCCTTTTTTAAGTACATCTACTTATATTGATATGTATCCCTAAAATAATTTTGCGGTCGTCGATCTATTCATGGTGTATTTGAGGTGAGACTCGATGCCGGATCGACGTATTGGATGGGGTGGATTATCAAAACACAATCATCCTCGATCATCGGTTTTTCGTAAGTCTTTAATACAATCAATATATAGTATATATGTGTAGTATCTCTAATTACTTAATTTTCAATGTTGAATAGATGTTTCTGCAAAATCAATGGTCCGAGGTACACGCAATGCTTTCGTCCTACATTCAAGACCCGCGTGAGGCACCATTGATCATGACCCCTGAGAGCATTGCTTCTACATGGCACCACCATCGCATTGGATAGCAGTTGTCCTCGGCATGACGGGTTATACATCATGGTTACGTGCCACGCAGGTAACCTTATTTAATACAATAAATATTAATTTATCTAAATGGTTACGTGTCCTTGTTTATTTTATCTAAATATTAATTTTTATAGATCATTATCCTTGCGTCATCGAGCGTTTCGCGATAGTGCGCGTGGATATGCACTCGTCATTGCGTCGTTTGACTCGCGTATTTGGAGGATGGACCAGATCAAGTGGATGCGAGGATGATGGACTTCGTGTGCCTTACTAGATTATTGCGGCCGTTTCTTCTCTTCACTAGATGGTTCGAGGCTAACTCCCACCAGATACCACCATGGAATAATGATGCGGTTATTACACGAGCTGCCTCTTGAGGTATTTGACCGAAGACGATTTCGATGATGGTCCATTTGCGTGCATGATGTGGAACGCCTTATTTCGGTTCACCGAGCATCGAATGAGGTATGTCTAATGTTGTAGCATATAGACATAAAGTAGGTGGAAATATATATGAGATATGTGATCCATATAAGAAGCGGGAGGAAGAGGAAGAGGAAGATGAAGAGGTAGAAATTAGCATGTCTTGGTATATTGGTATGTATTTGTATATTGGTATGTATTGGTATATTGGATGCAAATGGATGTTCATATTATTTATCGAATATTTGATTATACGATAGTTATTAATCCTCGTGACAACAACTTAGTATTTAACTCGAGCTAAGATCGTTGAATGAATTTGTGTGCTGTTTTGAAGAATCATAGCTCAATGAAATAAGTATTACATAACCCAGTAAAATGAAAGACGTTATTCGAACAAACAAACAAACTCGTGAAGATCAAAGTTTTTCACCGCTATTCAAACAAACAAACAAACTTCATCGCTCAAGCTTCTTCTTTTCTTTTTTTGATAAAAGATTAATGTTTTAGTTAGTGAGATATATATGTGTTACGACGGATTGTTGATGTTTAGCGACGGATTTTCCGTCATTGTCGCATGTTTTTTCTAGTGTCAATTCAATTCAATTCAATTTGATTAAGTTAAAATAATAATAATGTTAATAATATCTTTACATGAATGTTTTCTTTCATTACAATGTCACTGTCTCGGATAAGTAAGGACACTCCGACGCGTATGAGATTCATTACCACACAAGCTACATGTCCGTAGTGCACGACTTCTACTACTCGATCCCACTTTGGATGACGATATCGATCCACTTTCGGCGCCCACTGACGGACTCTATTAGGAGGCATAAGCGTAATTCCAAAGAATATCGGAGGAAGTCCAAGTAGATCCGTGGTGAACAGATTGATCCGATACGAGTATGCTTGGCTAGCTTTGCGAATGGTAGTACTCCCACATAGTTAGATATATGGTGACCTTTATGACTAAAAATTTATATAATCAATTATATGTAAGTGAAATCAATTTGATCAAAAAATTAACATAATTAAACTTAAATTGCACCATATAGTCAAGACAAAGATGAGAACACGGTATCATATCCATGTCCCACTCCAAACACGCACACGATTGCGTATTGAGATTGACTCAATGTTTTGCTTCCGTGCTTGACTTTGAAAGTGGAGTCGATGAGGGCACTACGTCGTGTCTGCGTGATAGTTCCATTGATACCATCATCTTACGCGTTGCTTGAGGGTCAATTCACCGCGTACCTCTTTCGCTTCATGTCTCTCATCGAACCATTTTTACGTAATGTGACGGATTGCCTCAATCATTGAGCAAATTGGCAATCGCTCAGCCCACAATATTCGAGAATTGAATGATTCGGCAATGTTCGATGTCATAAAACTGTAGCGCCTAACGGGGCACTGTGATCTAGCCCACTTCTGCACTCCAACCTCCACCAACTTGGTATATGCGCCACTACCATCGGCCTTCACGAGAGACTTTAACATAGCCATCGCTTTTTCAAAGTGTGCATCTTGGTACGCATAAGCGGCTTTCTGAAATAACTTTGCGGATGGTTGCCCAAACGGGGTGATTTTTTTCAGCAGATGGTAGTAGCATAATCCGTGTGTTGCATCAGGGTGACACACTGACCGCGCTCATTATAATCGACATGGGCATCGAAACAATCAACATCTCGGATTTGATCCATAAGCGACTTGTAGTCGAGACGAAACCAAGTCCATGAGACATCATTCTCGATCGGACCAATTCCATAAGCTAATGGAAAACTTGCTCGTTGCCAGTCCTTTGTCACGGCAACGAATAATATGCCTTTATTGCGGCCCTTCAAGTGCGTGCGTCGACTACAATCACGGGTCGGAGGCACAATGTGTACGCCTAACTGCATGAACCGAGGGCGACAAAGAGGTGACGGAACCGACCATCCGATCCAATATCCAAGTCACCATCGAACCGGATTGCTCATCCGTAACATATGCGATAACTCGGTAGTAGCTGAAATGATTCTTCATGTCCACCGTATATCATCTCGATCGCCCTATTACGGGCTCGCATTGCTACATCAGATGTAACGTGTACACCGTACTCTCGCCGCAAATCGCCCATAATGGACCTCGGCTTTAGCACTTCACCGCCTTCGCGTATTTTTCGTGATATGTATGCTGCAATTACACGGGCATTAACCTTCCTTACTCCGATATTCACTAGTTACGTGCGCAAGTATGTATAGCATCAAACTTGCGGACAAACCAAAATCCACCTCACGCGATGCACGTAGTAGAAAAGGACACCGATTATGATATCGACATTTGAATGTAATCCTCGAATTATCGGATCGAGGAATAACAAATTCTACTCGACGCTCCAAATGCCATAGCCCCACGGATATCTTGATTCACCCTTGCGTCGAAGATGGAACCTTCGCTCACTCATCTGGTTCTGGAACCGAGTCCAGAGGACGAGCAAAGAGATTAATCAAGCATCATGAGGAATAACGAGGACTAGCCGCTTGCTCATCTCCTCAACTTCTTCTCGGCTCTAGCCTCCCACGTGCTCTTGCGTGTTACTGCATAATCGTAGATGAAGCTTCCCGAATCCACCCTCTCGACGGATCCATGCGTCAAACTCTACAAATGAGCCATAGCTCACCAGCGGCACTCGCGATCTTCTTCCTCTTCATCCGACTGCTTTCATCTTCTTCTTCTTCAACGTAGTCGTCGTCATCGCCGTCCTCAACAAGTGTATCACCGGTTGTGGTTGCGGCATATGTTGGGAAATGCAATTCTGGATGGATCCATGTGTTGCGGCATATATTGAGATGTATCGAGATCAAACCAATCGATGATGTAAATTGTTGTGTCAACGACGCATCGAACGATATGTTTTGGGAAGTGTAGTCATATGTTGACGAGGATGGTATCTCAAACGAAGGTCTATATAGTTCTTGCTCCGATTGGGATGTGTCGGCATCGTGAGTCACATAGACCTCTGCTTGGGCATCATGAGCCAATCGAAAAGTTGATCATCATTACTCAAAAGTAATTTGATAATTCTACCACCCGAGATCTCGATAGATAATGCGGTTGGTAGGTTGTACTCAACGAATTTCCCAACATAATTTCATTAATCATCTCTATGAACTCCCGAAAATTACATTGTCCATTCGAACAAAGGCATTTGATCGATACCCGCCAATGTAACATAAAGAAGGATCTCACCGCCTCCATATCGAACAATAATGCTCTTCCATCCCGACATCTATAACAAATACAAGATTACATTAATGTAAATATACGCCTTAACATGATTTTTCTAATGTCTTAATGTTTACACTAAAATTATCGCTACAATAAGAAAAATAGCAATCTAATCTAAGTCTAATTAAACGAATTATGCCAGCAATTATCTAAACGAATTATCCAATAATTATAAATTGCAGAAACAATCGAATTATCTAAACAAAATAATAATAAATCTAAAGATATTTGCTAGAATTTAAACAAAATAATAAATTGCTCGAATTATCTAACAAAATAATTCTAAAGATAGTATTATAAATTGCTCGAATTATCTAACATAATAATAAATCTAAAGATAGGAATAATAAACAAAATAAACAAAATAATAATAACAAATCTAAATAAAACTAAAGATAGTATTATAAATTGCTCGAATTATCTAAACAAAATAAATCTAAAAAATTTAACAATAATAAATCTAAATAAAACTAACAATAATAAATCTAATATCATAAACAACAATAATTGGAAGATTATCCTAATTGATTTCATTTAAAATTAATTGATTTCATTTAAAATTAAAACAACAACAATAATTCAAGATTATCCTAATAAATCTAAAATTATCCTAACAATAATTCAAGATTATCCTAATAAATCTAAAATTATCCTAATTGATTTAATTTAAAATTAATTTCTAAAACAAAAATCTCTCTCCTTCGAATAGTTTTATGTCTCCTATCGATATTTCCTTGTTTCGATCGAGCGGAGACATCAATTAATAATTAGTATTAAATTCATTTGATAATTAGAAGATTCCGTTCGAAAATAAGCTCTCTCCGTTAAAATAGCTCTCTCCCACGACAATTCAAGATTCCGATTGACAATTCAAGATTCGGTCGACCGGAATCGTTGTTAATTTGATAATTTTCGTGGACCAATTTTATGTTTTCGAATGAATAATTAATTTAATTATGTTTACAGAATCAATAAAAATTAAATTACATTTTACCCTCTCTCCCACGACCATTCCTTGATTCCGGTCGACCGGAATCAAGGAATTGGTCGACGGAGAGAGGATTTTAATGTAATTTAATTTTTAATTCATTTATGATTTTTAAAAACCCATAAAATTATTTATTTATCTATTTTTCATATAATTCCTTTAATTCATCGATTGGAGAGGATTCCTTTAATTCATTTATTTTTCATATAAAAAGCCATAAAATCGTATAAAACATCTAATTTCATCTAAACTAATTATATGCTATATAATTATAAATAATTATCTAAACGAATTATATCGAATTATATATACTAATAATACAATAAAATCCAAACACTAAACAAATTATCCAATTAATTTAATTATCTAAATTATATATACTGAATTATGCAATAAATTCAAAACACTAAATGAATTATCCAATTAATTTAATTATCTAAACGCAATAATTTATCCATACCAATAAACAATAATAAATCTAAACAAAATAACAATAATAAATCTAAACACAAATTAATATCATAAACAACAATAAATTCAAAACACGTGAAAATAAATAAAATTGAATAACTTACTTGTTGAGACACACTCTTGGGTTGTGGATCGAAATGAAGAACGAAAATTCGAGGAGCAAGAGCAATGGCAATGTAATGAAGAACGAAAATTCGGGAAGCGAAGAGCAATAGCAATTTGTTGGATTTGTATTTATTACTATCGAATTGTATAAATAGGAGAATTGGTTCAATTATTGGTTTACTTTTCTGCATTTATTTGTCTTCTTCAATTTTTCGCAATTTTAGTCGTAAGCTTTTACTTTTCGTAGTACTATTTTGTACACTATTAATTAATACGGTAAATATGAAGGATAATTTCAATATTAAATATTTCAAAATTCATAAGTTGTGTTATAATTTCAGATTTCAATATTTTACAAAATTTCCATAGATTACCTTTAAATATTAATTTAAATATCATACATTCAATTTAAATTAATTAGCCTTGTTTCCGATCGAAAATCGTTGATTCCTATTCGACCTTTGATGTTACCGGTCGATGGGAGACATGAATTAATAATTAGTATTAATTTCATTTCATAATTCCTCTCCGGTCGACCAATTTCAACATGAATTAATACTAATTATTAATTCTTTGATGTTTCCGATCCGAATTAATTAAAATTGTATTAAAAATCCTCATCTCCAATGACCTATTCAAAATTTGAATTTTTAATTAAATCCTCTCTCCGGTCGATTTTAATTAATTCCTCTCCTACGAGATGCATCCAATCGACCTATTCAAAATTTGAATGTTTAATTAAATCCTCTCTCCTGTCGATTTTAATTAAATCATCTCTCAAATTCGAGATACATGATTTAATAATTTAATGCTTTTAACATAATTTAATGATTTAATGATATCATTCATATATAAAGTAATTTAAAATAATAATAATATCCAATACATCAAAATAATTTTCCAATCATTTATTGATTTGTTATGTTTTGAGTCGGTGTTATGTCATTTCACCGACCAAACTGGCGAAACTCACTAGAAATATATATTAAAAATATAAATGGGTATGTTGTGTATTGATTTTGTAAAATGGCGTGTAATTGCATACACTTTTAGAAATGTGTGTAGTTTGATATATTTCCCCAATAGTATATTTGACGTTTCTATTAAAACATATGTACAAATTTTGTAAACACATGATCCGTAAAATTAATAATTAAGAGATTCCACTAACACGTTAAATTATCAACTCATGTAGGCCTTCGATAATATCAATTTAAACCCTAAACTATACATGTTTTATCAAAATATCCTAAATTTTCAAAATATCAATTTAAACCCAAACTATCATATTTGTATAAAAATACCCGTATTCGGGATAGTTTGGGGTTTAAATTGATACAAATATGATAGTTTGGGGTTTAAATTGATATTTTTGAAAATTTAGGATATTTTTAATAAAACATGTATAGTTTAGCATTTAAATTGATATTTACCCTTTAATATATTGCGTCATTTTGGAGGTATCTTTTATGGAAATCTAGTGCGAATAAAAGGGGGGAAATAAGAATAATTGGATTGCACAGATTAGAAAAGCAACAAAATTTGCAATTACATCCCTTCAAGGAACACGCAGTTACAACATTTGGACAAATAGTAGAAAAAAGACGACATTCATCACGATCCTAAACTTGTAAATCGACGCTGGACGCTAAATTAATCCATGATTTACAGATTAATCCGTAATTAGTAACATCACGAGAGAAAACAACTAACACAAACTGCGTACTAACACCATCACACACCACTAGAGTTCACCAGAAACTTCATCGAAGCTCCACAACTCCACCGTATCCGGCGGCGGATTACTCGGCGGCGCCGACTGCCCGTCGTAATACGGAACCTGATAGAACTTCATGTAGTTCTCATACGCCATCAGCTCATCCGACAGCTTCTGCACTTCATTCTCCTCCGCCGCGTGCTTCTCCTTCTCCTCCTCCTCCGCCTCCGCCACCTCACCAATCACCGCATCTTTACCGCCACTTTTGTCCACCTCGGGCTTCGCTTCAGCGGCATCTTTTATCGAGTAGAATGATTCTACATCGTCGCATATTCCCAATCTGACCTGGTTGAATTCGCCGTAGTGCTCGAAATCGTTTGGTTTTCCAGGGTTATTAGGATTGTAAATGCAGCTGTAGTCATCGTCCTCGTCTGGGAAATTGACTTTGGCTTTTTTCCCTCTGATTTTGCGCGCTTCTCTGTCGTAAGCGCGGGCAGCTTCTTCAGCAGTGCTGTACGTGCCCAGCCAAACACGGACGCCTTTCCGCGGGTCGCGAATCTCCGCCGCCCATTTCCCCCACGGCCGTTGCCGGATTCCCCTGTACAGATTTTTCCTCTGCTTCTTATTCTTCGGGGCATTGTTGGCGACGTGCTCTTCGCCTGTGCAGATTTCGGTAGCCAGATGATCTTAAGGAACAGATATCCGAAAATTAGAAAATAAACCGATTAAAATAGATTGATCGAGTCCGATTACCTGCAGAGGATCTGGATCTTTTGAGAGAAGGAGCGTCGTTCTGGTCAGAAGAGCTGAAAACGGCGGGCCAGAAGTCGGCGGCCGTGGGAAGGATGTCGGTGGAGGAGACGCGGCGGCTGGGAATGAGTCCGGCGAGGATCGAACCGCCACACATTTTTGGTGAAATGACTTCCAAATCTGTACGTTATATGAAGAGATAATTGAGAAGAAGATTTGATACAGTCGAACAATTGAGATGATTTTGGAATTGGAAATGAGGGTTAGAATCTTTGTGGTTTTGAGCTTGTGAGTTGGCGATTTCAATTTATGACAGGAAGAGGTGAAGCTTTAGCTTAATATATAAGAAGGAGCCGTTGGCTAAGCACCCGTCTCTTTCGCGGTGCTCTGCCTATTACTATCATTTTTTATTTTTATTTTTATTTTATGATAAGATAAATTTGCAACAGTTGAATATTATAATTGATTCCATTTATATATCTTATTGATATAATTTATATGTATGGTGGTGGTCTTGTTCTAATCTATTTGTTCTTTGCGGCTTATACATCACAACTACTGTAGTATATATTTTAATAAAAAAAATTAAATAAACACAAATCTTGCTCTTATGACTCGCTTTTAGTCGTAAATGAAGAAAAAAATTATACACGTTGAATCTATAGGATAATGCACGTGTCGTCAATTTTATATGAGTTAATTATTAATGCCATATCTATTAAATTTGTATTTTAAGAGGATATGTAAAACTTTATATTAGCGATAAATGTGTGATATTTGATTGTGGCGTATAAGGCTGTTTGTGCGAGCTGTCGTCGACACTTGTAATCAGCTACGGACTGGATTGCACCGTTTAAGAATGAATGGATTGGACCGTTTAAGGACGAATAGTGTATTCTCTGGTTAAAAGATGGATTGGACCGTTTAAGGACGAATAGTGTATTCTCTGGTTGAAAGAATAGTTTAATAAAATAATGATTTTAGACTCCGGCATAAAATAATACCCTACGTAATTCAATCTATTACTTTTATTATTAGGCGCGTGCGTTATATAGTATCCAAATTAAGGAATGTCAATTATAATACAAACATAAAATGTCAAATTATAAATAGGGTGTTGGCACTATTGGACTATTATCACCTAATAATACTAATAGGACCAACTATTGGGACGTTCCTTAACTTGGATATTATATAAGTGTATTTCCACTTATTATTATTATTATTATTATTATTATTATTATTATTATTATTATTCAATTTTTGAATATTAAGTATTCCCATGGATGACAAACTTATGCTCCTTTGCCATGACACAAATATCACATTTGTTTTATTCGGTGTTCATGAAAAATGTATTACTTTCTTTTTTAGGACATTATTCTTCATTATTCAATTTCAGAACCATTCATTATTTATTAAAAATATCATTCATATCACTCACAATCTAATACATGGTGTGACTTTTTTTTCCACTCAAACAATACCACCAACAATTTTATTGAAATTCGTACCATCTACAAGTGATATACTTATTAATAAAAATCGTATCATCCAACAAATGATATAGTACTTATTATGAAGGGAGAGAATATATTTTAATTTTTTTACCACACTAAAGTTAAAAATTAAAATTAAATATTTAACAATTTTTCCTCTTCTTCCTGCCAAAGGCATCAACCAAGAAACATGATGCCAGCATTTTCATGTATCAAAGCAGACGAAACAGCCGGGTAAGTACTCAACATAATTCTCACAGAGCGCCCCTTTCTCATTTGCCACCGCCGATCCATCGCCTCCCTCTCCGCGTCGGCAACGTCGTCGAAATCGTCGGGCCCTCTCCTTCAGCCGAAACCCTAATCCTCATCCAGGTGAAACACAACAGCTCTATTCCACCCACCAATCACTATAATAACACGCTCCTCGTTTTCCCGAGAAGCTTAAATTTTGCATTTAAACATTTTTTTGAATTTCTTTTACTTAGACGGCGATAAATTGTATTTTGCCTAAAATCATCTTCAATGCTTATCTCTATTTTATAGTAGATTTTTTGTTCCATTTCCAATCTTGCTCTATTTTACAACAAAAGATCTAATTTATGCCAAAAAAAATGAAAAAACAAATAGCGCAACTACAATAATACAATGCTATCTATCGCAAAATATTGTAGCTAAAAACTTCTCAACTGCCAAAAAGATATTGCCTGCAACGTTGGAGATGCCCTAAAGTGGAAAGGGCTGGAGCGATGGCTTCCCTCCCCATGTTGAAAAAAAGGCCTAATTATTTGGTGGCCCAGTTTTTGTTTTGTATGCCCTTGCGAATAATCCAAATATTGTTAGCCCAAAACTGTTGGGCCTGGCCCGACATGCTTCGGGCTTGATAGAGTTTTTTTGTTTTAATAATTTGGGCTTCCAAAATTTAGCTCGATATGTTACGGGTTACATAGTACATCGATCATTTTTTCTTTTGGGTGACAAGAGAAGCTAGTAACCATTATTTGAGACTGCGTTCTAGGTAATTCTTATTTTGTATGACAATCCACAAGTTATATTGAAAATGTATTACAAAATTATTGTGCGGTAAACTCGATTTATAAAGATGTTAATGTAGTTTGAACTATGATGATCTATTGAGGGAGCGTTAGTTTGGTGGACGAGATGTATAAAATTGATAAGATAAAATAAATTTTGACTATTTTGATTATTTAGTTTTGTGTTTGAAGTGATTGATTATGGTATATGATAATTTGAAGGATTGTGATTAAAATGAAGTATAATACCAACATTGTCCTTGAGTGTAGCAAAAATGCAAAATTTGAGGTTAAAATGAACCAAAAGTAAATTTTTTAAAGGAGTTTTTAGACTTTTGTATTATGGGTTAAAGGATGACTAATAATCTACTCAATTTCTATATAATAATTGCTATTAGTCAAAGATGAAATATCAGAGTAACACATCATATATATAGGATGAGATTTAATGTTTCACAAGTTTGTGTGCGCCACCATGTCCCACTATTATATGTAATATTTTAATATTTTTTATAAAAATAAAATTTATTGTAATATTATGCATCATATATAATTTTATTTCAAAAACTGAATTTTTAAAATCATATACCTTAACTTCAGATTTATCATTCATATTAATGAATTATTAATTAATAAAATAAAATTAAATAATAAAAATAATTATATATCTTAATTGGGTGGAATAAACCCTATGTAATATTATTAAATTAACCTAAAACATACGAAATTAAAATTGAAGAAAAAGATGAAAAAACCTTGAAAACTGAAAATAAAAACTAATTACGAGACACTGAATCTCAACCCCATACATTGAATCTGATAATTTGTAGTAAAAGATGAAACTATGGGAGGACACGTTGGAAACTGATATTCAATACAGCAAACTTGACTGTATCACAAAAAATTATTTTTAACTATGATTGCGGCCCTAAACAAATTAATCACGTAATTTTTTAGGTGCCAGAATCCAGATATTTGACTATATTAGGAAAATATTAAATGAATTGAAAATTCTTGACATGTATAGTAGCAGTGGTCCCAAAGTCGAGGTGATCTGCGGTTAATTAAAAGAGTTAGGTGGAAATTGATGTATCAGGCGAGATAAACAAGGAATTCTATTATTGTAATTTTTCGGTTGTATTTTCGTTTTATATTATCTTGTCAAAGTAAATATATGAGCATATAATACATTTAAAAAACAAACCTAATGTTACCAAATATCCCAGTTGTTTAACAAAGAAAAATGTTACCTTTTCAAATTTAGATAAACGAAATTCAGTATTTGTAATGTTTCCTGAATTTATTATTTTAAGGGAGTGCTCCCTGATCTTTTGTTTGTGAAGTAAGTAGATTTGTCATCCGTCTGATGCACGGTACTAATTAATGAACTAAAATTAATAATATAAAAATAAAAATAAAATTACATCCACAATTATAAAATTAAATTTATAAAATATTATAAACTTTTTAATTTGTATTTTCTCCGTCTCATTAAAATATTACACTTTTCTTTTTGGGTTGTCCCATTATAAATGTCTCATTTCGTTTTAGGAAATAATTATTCATTCAAAATATGTGAGTCATACCTATTTTTAATCACTTTAACTATTTATCCTAAATATCCATGTCCAAAAGAAATGAAACTTTAAATGGAACGTATGAAGTATATCATAAGAAAGCTAATATAAAATATACAACCATATCACGAAAAAATAGAAATACTCTAAATGAGGTTTTTAAATAATATGAATACAATAATACAATCAATTATATATATATATATATATATATATATATATACACATTAAAAAATGAGCGAAGAATTGATAATTTTAAAAAATAACTAAAATATTAGTTTTCACTATGTATATATATCTAAAATTTTGATAGATAAAATATAATAAATTGAATAGAGATAATAAAATATTAGACATATATATATATATACCTATTTATTCTAATTATTAATAAATATGTTTTTCGTATATATAGATGAGAGATGGATAAAATACAAATTTTTGTTAGTCTTTAGTTTTGATCATAGTAGATAGATACATATATACTTATTTGGATAAAAAAAACTGTAAAATATTAATTATCTATGTTTTGTTTTTGTTTTTGGAAGTAAATTATATATGTTTGTTGCATTTATTATAAGGCACACTGATATTTATATTAGGTTGAGTAAATGGATACATCGAACATGTCTAGACGGAAAAATTGTATATGATGATTATGCTTTATATATATATATATATATATATATATATATAGAGAGAGAGAGAGAGAGAGAGAGAGAGAGTCACATGCCTTTAGTAAACATAAATAATTTTATAGTTTAAAAGCTTGCATAAATAATAACACAAAATTGGCACAAAAAAGAGAGTATAAGTTTTACTATGAATTTTAGCATAAAACTAACCACCTTATATCCATCATTTGTGAAAATAGATAGTGCATACGTAAATATGTTATCCATTTCACTAATTGATACATCCCTATTATATATATATATATATATATATAATATTTTAATTGATTTAATTTTAAATATATTTAATTTCAATAGAATTTATAAGTTAACAAAATAATAATAATTATTATTTCCATAATTAAATTATTACAATATTAGTTGATGGTTAAGAAAAAAAGTCATGAAAAAAAGAAGATTAAACATTAAAAAAATAATACTCCCTCCGTCCCCCATATTCCTTCCTAGGAATATGGGGTGCGGGTTTTAATAAAAGTTGTTGAGTTATTGTGAGTGGAATATGGGTCCCACATTAATATAATATTAAATTAGTTAGTGGTGGGCCATAGGTGGTAAAAGGTATAAATAAATAGGTTGTTGAGGGTAGAAAAGAGAAATAGTGGTGGGCCATAGGTGGTAAAAGGTGTAATTAAAGAATATTATTGAGGGTAAAGTTGGAAAGATAGTTTCCATAAATAGAATAGGAAGAATTTTGGGGGACGTCCCAAAATGGAATACTAGGAAGGAATATGGGGGACGGAGGGAGTACAAAAAATAAAAATAAAAATAAATGAAAGCCTGAAAAAGAAAAGAAAGAAAGAAAAAAAAATTAACTTTTATGGAAAAATTAAGTTAGAGGAGAGATAAATTTATGATTATGGAATTTTAAATGATTCGTTTCAAATCTATTTTTTATAATATTTATGTTAAATTAAATATTTTTATCATGAGTTATAATTTAAGATGCACACTTCAAATTTTATCGTGAATAAAATTTTGCAACAATGAGAAAGAACCAAAATAAATGAATAAGAACAAAGGAAAAAAAAGAAAGAGTAAAAAATTATCTCTCCATGTAAATGAATATGTTTCGAAGGGAAAATAATATTATATATGATTTGAATGAGGTGAGAATGCAAATTTTGATGATAAATAGGAATAAATTCTAGCATTTCATCATAATAAATTGATGGTCTAGATTAGATATTTATGTGCTGTATTAATAACTGAATATGCTACGTTTTTAATATACAGGAAAAATTAAGAGGTTAGATTAGTAATATTATTTTTATGGGATTTGATTTTTTTCCTTTTTTTGTGGGATTTCATATCTTAAGATAGATATTATTTTTTCAAATGTTTATCTTTTTATCGTATTTATTTCGTTGCACTGGTAATATAATTTCGTTGCTTTGCCAATTGATTTCGTTACACTGGTAATGTAATGTTAATTCATCGTTTAATTTTGTTAGTATCTGCAATAATAAAGTTATGCAAAGTAAATATTAAGATTATGCTACATAACGTGTTTATGTGTGCTACAAATATATTTCGTAAAATAATACTAAACTTTTTTTGCAACACACTGATGCAATGTTAGTTACTATATGTGCTACATATTACATATTTGTGCAACAAAAATAAACATCATATATGATGGTAGATGGGATTATAATGCATTATAAATATAAGGTAGAGATCGGATCAAGGTTAATCCTCACAACTAGCCATATTTTGAGAATCCATGGGACTTGGGAGTGAGTTTTGAAAATTCATAGAGAGGTTAGGGTGATTTTCGTGCATTCTCCATAGATTATCCTCACCGATATTGGATTGGGCACAGGATCGATCGGAAGGTCAAAGCACGAGTCTCGATCCATTCCGTCTCGACACGCGGTACGAGAAAACACTACGTGTTGCATTAATTATATAGGTGCATGCTGGGAATATAATCAATGATGGTGAATTAAACAAAGAATAGATCTCGAGAGGCGTCAAAATCGGTTTTCCTCATATATAATTATTTTAACAAACAAGTGGCTTCGCGGTGAGCAGTCACTGTTTTTATCATAATATAGATATTTGTATAAATGGATGTTGTACTTTTTGGGTGATGTATATTGTACTTTTACATGGATATTTGATATGTTTGGAATTATATTTTAACATATGCATACCTTAAATTTAATAAAAGGTTTTGTGTTTAGGTATGGTTTAACTAATTTAAATGTGGCGAATCAAATATAATACTCGAGTTCACAAGTAATTTGGTTTGACTGTGATAATTTACTTACCAGATGATTGCAGCTAACTGCTTTCTTTTTATTTTAAAAAAATTGTATTTCTGTATATAATTATATTGCAATTTTTACGATTTTGAGCTCAGTTCGACCATGGATATTTTGTAGTTGTGGCTCAAATATATTAATTATTCAGATGCCTTCATGTAGGGTGTGCATATACAACAGGCCCAATTATTATCTATAAATTATAGCGTATTTTTAAAATTTTACAATTCAATATGGCAATATGCTTTTATTTGACATTACGCCAATTATATAATGAAGCATATGATAAAATATGTTTAAAGCTGTATCAGAACCTAAATTTGAAACTATTCGTCTCTAATTATAATTCATTGTGATTAGTACTACTAACCTCATAATTTGTGAGTGCTTTTAGCATCAGGTGGTCCGATCATAGTGCGTCTATGAGCATAACCATAATTATGTTTCACATCCCTAATTTTGTATCATTTCATTTTCCATGTTGCATTTCACTTTGAGATGTGTTATATTTATATGAATACACTCACTGTATTTATGATGTTAAATCATATACGAGCTAATTTAATAAATAGTGGCTTAATTAATTGAGCGAATGTCTCGTGACTAATTATTTTCGTATGTTTGAATTCAGAGTAAATAATACAATATATATATATTTTCCCTAAAGTTGTGGAATTCTGCAAAAATCTACTCTTTCCAACACCTACAAACATAAATATTTGATACACTTAAACTCTTTCCATCTAATGCTAACCAAACTGACAATAACCAACAACTTATTAATTATTTGATCCACAAAGTACCAAAATATTAATATTAATATTTTATTTTATCAAAGTCACGTTAGTAATCATGATAACTATATCAAATAGTGCACGTGGATAGTAACATCAAGCTAAAAAATATTTACTATTCATAAAATGGGCCGA